>JAJHZJ010000678.1:1592677-1650177 GCA_023548195.1 Bettongia penicillata ogilbyi | reverse complement strand
CTAACAGCATAATTATAAGTGGTACAAAAGAGTGCAAAGAAGCAATAGATACCCATACCACCCATTCAGTATCTCAAGAAACAAGTTCATAGCTCAGTATTGCTTTGTATACTGTGATTTCTTTTAAGATTCATAAAAGTAGTCCTAAAATCACATGCAAAATTAATGAATCAGGAAACATTTATTTTTGCTAATAATTCTGATTCTGGTAGTAAAGAACTTTTTGATATGGAAACTAAGCAGTAGTAGACAGCCCCATTTGAAAAAAATATATCCCGTTAACATAATAGAATATTACTGTGCTATAAGAAACAATGTAGTAAATGCAAAGAAGCAAGGATACAGTGTGAAATGAACAGAACCACGTAACCAGTAGCCACAATGATTTTAAAAGTTTAAATGGAAATTTAAAAAAATTGAAACTTGAGTGTTGTGAAATGATACTGACCAAACTTGCTCTGAAGAGTTATAAATATCTCCTTGTCTTCTTTTGCTCAGGTCGGAGGCTATGGGTGTGGAACAAGACAAGTGCTGGCAAGCTTTTTCAGTGTGTCAGTTTCGCTGTACTTCCCCCCCCACCCCCCCAAGCTCCTTTTTCTTATTCTTTGTTATAAAGGAAGGCTGTCAGGGGGAGAAAGGGTCTTGGAAAGGATACATTGGGAAATATAGAAGTTAAAGCAAAAAATACTAATAAAACTTGTTTTAAAGAAGAAAAAAAGAACATCTAACATAATTGGTTAATTACTGAAAAATTAAATCTGGTTGTATTGTTAAATGGCTTACTTTAAAAAGCCAGATAATGTCAGACTGAGATATAGAGCTCTTAAATGTGCAACCGTTTAGTGCTTCTCCATGTAGTATTCTCTGGCATATGATTTTTTAGTATGATAAAACTGTTATAACTAAGTTTTCCATTATATTGATCTTTGTATACTATAGGTTAAATCATGATTTGTAAAATATAACAAATACGCAGAGTGCAAAAGGAACTTTAAATATGATAGCCCTGTGAAGGTTACTACTATCTATCTACCGAGGCAAATTGTGCCAATTGCAGTTTACTTGAACTACTTGTCTAATACGTTAGCATTATAGTTCCTCCAATAAGGCTGTCCCCAATGCCTCATTGTATTTTTCAAAGGCTGTGCCTGCAGAACGTGAATTCGCTTAGATCCTATAAAGGAAGATAGTTTCAAATAAAGACTTACTAAGAGGTGATGCTTTTTCTCAGACATAGAACTTCATAAAAATCAGCTATTAAGATGTTATAGGTGTTTGACTCTATGATAGTAGAGAGAGTATCCCATGAAATTACAGCTCTGTGAAGTATTGAAGCAAATATTTTTGTAGCATTTTTGTTATTAGTATGACATTTAATCATAAAAACCCTATCCTGTCTGAGTCATTTCAGGACCTGGTGATAAACCAGAGGAACTATCTAGAACTAGGTGGTACAGTGGGTAGAATGCTGGGCCTGGAGTCAGGAGAAATTTGAGTTCAAGTGTGGCCTCAGCAACTTGTTCAGTGTTTGATTTACAAGTCACTCTATTCGCCTTACTCTCCTCAACCTAAAAAGGCAGATAATGATGACATCAGCTAGGGTGGTTGGGAAGATCAGATGAGACCTTATGTGTAAAAGTGCCTGGTACACAGTAGGCACTATAGAAGTGCTAATGGTTTTTGTGGCTGTTACAATGATACCCCTAGGGAATTCCTGGAATAGGGCAGATTCCAAATGGAGAGCATACCATCCCTCCCTGACCTGAGATTCATTATCCCCCTTTGACTCTGAGGTCCATGATCTAACCTCTAGATCAGGGCCTCAAGGCCACACTTGACCTTCTAGGGCCTCGGGTGTGGCCCTTTGCCTGAATCCAAACTTCCCAGAACAAATCTCCTTCATGGAAGGATTTGTTTTGTAAAGCTTGGGCTCCCCCAAAGGCCACACCCAAGGGCCTAGAAGGTCAAGGCTCCCCAGCCCTGCCCTCGGTGGATCTTTACAGCAGCAGTAGAAGGACGTAGGACTTTAACTCTCAGAGATTCCAACAGTAGGAAAGAGGGTTCTGCTGCAGGGAGTCAGTTTTCAATAAGTCAGTGTTAAGCCAATATCCAGCCATCAAATTCTGCCACAGTCTCCTCTCTAGTCACAACGTCCAAGGTTCCTCTCTGCCCTCTTGGCCTCCTGCCTCTGGAAACTTGCCTTTTTCCTGGCTCCCAGAACTTTACTTTTATGATTTATTTCTAACTTTTAATCTTTTTCCTTGTACAAGAATCATGCCTGCTCTCATTTCCAGTTGGCTATTCCATTATGGCTCTAAGTGTTGTGCCACAAAATGGGCATACTTGGTGAAGTACATCAAGCAGGTGGTGTCCAGGTTTGGAACAGAGAGAAGAGAATGATTAGCATGTCAAGTATTATAAAAATGCCTACCTTGAGCCAGGCAGTTGTAAAAGATAGGCCATCCTTTCACTGACACTTAGCACTTCACGCCATGCAGCATTCTTCCTGACTTTAAGACTACCCTTTCACCCTGTGGCCTCCCCAGGTAGATGGAGTAGTCTCAGTGAGCCTTGGCTTGACCTGCTGTGATCTGGTTTCTACTTTACCCCCAGAAGGGGGTAACCACTGATGCACATTACCATCTTTTCCCAAGCCATGGCTTGGGACCTGGCATTTACAAGACAGGGTCAAAGCTTCTGGGATCATTTTCAGGCTTATATTTTCAAATCCTAATGTGTCCTTGAGTTTCTTTCACTACCTAGCAGAGGATCTACAGTGGTTCTTGAATAAGGACACATTTCTCAGAGACCTCTGTTCCGAGGTGACCCTTTTGTGTCCTGCGTGGTGGGTCACACTCCACCTTGTATATATCCCTGTTGGATAAAAATTCTTTCCCTCTCACAACATAGTATCACAAGTGGCTGTTGCCCTTCACCTTATTCTCAAAATTCGATGGAACAAAAGCACTCGGCACTGTGATTGTAACCGATGCTAGGCTATAAAACTAGGTGAGGTTGAATGTTGTGATCAGCAGTTACGTAGAAGACATGGATTCATTGGTTTTTAAAAATGCAATTTTAGTATAAATTTAATTGCATCATATGATAATGCTTAATCATGTAAATAATCTAATCAAAACAAATAGAAATTATTGCACAAAATAAGAAATACAAGCCTATAATATCTAAATAAATTCTTTGCATTTTGATTTTTAAACATATGAACTTTAATGAAAATTATTTGTACTATATCCCTTTCCAGTTTTTTCCCTATCTGTATGTATAAAAAGGATTTTTTGGTTATTTTGAAAATGTAATCATAACTCATGTTTATGTGTTTTCTATTTCTTAGGTCCTCATCATTTCACGTCTTATTTTTTTTGTATTCTTCATATTTGTCTTGTGTAGTAGTTTGATAATACTTTTTTAGTGTTCCATATTTCATTCAAGTATTCTTCTATCACTGGATATTATAGGATGTTTCCATTATGTTTTTCTTACTTTCCTTTCTTCCCCTTAAATAAGATCTTAGATGTTGTCAGTTTTCTTATACAGTTTCCTCGTACTTGTAAGGTAACATTGGTGTGCTTTTTCAATGCTACAGAATACTATAGGAATACTACAGCATTGTGTCAGATGCCCCAAAGCAAGTGAGTAAAAACAGAAAACTGTGCCAAAAAAGAAGAATTTTTCTTTTCGGTCTAACTTCTCCACGTGTGTATTCAGGGAAGACTGTCCTATATCCTGTCATCCTGGCTAATAAAGTGAAAAACTAAACCAGAACAGATTTCACTTAAACTCTTAAAAGTGAGATCCTCACCTTATTGCCCTTCTTGACTTCAAGAAACACACAAAGCTATCAGTATTCTGTGGCAGATGTAAAAGAAAGAGAATTGTAGACTATTCAGTTTGACTGGAGATTATTTGTCACAATTATTGTGTAGAAATGTGCTCATTTCTGGTATATATTTATGAAAACTTAGATATTTCTACCCAAGTTTGGAAAAAGTATTTGTAGTATCTCTGACCTAGTAAAGTAGAATTAAAAAATATTTCTGCTTAAGAGAAAACTAGGCTTCTTGCCTTTCAGACTCATACATACAAAATTACTTCTCCTCAAAACCTCAGATTTCTGTTTGCTAAACCAGACTTTCTCCAAGTACAAGGATCATTATGATTTTTGTCTGTTTTGTGTTGCTCAGTGTAAATAGAAAATTATTTTACATTTCGAAAGATCTGGGTGCTTAGATTACCTTTTAGAGGCCTTCAGAGGTTCTTCTGAAGGACCTAGTTAGTAAGATGAAGATAAGCATATTACTTTTTCAGTTATGCCCAATGTTATTCCTTTATTTATTGTAGGTAGTACATAAGTAGAAGTCCCTCTGCTAGTCTGCTTTCTCAGATGCAGAAAGAGGTCACCTGGTGGCCCAAGGAGAACCCTGGATGCTTGCGCACAGTCACTTGACTTCTCTGCCCCTGTCTCTGTTTTTTCATCTGCAAGATGAGGGGTGACTAGCTGACCTAAGGTCTTTGCCAAATCTAAATCTATGATCTTATGCTCTAGTAGTCAAGATCCTCTTTCCCTCCATCCAAGCTTCATTTTGTCCATATGGATTGACTTTGTTCAAGAAGTCTTATGTGCCCAAGGAGCGTTGATAGACTTTTGGATCATCTTAGTGACTTAACATGCCATAGGCTGGGAAATACTAAGTATCCATTGTGAGGGAGGCAACTAAAGAGATGAGCAGGGGGGTGAAGTGAAGAATGTATTCTCTATTCAGTTTCTCAAATATTTTAAGTTAGACTGGAAGTGAAAGATGGAAACACCTCTCCTTACAGATAGCAAGCCCAACATGGGTCTTTTTTTTGTTCCCCAGCCTGATAACCTGTCCATGAGGGGCGTCGTTGTTCCTTGAGTCTGCCTGTCAGCCTCATCTCTTCATCTGTAAAATAAAGAGATTGGGCCTGGATTTTCTTTTAAGTCTCCCTCCAGCTTTTAATTCTATGGTTATTTTCTTAGACTTCCTTTTTAAAATATTTCCTTTCCCCCTCTTCCTCCATCCCCCACTATTTCACCATGACTGATTTAACTGAACAAAAATATGTGCAAGGCAAGGTATGATGGGCGATATAAAAATAAACTATTTAGAAGCCCCTCCTACCGAGAAGATGGACCACCTCTCCAAAGTATTCTGAAGGGGCTTCAGTTTCTTGGATAAAAAGATGGCATTAGGTTTGTGTACCCGTTAAAGATATATAAGGCGTACCCGTTAAAGATATATAAGGCAATTTCCTCACACCCACCTTATGAGGTAGTTAAGGAATTATCCATTTGTTGCAGATGGGGAAATTCAGAGATATTAAGTAACTTGTATATAACTGAGATGTAGATGACCTCTGAACCAAGTTCTTCTGACTCGAGTCTAGTGCTTGATGGAGTGACGGTCATGGAAGAATCTTGAAATGAGGTTAAAGCATGCAAGCTCACCGAGGTCTCGGGGGGAAAATGCTCTACCAGAATTTCATTTCTAATTTCCAAAGATATCAACAGTCATTAAATTGAGTAGATATTTATTAAGTATCTACTATGTACCAGGCATGGGCGGAAGGCATTGCTCATATTTGGAGGAAATTATAGCAAAAAATTAAAACAGTTGATATTTAGAAACTTTGGGCTTTCTATTCACCTGACTAGTAAAATTTCTCCTCCTTTTGGACTCGTGGACTTCCTAGTGTTGGAGCTGGATGAGCACTGATGTGTTTTAGGTATTTGAATCATTAATGAAAGGCAGGCCCAGAGTAAGAGATCTTGCCAAGGTATTGTTGTAATGAATGAAGGAAGCCTTCAGACACTTAGTTGGAAGGACATGGATCTCAACCTTAAGTATAATAAACTGAGGAAAATGTCATGAAAAAGACAATAGCAGAGTAAACATCCTTCATTTGTTTTTTCAAGTTTTTAACATCTTAAATCAAGTATTCGTTAAAAGATTAATAATTGAATAGTACTTTGCTATGAGGCTAAAATGGTACTATGTTAAGTTGCTAAAAAAACTCCGAAATAATTGTCAGATTCTTAGAGAAGTCCTTCTTTGATTTGGTAAATAGTTTTTTGCCTTTTGATTTCTTCTTTCTCCTCAACTTCCTGACAGGAATTAACATGAAGAATTTTGAATGTTCCATAGTGAGAATTTAGTATAACAAATGAAATTTTATTGATAGGATCGTTGAAGAAACCTCAGAGATTATCTTGACCTTAACTTACAGCTGAGAAAACAAGGAAAAGAGAGGCTAAATGACTTTCCTAAGTAGATAATAAGGATAAAGCTGGGATTTGAAACCAGGTCCTCTGACTCGTTATCTAATATTTTCACTGTGCCATGCTGCTATTTAAGACAATGGGCCTTTATTTCAGGTCGAAGCTTAGGTTCCCAGAAAGCACTACAGTTTCTCAAGGGTCGTCTGTTTTGTCCTCTCTCCTTTGGTCTTGGTCCAGTTCATCATCTGCACTTAGTTGTCATCCAACATCTGTGAACTTTATGAGCTTTTCATCCAACTCCGTTCCATAGTCTGGAGGATAGACATCTTTCATCTCATACTTTATCATACGTGTTTAGTTAGACTAAACACCTCTGTGTGATACAGCTTAGGATAATTAGATAGAACACTGCACATAGGTGAAAAAGACCTGTATTTAAATGCCACTTCAGATGCTTATTGGCTGCAGGACCTTGAGCAAGTCACATACCCTTCCTCAGCCTTAGTTTTCTCCTCTGTCGGACAGCTAGGTGGTACAGTAGATAGAACCCTGGGCCTGGAGTCAGAAAGCTCAGTGTTCAAAACTCACTTCAGAAGCTTATTAGCTGTGTGACTCTGGCCGAGTCACTTAACCTCGGTTGCCTTGGTTTCTTCAGCTGTGAATTGGGAATTGTACTAGCAACAATAGTCCGTGCCTCCCTGAGTGGTGAGGGTCAGATGAGAAAGTATTTGTAGATACTGTGCCCGGCCCTGTGCCAGGCACAGGATAGGCAGTCAGTAAATGCTGCTTGCCTTTCTCCTTTCATGCCCATTTATAAAACGGGGGTGATAATTCCTAGTGCACTTCTCAGGATTGTTGTGAGAGTGAAATGATGTGCACTTGTGTGTATACACACACACACACGCAGTGGTATATGGGTGTGTTTTGCACATCTTAAAGTGCTGTATAAAAGTCAGCTAATTTTTATTTCATTTAGGAGACTTGGCAGTGTTCCAGAGCTTGATGTTATCAGCACAATATCATGTGCAAACTGCAGGATCTTATCATTTATTTACTAGTTAGAAAGGCAGCATACTTTAGTGGATAGAACACCTGACTTGAAATCATGGAGACCTCTCAGTGATTTACCTCCCATTTCCTCCTGGACAAAGTCATTTAACTTTAGTTCTCCGATCTGTAAAGTGGAATAATAACAGCACCTCCCTGTTGTTTTGAGCATCAGATACAGTGATATACTAATGAGTTTGCAAACCTTGAAGTGCTGTAAAGATTTGAGCTATTATTTCTAGAGACTCACCTCCCTTTTCTGTTTGGAGTCTTTTTAACTATATCTTATGTGAAAGTGACATGCATCTCCTTGTTTTATGCTTTATGTCCGTTATTCTTCTGGTTGTGGCTGCCACTCATGGAATGCTAGTATTTGAGTAGTTAAAGTTGTAGGTCACCCAAGGACTTAATTTCAAAAGAAATATTGGGTGTTCTCTTTAGCACCAGATGGGATACTTTCAAAGGCCGTTGTAAAGGTGGTGCAGAAACCTTTTACAGGGAACTCTTTTAAGTACATTTACTTTGTTTTTGAAACTATATCTAGAAAAAGAAAATTATTTTTCACTGTAAAATTACCTTAATTTTGTGAGTTCCTTTTGGAATAAGGTAGTAATGATCTGTTTGAACCCCTCCACTTCTAGTCAGAGTGCATTTTTCTCAGGATCTACTACGTATGTGCCAGACACTTCAGAGTGCTGGAATACAAAGTAAGGGGAAAGAAGTTTGCAATGTGATTCAAGAGAAAACTTATATATAACTGGCTAACCCAAGCCCAATTCATAAAGATAGGTCATCTGGGAAAGGAGCCAGCTCAGTGTGAGGGAGTGGGGCTGAGAGTGTGGGTGACAGGCGAGAGAGGAACATCAGGGAAGGGGGGACTTAAGCTGGATCTTGAGGGAAGCGAGGGAATTGATGAGAGGGCAGACTCTTCCAGGCAAGGACATAGCCAGTACAGAGGCCTTGGAGGTGAAAGATGGAGTAGTGTGTCCTACTCAGCTGCAAGGGTGACTTTTCCCAACTGTCACCGCCTTGGTAGCTGAGGCCTAGTAGAATGTTTCTGGGTGTCCTTTAATGTTTCTAGAACCTGTCTCTTCCCACCGTTCTAGTCTCTGTGTTTTTAGTTCCTTCTGTGTTCTCTACCATCCAAATACAATGGCTTACTTTCACTTTCTTTAGTATGGCTTGATGAAGCTAGTCAAGGGATACTGGAAAGAGACCTTTGGTGAAAGTGAAGAGCCATGTGCTCAAGTCCTGACTCTGACCCTCCCTTCGACAGTCAGCTGACCCTCTGGGCCTCCACTGCAGAATTTCATAAAGGAGAAGTTTAAAACTAGATGTCCTCAGACATTTCTCATAACTCTTAAGTGTACGGTATCATGAGAGGTTTGCTCACACACTTGGAAAATGAAAGGTTTGGTCCACATTGTTCCCTTCTTGTTCTGATACTCTATGATTTTGTTCATTTGTGAGAATGTTTCTTTGTGGGGAAAAATAGTCCCTAAAATGCATTTTTACAAACTTAATTGGGCCTGTTTTGTAATCATAGCCCTAGAATGGTGGAAGTCTTGGGTATTGCCTCAGTTCACCTCCAGACGTAAAGTGCTCTCTGTGTTCTGTGAGTACAGTGTTTGGAATTTGTTCTTATAGGTCAAGATTTCTCTTTAATTATTTACCCTCAGTTTGATGACTGTATACCAGTCTAGCCTCTGAGAAAAGAAATAATTTTGACCAAATATATCAGAACATACTTGATTAGAATGTTTGGAACTCAGTCCTGTGTAAGTACATGAATGTAAAGAGAGTGGGGGTTATATATTCAGCCTCCATTCTGTTCATATATACCTGTGTGAACATGACTATAAGTATATTCCAAAATGAGGAAAAATGGAAATTTAAAAATCTATATGAGGACAGAAGTACCCAGAAATAATTTTCTCTAAGTTCCAGGGTGAAGAGAGAGGAAAAGAAACCGAACATCTCTGAAATATTTCTCTTTTAGATTAAACTCTATATTAAACCAATAGTTTTAAAAGTAGAGATGGCTTTTATCCCTTTTAAGTTTTAAAGGTATATTGCAAACATTTGATAATTGGCAGATAATTTGCTGTTCATTCAATCTTTTTTTTCTCACTTGTATATGTAGTAGAAGGAAAAATTTTGTACGCATCTTTTTGTTATCTTTTTTTTAGTACTCTACCTTCTAGCAATTTCAGATTATCAACTGGGTGTGGGTTTTATGGCATTTACAGAACTTGTAAAGGCTTTTAAAAACTCAATAGTTTCTACTGCCATTATTTCAACAATGGCTGTCACCACCATATTCTAGAGTCTCATTCTGTTAGCAACACCACCATTCTCACCTATAGAAAAGTGCTTAGATCCGAACACGACTGGCAGCTCCTCAGTATCCATCACCAAGTATGAAAGGATCAGAATCAATCACTAGGGCAGAGCCCCCCACAGGCTTGTGAACCTAATACAGGTGTCTGAAATGGCAGCTATAATCCTTTATTATCAATGACAGAAAGCAGTGGTTTGGGGAGCTTCATATGCAGAATTGCATAGAGAAAATGTAGACACATTCTTCTACCCAAAGTCCTTAGGACTTCTGATACAAAGTTGCAGGAAGTCAAAGGGAGGTCTGTGTAATTTGGCCACTAGTTCCTTTTTACTGGTCACTCTCCCTTTTCCCCTTGAGTTGTATCTTCTGTGGCTACTTGGTGAAATTTACAAAAAAGTAGTAAGAATTGTTCTATTAATGGAATAATTTCCTTTATAAAGAATATGAATTAAATCCTAAAAATGAATGAATTAAAAATGTGACCCGAATTAAACTTGAATGAATTTTGTGCTTACTATGGACCAAACACTGTATTAAGTACTAAGGATACAAATAGAAAATTGAGACATTCCCTGCTTTTAGGGAGTTTATTTTCTGACTGACAGAGATGACAACATATAGCCTCCAGCGTCTAGTGGAATTGGGGCCAGTAGTGCCAATAACAGATTTTTGGTTAGAGGAATTTCATATACAGTCATTTTCCATCATGGAATTTTCATTTTTATTGGAGGTAAGAAATAGTTGTTTTTATAAAATAGGTAAGTTAATTTTTAGAAGCCACATAAAATGGAGATTATGCCATTTGCAGTTCATGGGATCTGAAGATCTTAAATACTAAAAGTCTTCTTAGCCACACTGTTATGCAACAGATATGGATAGAGGTTTACATAGCCTCTAGCCATGACCCTGATTTAGTTCATCGTATATGTAAGAAGCGGCTTCCCTAAGTCATGTAATGATATTGGCCCACTTGACTTCAGTGCCTACTGCTTGCCGTGTACACCTTGGAAGGAATGCAGTAGGATAATTTATACAGCCTGTTTACCAACTCTGTATCGAAGTGAGAATAACCCTTACTAAATGAGAGAAATTAACAGTCAGTCAGCCAATATTTATTAAGCACCTATTCTGTGCCAAGAACAGTGCTAACTGATGCAGATATTAAAAGCCTTAAAAGACCGTCTCTTCCCTCAAGGAGCTGACAGTCTAAGTGGGGAGACAGCATGCATACAAATATATACAAAGCAAACTGTGTACAGGATAAAAAAAATGAGTAGGAGGGCACTCGAATTGATGGGTTTTTTTCAGTTGTGTCTAACTCTTCATGACTCACTCCATTTTGGGATTTTCTTGACAAAAGTACTTGGAGTGCTTTGCCATTTTCTTCTGCAGCTCATTCTGTAGATGAGGGATTGAGGCAAATGGGTTTAAGTGACTTGCCCAGGGTCGTCATACACTGGATGAGTGTCTGAAGTCAGATTTGAACTCAAGAAGATGTCTTCCTGATTCCAAGTTCAGTGCTCCATCTGTTGCACCACATAAACTACCCTGCTAGAATTGATAAGGGCTGGGAAAGATGGGATTTTTAAATTGCAACTCAGAAGAAGCCAGGGAATTCAGTAGTTGGAGTTGAGGAGAGGGAGCTTTTTAGGCATAGTGAACAGAGAAAATGCACGGAGCCGTGGAACAACTCAGATGTGAGTTTCGCTGGATGAAAGTGTGCCTAGTAGAGAGTAAGGTATAATATGACTGGAAAGGTAGGAGCAGGTGTAGGTTATGAAGGACGTTTCATATTTGATCCTAGAGGTGATATATCTGTTAGTAATACATAGCTTCAGTTTCTTAGACCTGGACACCCTGAGGGGAGGCAGCAGCAATATTTTAATAGCTGTAAGTAGTATCTCAAAAGAAGAAAATCTTTCTCATGTTCATTTGTTCTTACCTTTTACTTGAAAGGCTTACACTTTCCTTGTAGAAAAAATAAGCGTGTTTTCTCTCCAGACTCTTGAGCAGAAAATTCAGAAGGGATTTTTTTTAAAGTTCAGAAACCACGACCCAAAGTACCATTCCTTGTCCACCAGCTGAAAGCAGAGACTCCTCCCATACTAATCTGAATCCTGGAATTGCTGCACTCATCTGAGTTTTGTTTTGCTAACATGTCTTCCCGTATAATAACCAGTGCAAATTTTACCCTCTAAACATTTTGTACATTTATTTGCTGTGATAATGCCAATAAATATGTTCTCTCAAAGATTCTAGAATTGCCCAGAATGTTACAGATTTCAACTTTTCCACTCCTGCTCACTCATGGAAACTCCAGTCCACATCCTTCAACAAGGTTACTGCAGGGGGTCCACCCAATATGTTGGAGGCCTGCTTGGCTTCTCCCACCATCACTCAGTGACCACTGGAGTGGTCTTGTTATCCACCTGTTACTCTACTGTCACCACGTGAACAGTTCTTCTTCCCTTTCTAAATAATATCAAATCTCCTATGAGCATAGTGCAGTGGAAAGAAAGCTGTCAAAATCTAGCCCCAGGATGCCTGAATTCACATCCTGCCTCTGCTGCTTAGTACTTGGGATTCTGACTCAGCCTCCTCATCTGTAAAATAAAAACATTGGACCAGATGATGGGGTTCTCTAATTCAGCTTTGGTGAGGACAATGAGGGAGGAGTGGATGGCTATTTTCAGAAGCATTTTTTATTGGTTTACTGCCTGCCTGATTAACAGAATGACTTTTATTTCTTGCCCTCATTGCTTTCTTATTCCTTCAGCAAAGAAGCCAAGTCAAATTTTCCAGTGTCTGCAAAAGGCTGGTAGTAGGTCATGTGTTTCTCCTAAGCTCCTTCGGAAATGAAACTTTCCCATTCAAAACCAGGTGGCACTGCCCCTGTCCTTGTTGAGGAACCAGGAAAATCAGTCGTGTGTTGGCTTTTACCATTACAGTAGTTATCTTCAAGTGCTTTGAATATTTTTGTGAGTAGACTGGATGTAAGCTTTCTGAGGGCATATACTAGGTCTTCACAGTAAATAAAACACTCTATATTAACTAATACAGCACCATACCCATTACTCAGTCAGGGCTGTCAGTGAAATTAAATTTTTGTGGAAAATCATGTTTATTAGAAACATCTGATTATCTGTCTCCAATAACAAATATGTGGATTGTAAAAAGCGTTAACGTTCCTTTTCAGCCGAACATCTGCCTGATTCTTTGTTGAGACTCAGGTGGGGGTGGCAGCTGGGGAGATATTAGACTATTAGTATGGGAATTAATGTTTCACATTCATCCTTTCTTTATGTCGAAATTGTTTTAAATGTTAAATAGTTACTACTGAGAAACAAAAAAAATTTCGGCAGTTTAAAACAAACGTCTGCTGAGTGCTTTGGAAGTGTGTGTGTTTACCTGGACATACGCGTAATATCCTAACTCGTATTCTTCCTAACTGTTTCATCAGGAAACCCAATTTGATGGAATCAATTTTGAAGCCCTGCCAACAAGTGTTTGTATAGCATTTATCCAAATGGTCTTTTAAAGATTAATTTTTTTTCCAACTGTGCAGTGAAATATTTGGAGTAAAGGTCATTTAAAAAAATTTTATTTTTGGTGTAGTTTTAAAAGCTGTGTTCTAGACAGTGGGGAAGAAGTCAGGCTTCCTGGTTGTGTGTTTTGTTAAAAGTCAAGAAACACTGTTTTTCTTTTAAAATAGACAATCAAAATAATCAGTTTGAAGAGATGAATTTAAGACAGCAAAATTGTTGTATCTTAAGTTATATAAAAGAAGTACTGTAGCATGGGCCAGAAAATGTGTATTAGTGATGGTTCAGTTAATGATGGCAAAAGCAAAATAAATACTCTAAAATAAAATACAAATTCATATGACAGGGTGTTTGGCTAGTATGGAACATCACACCTGAGGATTTTCACTAAAGCTATATTGAGTTCTTCCTATAATTAGGCGGATAATTTTTATATCAACTTTATGGTTTTCTAATTGGTTTCTTTTGATAGTCTTTGTTTATGCTATTATTGTCGGTGTTAATGATGAGCAAGCAGGGAGGATTCATCATTAATTTTGGTGGAAAATAAACGGCATTGTAATGCCTTGTTTGGTCTTGGTTTGGCCTGCCTTCACAATGGGTTTCATTTTTTATTGGCAGAGAAAGAAAGTTGTGCAAGATTCCACTTTTTCTTGTAGAATTACTTTTTGGGTGAGATGACAAATGGAATATGAAGAATAGATCCCATCTCCTTTTATTCTTTTAAAGTTAAGTTTTAAAACTTAGTCGCTATGTGTTCGGAAACAAGATACTGTTAAAGGCACCAGATTGCAGAAGTCGTGCTACTTTTTTAGAGAGCCTTGGGGCCGTCCTTTGATGTATAATTGCTTTTGCATCAGTCACAAGAGAAAGACAAGAATGCGCTTTCCTTGAACTTAACAGTTTAGGCAATTTTCTATAATCCAGTAAATACAAATTGTAGCTTGATTATCCATCTACGTCTGTCAAGCAAATTTTAATGGATGAATGAATGAGTCAAATCTATGCATGGAAATATACAAATGTGCAAAATATGGGTCTAATTACCAGGCTGCTGAATTTACACAAGGTCAGGTAAACAAGGCACCAGTGTAATGATTATTAATTGTTAATAATGCCTTTGGGGAAACATTCACATTTTCTCTCTGAATACCTAACAGTTTTGCCTTTCCAGTCATCTAAAATGCTATGAAATTTTCAGTTATTTTTTTTTTCCAGGTGCTTAGGAGGGGAGGGGAGGGGAGGAGAGGGGAGGGGAACGGAACACTATTTCCAAAAGTTATCTTTTTGGACCTTCCCTCCATGACTGTTTATTAATTCTTTTGATGCGAAAAGCAAAATGAAACCTTTTTAGAAGGGTACTGCTAATCACAGTTTAAGTAGGATGGTGAAAAAATTAATGCTCTGCAATCCACACAAACATACACACAGAGCAGAATCGAAATGTCTTTTCATGAAGAAGGAGAGAATGCCCCCTCCCCTTCCATCCTCCACTGTCTTCGAAGATAATCGACCTTCAGAAACACAACACCAAGGTGGTAATAAAGAAAAGGAAATCTAAGCAGGTTTTTTTCCCCTCTATTTACCATGGTAAGTCAACATTTGGCTCTGTCTTGTAGTCTACAAAATGAGTGTTAGCAGAAGAGTAATATCAGTGAACCACTTTCTCTTAGACATGGCCAAGGCCTGAAATAATTGAGGGAGTGCTTATGGAGGTTTTTCTTAGTTCACTAACTCCGGTCACTGCTTGGTTTGTGTAACTTGGCTGCCATTATAGAGTCATCTATCTTGAAGATCTCCTTTTCTTAGCTTTGATCCCAAAGTCATGAAATGTAGAAACAACGTGTTTTGCACAGGTCATTCAGCCTAATCCATTACTTTTAGGGAAAATTATCTTTATGCCATTGCCTTGAATGCATTTAGGAAGTGTTTTGCATTAGTGATGTTTCCCCAGCATCTCTTGTTTGTGAAACTGTACTTTTTACTCATTTTTATGGAAGTTTATATCCTACCCTAATCCAAACTTTTCCTCCTTTAGATATGAACCACTACCCCATGCTGTGCAGTTGGTTGCATTTATCATGCAATAAACATTTATCTTTTATTTTCAGTTATTTGAAAGCAACTCTTATTTCTCATTTCCTTTTTTAAAAAGCTCTATATAGTTAGTTTTAATATTTTTTATTTTCTCAAATTTTATTTGCACATTATATTGGAATTTTCACTCTTCTGAATGCTTTCTGTTTTAACTGTTTTAACCACATTTCTTAATGGGATCTTACATCTAGAGCTGGAAGAGACCTTCAAGGCCATGTAATCCAACTCACTCATTTTCACATTTGATGAAATTCAGGCCTAGGGAGTTTTAAGCTTTGAACCCAGGACTTCTGAATTCAAAGCCAACTGCATCTTCCATTGTGATTTTTTTTTTTTGCCTTAGTCCTTATTCTTTTTACATGCAGCTGTAAGATAAATACCAGACCCATTTAGTTTCTTACTCCGTTCTCAGTTACTTTGTATTTATTCTGTATTTAATTACATAGGTTTTTGTTCTTTTTTAAGACTTGAGTCTTAAGTTCCTGGTGAGTTGAAATAGGTTCATTCTTTGTATTTATATTTCTAGCACTAAACACTGTGCCTGGAACATAGGAGATACTTCAGAAATGCTGGTTGATAAGGAAAATAGTGTTGTTAAATGAAATGTGCAAATACCCTGGAATTTAGGATCCTTTCCAAACTGGGCCCATGTACTCTTTCAGATGGTCTCCCGGATCGTCTCCTACATGAAGTCTACACTTGCATCAAATACGCTGTTAGCTGGCTCTGTGTTGTGTTTTTGGTACCTCTGTGCCATTGTATGTTGTGAGTCTTCTGCCATCGTCTTTTCCCACCCTAAGCTGTAGAAGGTCTTGGGGCTGCGCTCCAATTCCAGCCCCATTTTGGATGAGTCAGGAAGGGGCGAAGGCTTTCTTTGATGACACATATGCCTGTGGCGTTTTGGTTATACCACTTGTTTTTGGTGTTTATTACATGCTAACTTAGGTATTTGCGGTTCTTTTACTCATCTAGCCAACATTTAGCTCCATACCGGACTCTAACCTCCTTTAGGACAGAGACCCAATTTTATGCATACTTTAGATCCCCCCTCAGCGCTTAGTATAAGATATTGCCCATAGTGGAGACTTCATAAATGTTTTTGAATAAGAAATACATATCTTCCTAGTCTTTCCTTCCTAAACCTTTTATCAAAATAATAAAATTAAAAGAGTTGTATTTTACCTATTTCTTCTGCCTGTCTTCTAATGCTAATTTATTTTCACATTAAGGTAACCAAGTAGCTAATATTGGATGAAAGCAGCCAGAAAGCTAGATATTCCAGACAGTTAACTAACTGCTTATTTCTGCATCAGCCATACGCTATTACTATGCGCTACCAATATTTTTTAAACTTTCTGTGGTTACATTTGTTCGTATTTTGGTTCCTGAGTTTCATAATCCACATCTAAAGAATTGTCCTTGTGTAATTCACAGTTTGTCACTTACTTGTGTAGTATAGCTGATACTTACACGTGTGAGCTGCTGTTCACGTTTATGAAGCACTTTGAAGTTTAAAGGCTGCTTATTTTTCAGGCAGCCTTCTGCCACGGGTGGGAAAAGCATGACTGTCCCCATTTTACAGATGAGGAAATGAGCAGCTTGGAAAGGTTAGTTTTTGCCCGGTCACATGTTTTTTAAGCGACAGATCCAAGACTCTGAGGCCTTCCAGATTCCAAGTCTAGTGCTCTCTCTGCTACATGATTCCCATATTTCTAGATTCTGAGCGCAGTCAGAGAAACTGTTAAAATGCCAGACATAATAGCAGGTAAAGCCTTCTTTCTTCTTACTGGGGGAAGAATTTCAATATTAAAACATATTCCATAGCTGCATTATTTGGCTTGCCTCATAATCTAGTTCCATAGTGAACCTAAAGTCCTGCTCTAAATGTGTGTCAGCCTGACCTGCTTTTAAGACCTTGTATTTGTATTTTCATAAATTATTTTATACTTTGTTATTTATCTTCAGTAGCTTTTCATAAGTCAGAAAAGTTTGAAAGCTAGATTTTTGCCTTCGGTAACTTTATAGAAAATAAGCTGGCTTTGCAGGTCCCCTACTTGGTTGTTTATAAGAAAGATGTAGTTGCCTTTAAAAAGGAGAAGAGGTATTCGAAGATTTTCAGTCTTCACAAATCAATAATATAAAAAATGAAGAACTCAAGAATGAAAAGTATTTTGATTACACCACGGACTTGAACTAAACAGATAATACACAGGACAGTATAGATGGTAGGTGAGATCTAACGATTAAAAACATGATCTGTTTATGTGTTTGAAGTTTCCTTCTTTTCAACTTTCATGCATGTTGATAAGTTCAGCCTATTTTTACAGTTACTAACGCTATAACACATTTCCCACATCTTCCATTTGAAATTTTTACTGCTATTGATTGAAGATTCAATTGAGAAATGTGTTTCGAACCCTGTTTCTGTGGTAATCACAGAAGTCAGTGGGAAGACAAGAAAATTGTATTGAAAGAAATTGTGTGCGTGTGTTTTGTGTTTCAGCATAGATTATCTCTGCCAAAATAATAGCTGTCATTTTGTTCTTGCTATATTAGTGGCCTGTAGCTTACCACTACCTCTTCTGCCTTAGTTTTGCATCTGTCTGTGTTTATTGCTGTCAGAAAAAGACTTTTAAAAAAAAATTATGTCCAAAGTAGAATGAATTTCATGCTGATAAATTAATTTTGATCTCTTTAAATGAAAGAATCTTGAATTATGACCCTAGTTCACCCTGGAATTGAAACAACAGATCTTAACATTCACTGACTTTGAAACTTCATTTCTCTTTAGAATTTCATATCATGCCCATCACAGGGGGAAAAAGATAGAAAATGTATACAGTGAGCCTATAGGACTTCCTGCAGTGCTTATTAATCCTTTATGGATCATTTGAAATGTTTCTAGTTTATTTAAGCTTTGCTGCTTGTATCAGATTGTTCCTGCAAAAAAAGAAAAGGAAAAAGTGATCATGCTTTGAATTTTTAAAAATGATCTCACTTTCAAGCAAAAGCACTTTTTTGCTCCATTAGAGTTGAATTTGCTGAAGTCGCATTAACACAAGCTTTACTGGGTAGATAAATGTGTTGTTCAAAGACTGACTTGAACTTTACCAAACTGCATATTAAGATTTTGTCTTTATGCTATTTATCTCTTGAATGGATTTTCTAGATAAAATAGATTAGTCTAGCCAAAGTATGGTAACTCTAATGATGAAATGCTTTTGTCTTTTTTTATTAAAAAACAAAGATATGAATTATTACTTAATTGTTGAATTTAGAGCTGAAAATACAGGAAAATATTTTGTAAAGCTGAAACCTGTTATTTTTTCCACACACATACTGTATGAATGTTTCAAGAAAATTTGATTTGCTTGATTTCTTTAAATATAGCCTAGTGATTTCTGAAATATTTAAGCAGATATCTAATTTTCACTTTATAAGATGATAGTTTTTTATGGAGATCAAAAGGTAATAATTCAGTGTTTTCTTACAGATTTTAGTGACTATTTGATCTGCCTTTTTTCAAACTGTTTAATTTATCTGTGCTCTCTCATCCACTTTCAACACATTTTAATTAATGCAGAATATTCTCTTGTTCTCTCTTTGGATTGTTTTGATATGGTTTCAGTATTTGAATTAGATTTTAGGATGGAACTAATTTTTCAATGACTGTGTCTTGTATGCTCATACCTACTTTGAAATTGACATTCTTAGAAAATGGGACTCATTTGAATTAAATGACTTGTAGTTGCTTTATACAGCTGCAAGAATAAGGTCTTTCCCTTGTGTCTCAATTACAACTACTAGCCTTGAGGTTTTAATGTAATATGTTTTAGCCTCACAAAAAACCCTGGTAATTTTCAACTCCTAATCAGCTTTTTATGCTTCAGGGAATTTAGGAATTTTATTTGAAACCTTCAGTAAAGTAGAAGATCATGTTTTGTTTTGTTTTTGTTTTTTTATCTAGGGGCTAATATATTTATTCTCCATTTCCTTAAAGAGGTAATTTACATTAATACTTATAATGAGCTCAAAAAATAAATATTTTTTTAAATGACAATGAATGTACAACTGAATGTAGAGCTAAAATCCTGTTAGTTATTGAATCACTGGGGCCTTTAATAAGAAAGAAAATACATTTTCAGCAAAATATTTCTTTAAAATTGAAAGCATCAGAAACTGTATATGCCCAGGGAAAAGAGAATCTTTTTTCTAGTGGGTAGAAATGAAACACTAAACATTTGTCTAAAATATGCATTGTTATTTGAATAACTTAACTTACCAGTTGTGTAACAAGATAGTAGTTGGGATCCCTTGGTAAGATATGCTTTTAAAACTGTGTAATAACCTAGACTTGTAAAAATCCATCCTGATCTTATTTTTTGTTAATTCACTTTATTCTTGTCTCCTAGTGTTCCTGTGACCTTTCAGAAATCTGTAGTTTATATTTTGTGCTGTACAAAAGCTGCACCTTGGGTTGCTTAGAATAAAGCAAAGTTGAATTACATACATAATGGTAGTTTCCTGTGGCATTCAGTTCCAGGTCAGGCTTACTTAGAGCATACCAAATTTATAAGTGAAATGTTTTTTAATATGGTACAGGTTAGGGATAGGGTTAAATGAGTTAGGACTTATTTTCATGGGTGAAAAGGAAGAGCTGTTTGTGTTGTGAAGAAGGGAATTGTGTCTTCAATTATCCTCCAGTCAGTCCAGTTGATGTGCTGTAGTTTTGGATGTTTTTATAATTGAGTTACATGCTTCTGAAATATTGTATTTGCCATTTTTCTATGCTGTTGCGTACTTAGACTCTTCCTGTAACAAGTTGGAGTTCTTTCTGTGACTGGACCAGTGTGACTGAGAAATTGACCTCAGTTGAATAATTTGAGAGGATCAGTTTCCATATCATTTAATCACAAAATCGTAAGACTGGAATGAGCCTTGAGAAGAGAAAGCCCATTCCTGTCCCAGAGATTTCTCTGGAGCACCTGTCCAACAGCAGAGCTGGTTATCTAGAAGGAAGGAAGAGATGGAAACTCCTTATGTAAATGCAGGCATGCACTGCATCAGTGTCTAGCTTCTGCAGCTCTGTCTTCACTTCCATCTGGGGCTGTATCTTGGTTACGTTGTATATATTTAACCACTCAGTCGTTCATTTGCCTGAAATATATTGAAATATATATTCGATTTGTTACATCTTAGATTTTAAGCTTGTAAAAAGAAATCACCTAACAATGATATCATTTTGCATTTATATAAGATTTGACAGTTTATAAAGTACTTTCATTTAGATTACCTTATGTCATCTCTTTCTTATTCCTGTGACATAGAAAGCAAAGGCTTGTTTTTGTATTATTATCATCTCCATTTTCTAGATAGTGAAATTGGCATCAGCTTCACACAGGCTAAGTGCCTTAAAATCTGAGTCATAGTTATAGCCTTAGAATTAGGAATGAACTTAAAATTTAATCTGTTCCACTCTTCCAATTGAAAGATGAGAAAATTAAGGCCCAGATTGGTAAAGTGACTTGGTCACGGCCATACAAATAGTACTTGGCAAAGCAAGGTGGGGAGGGGGCTCTCAAGTCTTTGGATTCCTGTAGTTTCTCATTAGATATATTATACCACACTGCTTCTCCACTACTACATTTGTTTCATTTAATCTCTATGACATATTTAACATAATTTGTATAGTCTGGCACTGTATAATAGATCCTTGACATTCTCAAAGACATGAAATGGTATGAATTCCATTTTTCCGTTTCCTTTTCCCTTTTTCTCTTCCTCCCATATAAGAAAGTTAGGAATTAAATGAATAGACACTTGAGCTGATTTGGATACACAATTTCCAAAGACTGGTCTGGACTCAATTGAGAAAAGGGCTTCTCTTGGCTCTCTGTGTATCCTTGCTATGTCCTGCCTCACTTTTTCATGTCTCCTCCTCTTAGTGGAAGCTTTAGGGTTTTGTAAGAATAGAAAGTCATCTTTTGAAGAAGTATAGAAAGTTAGCATAAGAAACTGAGTACGTTAATACCCAAATGCAGAAAGCCTCCCAGTACATAAAAGACTTGTAAACTTATTGTTGACATGGTGAATCTAGAATAAACTGAGACTCCATGGAAAATAAGGAGATGCGCTTTTTGCTGGAGTATGTTTTGTGTTTTCTAAAGTAATAGTTGAAATGATGACACAAAACTTGCCTAGCAAACTTTGTGAAGGTGTCACAAAACATTATGGGTTTTTAATTATACTTTTTTCCATGCTCTCTGGTCAAATAGCCAGTAGTAAGTTCTGTGGTGTTCCTAACAAACCCCCTCTTCATCATAGATATTCTTTACTTCAGGGAGTTTATGAAGTAAATCCTGAAACAGGTTGATTTACTTTCTATGGCAATAACTTGCCCAAAAGATGATATTGACTTGTAATAGCTGGGACTGCCCGAGTACATTCAGTTGATTAAAGAGAGACTTAGGTGATTCTCCTCAGTTGGGGTTGGAACCCCTGTACACAAGTGGGTCTTGCCGTATGCCCCATCACTAAGTCCTTAGCACTTCTGGACCTCTCCATCCCACAGCTGCTTCCTGTAATTGAACCCTCAAATATATGTGTGTGTGTGTGTGTGTGTGTGTGTGTATGTTGGCTTTATCAATTAGAATATAAGCCCTTTGAGGATAGGGACTAGTTTGCATTTTCTTTTTGTATCTCCAGTGCTTTGCACAGTGTTTGGCCTATTGTAAGCACATAATAATTGCTTTTTTAAAATTCATTCATTCCCCTTTCTCATGGCTATCATATATCCCTATACTTCTCAAAATCATCAAATCTCAAAGGTCATCTATTCCAATCTGTACTTGAACAGAAATCTCCCATACAATAGCTCCAACCAGAAGTTTTCTAGAATCTCTTTGAAGACCTCCAGTAAGAGTTGAGGGTGGGTATTCTTCCAGGGAAATCCATTCCGCTTTACCAAGTTTTCCCTTCCACTAAGCTTAAGCCTGTGTTTCTGCAACTTCTACCCTCTGTTCTCTTATATGGAGCCAAGCAGAACAAGTCTAACCCCTATTCCAAATAGAGTTTTTCAAATTACTGAAGACTTCTGTGAAGTCCCTATTGAGCTTTCTTTTCCCTAGGTTAATAAAGATCCCTAGTTCCTTCAATGAACTCTGATGTGGCATGTTCTTGAGGGCACTCACCATCCATCCTGTTGGCACTCCAGATAGGTTCCAGCTTGCCAAAACCTTCCCAAAATATGTGGCCAAAACTGAACACAGTATTCCAGATGTGATGTGACTAAACAGAACTTACATCTCCTGTGTTTATGACACCTTTGCCCTCCATGCATCTAAAGATCTCATTAGTCTTTTTGGTTGCCATTTTGTACTATTGATTCATTTGGAGCTTGATGTTCTCTTAGACGCCCCGATCTGTTTCACACTCACTGTTATCTTACTGTGTCTCTCTCGGTTTTTACTTGTGAAATTGAAAGTTTGAACCCAAGTTCAAAACTTTGTACTATCCCTGTTGAATTTCATCTTCCTTGGGCTCATGTCATCATTCTAATTTTTGGAGATGTTTTTGGCTCCTGATTTTGTCCTGTAGCACATTATCTATTCTTTCCAGGTTTAGGTCATCTCCAAATTTGTCAAGTATGCCATCTATGACTTTATCCAAAAATGTTGAGTAACTCAGGACCAAGGATAGATGCCTAGGACACTACACTGGAGATCGTCAGTGGACTATTCACCTGAGGCTTATTTAGTTTGATATGAACTGTCCTTGGTGAATTCAAGCCAGCTAACAATGATCATTCTCTCTCTAGATGTTCTCTGTAGGTTCACATGCTCAAAAGTTTTTACCAGGAATAGAGCTAAGCTCACTGACCTTTTGTTTACAAACTCAACTGCTTTCCGTTTTTAAAAATTGTGATATTTGCTGTGCTCTAGTCCTGTGATTTCTTTACTAATTTTTGTAGTCTTTGAAATTATTGATAGTAGTTTACTAATCCCATTTCAGCAATTTTTATAATCCCCACGGGGTATGGTTCATCCACTTCTTAGTGACTTAAGAGGGTTATCCTGAGCGTTCTCTTTGAAGATGGATGTTTCTAACTAATTTTGCTTGGCTCTACTCAGCTGAGTCATGAATTCATTAACATGGGTTTTCCTTTGACCAATTTAGATCACATCTAAGCCTCAATAGAGTTTAATGAGGTAATGTTCCAACCCCATCACTTATTGACTTACTTTCTGATTGTAAGACTCCCTAGACTTACCTGTGCTAGTCTCTGAATGACAGACAGTAGTTCACAGTTGAGTTAGTGTGGGAAAACTTTCTAGTTCTATAGGATCTGCCAGAGCTTATGCTTTGTTACCAATAGCCTTGATGAAATATCTGTCACATCCCAGCCTTGATAAAGTTTTTCTGAGTTGCTTCACCATTCCCAAGGATAGTGAGAGCTTTTTCTCCTGTTTACAAATGGCCCCAAATATTTCTCCTGGGAAGGATTATTGAGTGAGAATGATAATGGATTGTGGAAAGTCAGCAATAGCCCAGGTAAATCCATATAAATAACAACAAAGTGGAATGAAAAGAATTTTAACAGGATGTATTCTCTGTCAGGTGTATTTATGTGCCTATTGTGTATTTACATTTAGAAAGTTGTGGATAAATTGTGAAGGCTCTTTTTTTAAAAATTTAGATGCTTTTTCCAATAAGTAAGAGGAAATTGAGGATTTTTGAAAAGTATAGACTTAATGAAGGGAGAGATATAATTAGAGAAAGAAGTCTAATTTCAGAGGAGAATAAAATTAGCAAAGTGATCTTTTAAGAACAATAGTCCAAAAATCTTTGTGGCAACTGTTTTAGTCTACTTAAATGGTATCCCCAGGAATTACCCACTTGGTATTCTCAAATTAAATCCAACCCTAATGTTGAATCTTTTCCACTTTTCAGGCCAAATGTCTCAACAGCATTTTTCTGGTTTTAAAAGTTTATTTTTCAGTTAAAAGAATATCCCGTATTTGTAAGAAACTGTATTCTGAATGATGAAAATTCCAGTGAAAGTTTTACAAGTGATATACTGGCTGACAAATGAACTCTTCAGCCTACTTAGATTTTAAAAAGAAATGTACAGAAGATTCAAGTGAGACCGGGAAGCAGGATGTAAATTCAAGAATCACAGAATTGGAGAATTCAAAGGAACCTTAGCAGCTGTCCAACCGATGAAAAATAGTCTATAAAACACTTGACCATCGATCATCCAGCCACTGCATGATGACCTTTAAGGAGTGGAACTCTTCCACCTCGGTAGCTGGTCATTCTACCTTTGATCAGTTTAAATTGTTAGGAAACTTTTTGTGATATAAGTCTAAATTTTCTTCTTTGCAAAGAGTGTGGCATAATCCTGTAAAAATAATGTCAGGAATTTTAAAATTCAGAGTGATCTGAGGCTTATGAAAAGATCTGAAAAAAAATTAAAGGGTCTTTGTTGTTAATGCTTAGCAATATTGGTGTTGGGGGGAAGAGGATTGGAGAAGGATGGAAGTGATAACTGACAAAAGAGAGAAGGCAGAGCTGCTCAATCCTTATTTTGTTTTTATTTTCACTTCCAAAAAAAAGACTTCAACACTGGAAAATGAAGAAATAGAAGTGACTGGCTTGAAGTTGATACTCAAGATAAATAATGAGATAGAGAGCATGTAGGCTGCCTTTGGTGAACTCAGGATGCCTTGTCCAGATGAGCTATCCCTGGGTACTGGGAGAGCCAGAAGATGCAGTTGTTGAACCACTGTCAGTGATGTTTGAAAGATCACAGAAAAGGGAAGTGTTACCTCAAGATTGGAAAATGGCCGGTGTCCCGATTTTCAGAAAGAAGAGAATAACCATTGAACTTTCCTTCAGTTCCTCGGACACTTCTTGAAAACATAACTGAAGAGATAGTTGGCTGCCTTCTTAAAAGGGAAGCAGGGATTACAAAGTGCTAGTATGGCATCATCCAAAATAGGCCATGCCAGATTGACCTCAAATTCTTTTTGTTTTTTTGATAGGGTTAATAAACTAATGAATGAGAGCAATGCTGTAGGTTTAATTTACTTGAATTTTGGCAGAGGTTTAGGTAAAGTGTTTTACTGTTCTTGGTGAGAAGATAGGTGCAGATTAGATGTTATTAGCCGGATGGATTCATTACTGGTGGCTGGCTAGACTAAGTAGTTGTTAGTGGTTCTTTGTCACCATGTCAGGAGATCTTTAGTGGATTGCCCCAAGGATACAGCCCTGTGTGGCTCACCACTTCATCAGGTTTGGGTAAAGGCACAGATGATTAAATTTGCTGATGACGCAAAACAAAACTGAGGAGGAGAGTTGACGCTCAAGATTACAGAGACAGAATCCAAAAGGATCTTGACAGGCTAGATCATCGTTGGGCTGAATCTAATCAGCTGAAATTCACTAGGAACTAGCCATCTCTGCAAGCTCACTGTGAGTCATTGGGGGGATATGTTAGCCCCCCAAAAAGCTGTGCCATCTTGGTTTGTTTTCAGAGAGCATAGCTTTCGGGATTAGGGAGGTGATAATCTCATTGTGTTATGCCCTGTCAAATTGCATCAACAGTGTTATGTTCAGTTCTGGGCACCACAGTTTGAGAAGGACTTTGATAAACTAGAAAATGCCCAGAGGAGAGTGACTAAAATGGTAAAGGGCCTTCAGTCCGTGACATACAAGGAGCCATTAAAGTAAGTGAGCACAGCTTGGAGACAGGCTGGAATCTTCAAAAGCCTTCTTTCGAAGATTCAGGGAGGACTTGGTAGCTGTCTTCAGGTAATAGTTGGAAAGGTTGTCATGCAGAGAAAAGATTCGACTTACTCTCTTTTTCTTATGAAGACAAAACCAGAAATAATATGTGCAAGTCACAAAGAGGCAACTTAGGCTTGATGTCAAGACCAGAGCTTTCCTTCGCAGAAGGTCTTTGGGCACGGACTATGTGACCATTTAGTAGTCATGTTGGAATAAGGATTCCTTTTGGGTATGAGTTGGAACAGATGGCCCCAGAGGTACCTTTTAGCTCTCAAACTCTTTGATACCATGAATGGAATAGAAAATGTGGAAGAGATAATATGAATTACCTTTCGGATATTTTCCACCCCTTAAATTTGTTTAATGAGTTAGATTAGCAGTCCTTTGATTCCTGCTGTTGAGAATCATGGGGAAATTAGGGGAAAGAATTATGATAATTGACAAATGAGCTTGTGGTATAATTTTTTTGAAAGTTTAACTAGCAACTTAGTTTATTCCAAACTCTTTGTTCTTTCTGTTGTAAATTAGCTAGACTCCCTATAGTCAGTCAAGAAACATGGATTAAACCCTTTCTGTGGACCAGGCGCAGTGCTAAGTAAGGGGATAGAGAAATAAAGGCAAAAATTCAGGTACTGCCCTCAAGTGGTTTACATTCTAATGGGGAAGGCAATTTGAAACTGTCAGTTGGAAGGGGGTGAGGAGGGAAGGGGAATGAGTGACCAAGAAAGGCCTCCTTGAAGGTGGGATGGAGAACACTTTAGAAAGTGCAGGGCAACCAGGGAAGAACGGTGGGATTATGAGGTAAAAGGGTTGTATTAGAGAAATAGCAAGTATGCCAATATAACTGGATCACAGAAAAATAGGAATATCTCATATTTGTATAGTGCTTTAAGGTCAACAAAGCATTGTACGTATATTGTTTCATTTGAGTACATGGAGGGGGGAGTGCAGTATAGGGAAACTAGAAAGGAAGAGGCCAGGTTAGGAAGAGCTTTAATTGCCAAATATAGGGTTTTTATATTTGGTCCTGGAGGTAACAGGGAGCCAGTGGAGTTCATTGAGCATTAGGGAATGACCTGTACTTTAGGAAAATCACTTTGGCAGCTGAGAGAAAATAGATAAGAGTGGGGAAAGATGCGAGGCAAAAAAGCCATCCAGAAGGCCATTGTAATCATCAGGACATGAGATGATCGGGGTAATGGCTATATGAGACTTGGTGCTGGAGATCTGCGGAGCATCTAGTTGGAGGAATTTCATTTATAAAAATGTAGAGAATTTGAAGTTTGGACATTGAACCATGAAGGTGATTTCATGGTTGGGATATAAGAACTACAGGGAAAGGCTAAAGAACTGAGATCATTCAATCCAACTAGAAAGTTGAGGGGTGATTCAATAGCATTTTTCAAATAAAGCGTATAAAACAATTTATTACTTGGAAAATGATAATAAACTTTTTTCTTTACCAAAACATTAAGAGGAATTGGACATAAACTAGAGTAGGACAAATTTAAGGGTAAAGATACACCAACAGTAGAAGAAGTTAAAACCTTGGATGAATTGCAAAGTATTTAATTACCCATCTCTAAGAAAATTGAGTTTAAATTTCTCCTAGGCCATCTTGCTAATAAAAAATGACATTATTAAAAGTATAAAAATGTTGTTCATTGATAGTTTATACTTTGGAATTTTCAAAACTTTTGTTCATTTGAGCCTCACACCAATTCAGATGGGTAGGTTATACAGGTATCAATTATTATTGGTACTGTTATTTTCCTTTGAGGAATTTGAGAGTCAGAGATGTGAAATGACTTGCCTCTGATCACCTAATAAATACCTAAGGTAGGATCTGAGTCTGGGTTGTCTTGATTCTGGTGCCACACTTACTTTAATATATGGTAGGGGTTACCATATAAGAAGAAAAATTTCAAGCTTGACTAAGGGAGTTGACCCTTGTTTGGAGGTAGGGGTCCTCTCCCCTTTCTTTTTTTACTTGTGACACTCATCTGATACAACAATATGGCATTTGATGCCACTGTGTCTGATAATAGATACAAAGATTCCACATCATATATAATACCACCTTGAAATATTTTTCTTCACTCAGCTCTAGTCATTCCATTGTGTGGCAGACCATATGTGATAAATCCATATATGTGGGACAGTGTTGTGGGTTTCCTGTGAGATTCATATATATTTCAAGAATTCTAATTTGAGTGTACTTTTCAGCTTTTTGACTCTGCTGTTTTAGATGTGGCAAGTATTTAGCTTGGATAGATTAATGTTGGTCATTTGACTGATTTACAAGCATTAATTTTCAGACAAATAACTCTGTGAACCATGACCTCATTTTTATAGAGTTGGGAACGAAGGAGGAATATGAAATATACATTGGAAAAATGAGAACTGTTAAATGATAGTGGTTTTACCTTATGTAGTTTTCCCTTTCTTAACACAGACCACAATGGCTGTACTTTCTTCATGTTAGAACTTTCATACTTTGAATTTTAGTTTGTTAAGTTGTAAACCGTGCTTATCTTTTTTGGAAACGTGCAACTCCTGTGGCAATAAGTAGTAATATTCCCCTGGTGTTACAAGTTGGCATAAAAAATTTGATTGTTCAGAACTTAAGGAAAATCCTCCAGGTTGTTTTAGGGGGCCTGACTTCCCTTTGGTGCTACTTGAGCAAAACTGGAGAGGAGTAGAAAGGCCTGCTTTCGAGGAGCTGTATTCGTTCTGGCTTTAGCAGAAGTCCTTCCCTTTTCCTGGCACCCATATTATACCTTTCAGGTAAGATAGTAGTTTCCAATTTCTTTGCGCAGAAGCTACGAATTAGGACAGAATTCAGGCCACCCCCAAAAAAATTCATTTAAAAAAGAGTCTATCGTTCTTACTTATTATTACAAAACAAAATAGCTAGCATGTATCCATGAGTCACATTTATCTATAAAATTGGTATCCTGCTGTTTACTCGTTAGATTATTTTTATCTGCTAAGTAGATTGAGATTTCTATATAGATTTTTAGCTAGCTAACATATGATTTTAGTTTTTTCTTCAAAAAATTGATCACTATACAAGCATTAGAATGAGTTTTTAAAACCTGGGGTAGTCACTTCACTTAGGTAGTACTGCTGAATTTCCATAACACGAACCAATGTAATCCAGTAGCCAGTTTCCGTTGAAGTATTACCAATGATTGGTTTCAAGCAGAATTTTTTCTTGTTTCTATTTCCTCCTCTGATGTTACGATACGTAAAAATGATGAAACTTCATCTCTGGACAGAGACTTACCTTGTGCGACCAAGATGAGAGAAGTTGCTTTTCTGCAAAACTAAAGAGTTTCTACTTAATTGTCTGCTAGGGAACAGCTGCTGAAAGCAGCAGAATGCGGTCTCCTCATGGGCCCGAGCGTCCCCAGCAGACAGTGACTGTCGCGCCCTGGTCGGGGGGCTCTCTCCCTCTCTCTCTCTGGTTTTCAGTGTAATGAGGAGCGGGGAACAATGTTCTGTAATTAAGGATTCCATTAAGTTGTAGAAAAGAGCAAATGGGGGCTGTTTGTTCTCCAGGCTGGAGAAATGTGTCTGGGGAAGGGGGATAGAGTGCTCGTGGTGGAGAGAGCTGGGTGGGGAGACGGAGTCAGGGCTGTTTGTTGAATGTGCTGGGAAGGACTGTTACCATCCTAATTAATCAAGTTAGAAATTACAGCTCTAGTCGGTTTCCCCCCAATTCTTGTTATCAATTTTCTTCTCTTTTGAGACAAAGCAAATATAAATTTTGTGTTCATTTGTCATTCGTTCTTTGACTTCAGCATCTCTGAAAATAACAATGTAGCACAAAAGACCAGTATTTACCTAGTTGTGATGTGGGTTGCCATGGTGTTTTGCAAATTATTGCAATTATGTTCGCCATGCGAGTCGCCCTTGGTAACTGGCGAAAAAACTGATAATCCTGTTTTGAACAAAAGGTCAAATTGCTGAATAGAAAGTCTTGATTAACTAAAAGATGTACAAAGTGGAATTATTTCCTACCATTCAGAAATAGTTCTTGATCGGGTTTGGGGGAGGGGGTGAGTAAGTACATCTGATTACTGAAGTACAAAGCATTGAAAGGATGTTGTCTTGAGCCTTTCATGTAGTCTTAATGGTGGCTTTTTTGTCAAATTTACCCATTTGCGGCATTGAAAGAGGCAGCTGCATTTAAGCTGGAGAGATGGTGCTTTTTCAAGAGTTCAGTGCATGAAAAGTTCTCAGCAGTATCTGCAGTTTACTAGTAGCCCCTGGTCTATTAAAACTGATGCGCTGCGTTTGAGCCCATAGCTCTCAGTCCTTGTGAAACCCTCTGGCTGATGATCTGATAAAGTGCTCTTACTGGGCAATCTCTGATCAGCTACTTAAAGAGGAGGTCTGGTGGGGCGAGCTGGGGAGGAGAGGGGGAGAAAAACCCCACATCCGATCAACTTGAGTGTAGGCAAGAAAGGAGACGTGAGTGGCTAAACTGAAAGGTTCTGTCCCGTTATGATGATAATTTGTATCTAAGCGATTCATATTTTGCTTCTTTTCTTGTTTTGGTGTTCTCAGATGCCTCAGCATGTGCAGTGACAGCACTAGTCAAGTGAGAAGCTTAATTGTGAGCAAATTTTATCAGATGCTTAGAATATTTTTTTCTTTTTTCAGACCTTTCAGCATTAGTTGTATTTATTGAGGCACACATAGTATATGTAAAGCATATGTTGGAAAAGACAGTTTCTTCTGAGCCTTCCAAATTCTAGGTTGAATGTCATCTCTGTGAGTGTGGGATATGGGGGATGTGCAAGTGGTTGGATTTTTTTTTTTTAATGGCCACCTGAAAATCAATTCTCAAAACTTTTGAGAGCCTGTGTGAAAGTGGCATGAAAGCAAAGTAAACCTTAACAAGTTTGGGGATCTCCATTCCGCATCACCTAGCAACCCCATGGCTCAGCCAGTTCTCTTGTCTGCCTTCAGTCCTGTTTACAGACTATTCATCCTGCCCTTCGAAGCCATGAAAGATGTTCAGTTTCATTAGTACCATTCTCAAGGAGAAAAATGAACAAACATTGCTTGGTGATGGTCTGAACTCCAGTCTGGCTGGAAGGTGACCAAGCTGTGAGCCTGTTTCTTAGGGCTTCCGATTCTGCCCTTATTTGTCTTTAGTGGCAGGAGGCACGCATATTAAAAGATACACCATGAATATCACTCGCACAAAAGCACAACCTCTAAATAGACTTTAAAAAAGTAAATGGAACAACAAAATCTACTCGATGAGAAGGGACTCTAAGTGTTCTGCCTGGAATGTGGGTATGTGGCTGTGGGTGGCTTTGTGTTTCCCTAAGATTATCCTCCTTAGTCCATGTTCATCTTGATGAGTGGAAGGAAAGGAAGGAGAGTTCTTTTAAAAACCAGTTCATTAATACTTTCCTTCAAAAGTTTTGACATACTGCATAACCATTAAGACTCCTCCTCCATAAATAAATCACTGTTTCAGGCCAGCTCACAGTGTTTTATGTGATAGATCTTAAATTCACCCATTCTTGAGATTTTTAATTTTATTCGAAAGGAACGAATGGTTAGGAGCTTTAAAAAAGATGCACACTTGCATTTGAGCCTGGATCCACTTGAATATATTTGTGTAATACTTTCCCTGGCAGGTTCACATTTGGATGTCCTGAAATATGCCAGCTCAGATGATTTTTCCATAAAGCTTTAGTGGTTGGATGTATTCAAAGCCATTAGCTCAGATTAACTCATGAGGTTCCTGCTTCGGTTGGTATATACCTAATTTGATGGGTTTTTTTTCAACAAGTACTTGGAGAAAATAATAATGAAAATGTTTTTCTTATATTATCACCACTTAAATATTAATAGAAGTACTTTAGTGAAACAATCACTATCTTATTCTGTTTGATTCTTTTACTTGTTGAAATAAATATGTCCCTTAGTTGACATACATTTTTTACCATTCACTTGGAAAATTAGACATTCTTTGCTGTTGTTTCGTTGCATCCACAAGTCACATGGAGCTTCATACAAAAATATATCCTTTATGAAAGGATTTGTAATACAATAGAAATTAATGGAATGTGGAAGGAAAAATGCTTTCTGTTTCTGTTATAAAGTGGAGCCAGGGCGCCTATGAAATCTTGAATTCTTACTATTTGTATTTTGTTAGATCTCTAACATCCACAATACATGACTGGGCTGTATGAGCGCTTTGTGTTTTGTTGACAGTTGACAGACAAAGCAAAATTATTCCTGAAGCAAGGTACTGTGTACTTAGTTGTGACCTATTATAGCCTAAGAATGTAGCTTGCCTTTGAGTTGGATGAATAGGGAGACCATTTTATAGAACAGACTTGAATATACTATGAGAGGTTTTTAGCTGCCCCTACAGAAAGACATGTCCTCCATTGAACCCTCTCCCCCCCATGTAATTTTCCATATAAAGTCATTTTAAGTATATTTTCCCCAGTTGCTTGCATGGAGACAATTTTAACTGCTCTGGTATTGTCCTACAGTGGTAAAATGAAATTGCTGGTAATTGTTGGCTTTCTGTGCACATAGTACATGCAGCAGGCTAAGATGGCTTGTATGTAGCTCTTTAATGTTCCTTAGGTATATCTTCTGGTGCTCAAACCCTGATTGAAAATTAAGATAACAAGGCTGGGGTATTGGTTTTGATGTGAGGCAAAGTAGAACATACTTGCTAATTTATTTTATAATGCACAATTGCTGAGGTTAGAATTTGTCCTCTTGTGGTGCTATTATATGTGTTAAAATGAGGACCACTGTTTTCATCCAACCTATCATAAGGACTTGGGAGTGCTCCATTATCCTTTCAGCAGGCTGGCGGCAGAGCCTGGTCTTTGCACAAATGAGAAGATCAATAAGTTTCAAATATCTTGTATGAAATGACATGTGATGGTACATTTAAAGAGGTGTCTTACTTAAAAATCAATTTTAATAACATTTAAAATTCTTATATTGACCTAGAAGATACTTTCCACTTGTCTGTTTCATTTGATAATTTTGTTAAAAGTATTTTTTGTGTTCACTTTGTCCCATAGTTAGTCTTCATTTATTTATTTATTTTCTATGCTCTGCTCTTTCATCTCCTGCTTTGGCACCTCTGAGACTTAATAATCACTGTTTGACATGCCAGCATGTTGGTGTGTAGGGGATTTAACTTTAAAAGCAAAATTATATTCTTGTTAAAACTTCCCCTGGAGACCTTAGGAAATTTCTCCCCCAGTTTTGGGTGCAAATGTGGGTCAGAGAGCAATTTGTTTTTTGATATTTCTGGAAATCCTGAATCACAACATGTCACTCTCTAGCAGCAGCTGTGGGCCCGTACTGTGTACAGTCTAAAGGAAGACCCATTTTATACTGGTGATAATTCTATCATAAGGAAATGTGAATGTTGGGGAACCCCAGAATATTTATAAAGGTTACACTTAGATTAAAAGTGCCTAAAATGACTTTTCCTTTCTTCATTGCAGGGAATGGGATAAATGTACAACATGAAACAGTAACAGAAATGAATATCACTGCCCCAGAGTTGACCATTTTATCTAATATTGTTGATATTTATAAGTGCCCACGGTACAGAAAAGCAGGGGTTCTCATAACTCACCATACTCTTCCCTAAGGATCAGACAGTATTCGCTACAGATCTGTGCATGTTATATACATGTATACGTATTGACATAAAAATTTTTTTATTCTGTCTTACACTCTGAAATCAAAGAACCATCTCAGTGAATGGCCTGCAAGTTTCTCTAGATGTGTTATTAAATTTTGGATGTTGTGTTGCAGATAAGAGAAAGTTTATTAATGATTTTATTTCATGAATTACACTTAATATTCACAGAATTAGCAAGACTAGTCTATTGTATGGCCTTAAAACATGGCAGACCTCCAACTTACAAAGAACTGAATGATATAGATGCTCCTGTTCCAGGGAAATAAGAAATGAGTGAGTCTCCTGACCTTTTTGTAGTGTTGCCAACTAATATATTTGATGTTCCACAGCTCCTCAAGGCAAAGAATACTGTGTCATGAGCAAACAAATCAACCTTTGAAAACTGTTGTCTGATCTGTACCTCAACAAGAATGCTTCCTACAGCACACTCAGCAAGTGGCCATCCATTCTTTTCATAAAATCTCTAATGAGATGGGATGTATCGCTTTCCAAAAGCATCTGATTCCACTTTTGAATAACTTGAACCGTGAGACTTTTTTCCTAACATCAAGACAAAGTCCTTCCCACTTTGACATCTCTTTTCTTCTAGTTTTACCTTCTGGGGCCAATGGGGACAAGCTTAGTGCTTTATCCACTTGATAACCCTTCAGATGCTAGAACATCATCCTGGTGTCGCCTTACTTTTATTCCCTCGTCTAGACCTCCCCAGCTCTGTTATACAGTCCTTACACATGGTCTCAAGGCTCTTCACCAGCCTGATTAGGGATTTCCTTCAGCTTATCAATTTGGCAGATTTGGGTGTGATCAAGACAGAATGGTGGGACTCTCGCTTCCTTGGTCCTGGGCATCACAGCTTTTACTAGGTTCCCCATGAAAGTCACACCATTAAAGGAAGAAAGGGTCTCTCATCTTTCCTTCCCTCATCCTCCAGTGAGTGCTGAGAGTTACTGTCTCACCAGAGAGGCAACCTGTTGTAGTGGACAGAGAGCTTGCCTGAAAAAGAGGAAGACCTGGGTTCAGGTCCTGCCTCTGAAGTATGCTGACTAGATGGCCATAGGGCATTTAAACTCCCCTTGCTCTGGGCAACTCTCCAAGCATAAATCTGCATTGGGAGAGGAAGTTTACTCACTGGGAGTTCCTAGGCCAATGAAATCACTATTCCAGACCTATTTCTAGCTGTAACTTTAAATTATTCTTTGTTATTCCATAGCCTATCTAAGAACAGTTTTGACTGAATTCATGTTTATTTCTTAGCACATTAAGATAGTGCTTTAAGGATTACGAAATACATCATTCAGTCTATTACTGTCATTTTAGAGTAAGAAGCCTGAGCTTTAGAGAGTTGAAATGACTTTCTTTGGGTCACACATCTAGTAAGAGACTTAGCCAAGATTCTGCCTCTAGGTCTCTATTGACGTGATTCTGATTATATGTGTAATGAAAATGAACAAATAACGATTATGACCTTTACCATTCATCTAAGAGATGACTGTGCGCTTTGTATTCTAAAGCACATTTCTGTTTCTTGTTAACTGGTTGGTTAAAGTTACCTGAGTTCACTCCTAGTTATTGTTTCAGTGATTTTTGTTGCTGGTGTTCCCTAATCCTGGGCACTTCCTCAGTAAAAGGGAAGCGTACCTAGCATATGAAAAATGACCAAACAGCTGATATTAATTGTGTATGCACTGTGCATGAAGTGGGTGGCGGAAAGTTACTGTCTTCTTAAAAGGATGGTAATAATAAAAGGTGGTGTGTGGTAAGTGCCAAATAAATGGTCCAGTGAAAATTGTCTCTATGTGTGCAACTTCAGGAAAATATGCTTAAAATTATTTTACATGGAAAATTGCATTTTTTGGTGTCTGAAGGGAAGAGGAATTCAATGGAGATTACTGGTCAAGAAGGCTTCAGGGAACTGCCAAATAAACTGGGCCTTTAGTGATGGGTGGAATTTCTGGCAGGAAACTGAAGTAGGCAGGGACACCAAGTTGGAAATGCTTTAATTGTATTTGAAAATAATGAGTAAACTAATCTAACTAGGACAGGAGCAACTAGAGTAGTTGGAAAGTTATGTTGTTCAGGATTCTAGAAGGTCTGGAATATATAAATTGAGGTTGAAAGAGGGCTAGATCTAAACCACTAGAAGTAAGAGAAATGCAAATTAAAATAACTGGTAGATTTCACCTCATAGCCATTAGATTGACAAAGATGACAAAAGGTGAAAATAGTTAAGTGTTGGCTGGGCTTTGAGAAGTCAGGCATGCTAATGTGCTTTGGGTGGATCTGCGAATTAGGAAAACAAACAGTTTGGAATCATGCTAAAAAGATCACTAGGTTGTACATACCCTGTGACCTAATAATATTGTACTGGGAGTATGCTACCAAGAAGGTCAAAGAAAGAGCAGAAAAGTCAGCATCTACAAAAGTGTTCATAGCAGCACTTTTTGTAGTAGCAGAGAACTGGAAGGAAAGTGGTACCCATCAGCTAGAGGATTAAAAACCTGAAAAAAGTGTGGTGTGTGCATAAAATGGAATATTATTATGCTATGATAAATAATGAATGTAAAGGTTTCAGAGAAACTCAGGAAGACTTACACAAACTGATGCAGAGCAAAGCAAGTAGAATCAAGAAAACAATTTACATGGTGACCTCAGTAACGTAAAAGAAAGCTACACTGAAAAACTTAAGAAACTCTGACCAATATATGATCTCAGAGCATTCGCTTAGCAGGAAGATGATGAACTGTGGCTATGAAGTCAGGCATTTTCAGAGATACTCAAGTAATTTTTTTTTTTAACTAAAGTGTTTATTTGTTACAAGGAAGCATTACAGGAGTGAGAGGAGTCATTGGAAAGGACAGGTTATTTTTAAAAGCATCAATAAAACATTTAAAGAAAAAAGAGCTCTAGACTTACAGTTAGGTGACAAGGGTTCAGTTTCCAATTCCAAACAATATATCTGTGATAATTGGCAAGTTAAGTAACCTTTTTGATCAAATGAATGAGGTAATAATTATAATCGTATTGTTTTGCTCAGGGAGTTATTGTGAGAAAAGTTGCGTTGTAGACCTTAAAGTTCTATATGAAAGTGAATTTTTGTTTACTTGTTTTTTTAGTTCTATCTGACCCTTTATAACCCCAGTTAGGATTTTCTTGGTAGAGTTACTTGGATTGGTTTGCTATTTTCTTCTCCCTCTCATTTTATAGATAAGAAACTAAGGCAAGAGAGTTAAGTGACTAGCCCAGGGTCATATGTGTTCGTCCTTCCTTTTCGAAGAAGACCATGCCATCGGAGAAATGATGACATGACTTGAACTTGACTTTGTTTTGAGTGAGGGAGAGTTGTGCAGGTCACCAGCCTCACTTCTCCTCCAGCTCCATCTGAATCTGGTGACCAGATATTCATCAGGATGACTGGAGATGACCCAGGATGAGGCAGTTGGGGTTAAGTGACTTGCCCAAGGTCACATAGCTAGTGAGTGTCAAGTGTTTGAGGTGAGATTTGAACTTGAGTCCTCCTGACTCCTGCACTGGTGCTCTATCAACTGCACCACCTAGTTGCCCCACAGAAATACTATAGTCAAATTCCAAAGCACCCAACTCAAGGATAAAACATAAGCAACAAGAAAAAACTATTTAAGTATGGCATAGCCACAATTAGAATCACACAAGACCTGGCAGCAGTGTCACTAAAAGACTACAGATCTTGGAACCCAATATACCAAAGAACAAAAGAACTGGGGTTCCAGTCAAAATATCATACTCAGCAAAGCTAAGCATAATCCTGAATGAAAAGCAAATGGACACCTAATGACTCTGAGGACTTTGTTCAAACAAACAAACTGAACTTAATAGAAGATTTAATATACAAGGGCCAAGAGAAATATAAGATACATACCAAAGACTAATTACAAGAGACTCAGTAAGGACAGACTTTTTACGTCTGTATATATGTTTAAGTATAGAAAACGTAAAACATATGTCTAAAATGGTTATTAGTAATTGGGTAGTTTGTAAGAGAGGTTAGAGCAGACCTGAGTATGATGTGGCTCTAACGAAGAACTGTCACACCCCTAATAAATGTCTAAGGCCAAATTTGAACTCACGAAGTTGAGTCTTCTGGACTTCAGACCGGGCACTCTGTCCACTGAACCACCTAGCTGTAGACAATGGGAAAGAATTCAACATTTGTGAATATATGCTGATGTCATGAAGAAATAGTGTCTTGGGAACATCAATCTGGTAGTTATGCTCCCCATGACTTGAAGATAGGAGAACTTGAGTGAGGGAAAGCATTTAATCTCAGAGTTACTGGAGTTTGTGGCAGTGGGAATGAAAAGGCTATAGGGCCTTCATTGCCTGGTTAGATATGATGTGAGGGGAATAAACCATTTTGTATGATGCAAAAGACTAAAAAAAATATGAAATGGAGTATTTCTAGGAATTAAAGAATTCTACAATTATCTTATATTGGGTATCAGCCCTATTCTTTGTCCTTGTAGTAATCACTTCTGTTGTGTATGTTTTGTATGTACCCGCTTAGATCAATCAGATAGTTTTACTTAGGTCCTTGGAATGTCCCAGCATTGGCCTATAGCCAGAAGTAATATTTGCAACAAGATTTCCTTGAGTCTGACACTAAAAGCTTACTGTGATAGGTTCATCATTTTGTGGAGGTAGGTAGAATTCTTCAAATGTAAATTCTGGTAGGTCCCATCATGCTGAAAAGGCTTTGAATATATGGATGGGGATGGACCACATGTCTGTTTCCCTATCTGTTTTATAAGTAGTTATGTCTAAATTTTCAGGAATGGGTTAATGATACTTAGAACGTATGTGGGTAATCCTTTGTCTGCTGTCTTTTAATGAAAAATAGAATGGGTACTAAATTAAACACATATATTTTAGGCCTTCATTTTGTCCATAGCTGAATAAAAACTTAGCAGTTATCTAAAGTATCTATTGAACAGAGAAGATAGCATTTACTCTTAGGAAAATAATCAATTTTTTTACCAATTCAGACTGTTAGAACCTTTGCAATAAGTTGTTTTTTTTGTTTTTTTTTTTTAGTTCTGTTTAGAGAAATTTGATCCCTCCTTTCCTTAAAGAGAAGCAAAAAAGTGGTACAACTTTGAAATCAGAAGACTTCTCTAGGAATTCTGACCGGCTAGTCACATACCTTAAATGAGCCTCAGATATTTTGGGTTTTTTTTTTCATCTACACTATGAAGGTGTAGCACTACAAGATGTTTGTGTCTTCCAGCTCTAAATCTGAGTCTTGTTTGAGGCTCAGAGTTCCCAAGTTGGAAATGCATAATCACATTATCTGCATAACAGTAAATTTTTTGTCCACAACAATTCTCAAAAAAAAAACCAACCTACTAATTTGTAGACAGGTTGTAGTCTGCCTTGGTAGACCTTCCTAATAAAGATGGTTGTAGGATTAAACTCCTCTAGACATGAGAACATACACAAATACAATGAAATATGTTTAAATTACAGTAACTAAGAATGCCTCAAGTTATAATTTGAATTGACTCCCCCCCTTTTTTCTGTGACCACATGAAGCCTTTTCAATTAAGTCACCAGAAAGACACTTTATCAGTCTGAACCAATAAGTATCTGGTAGTTTTCATACCATTATTTTAATGAATTTTTATCAATCAATGTTGAGACTAAAGCAGGAAGTGATATTAACTGAAGTAGTATTAAATTGGAGACTGTTTTCTTTTCTCCTTTTTTTTGTATTCTATAAGGTGAAAAAGAACCACTATGTGTGGTTTTGTGATTTTTCCCATTGCACACCACTACAGTACTGAGCACGTTGGGTGCGTATGTTGTCAGGTGCTTTTTCACACTCGTGTCTTGGTTTGATTTAGTCAATTGCGATTAGTCAAATAAGAGTTAACAGAAATATAATTGACAAAATTGAATTTGAACAGCACGTATTGAATTTGATTGAAGTATGTTCTCCTTCAGAAAAGTTTTATTTAAAGCAAATCAAGACCAGAAGCTTGATTATCAAAGCAAAACAAGAGACATAAAGAGGCAAGGGCTTCTAATATATTTTTTTCAAATATGGTTCCCATTCCCACATTTATCTGCATGTTTAATTTCCATGCATAATAGCCTTAGTTATTGTTGTCATTTGTAAAGAGAGATTAACAGATAGTCACTACAAACAAACTCAAATAAATTCTGAATGGAGAGGTGACAAAGAAGAAAAGACCTCTTTAATGTTAATTATCACTGGGAGGAAGTCTAGACAAATTACATTACCTGGGCTCTATATGAAATGAAAGGACGTTTAGTCAGTAACTTTGAATGAGCTAGATGTTTGCTTTTAACACAGGTGATATAACAACCTAGGCTCTCCCTGTTTGGTAATTCGTCATCCTGAATACTGAAGTTTTAATGTATTAAAAGAAATGTTCCAGCAACAACTGACCATAAATACAGCTTTTAAAAAAATATGTATTTAAAGTTATTGCCTTACATGTATATTAATGATTTTTTTAAAGCTTGGTAATATTTTTCAGTCTGCTTGCCTTTTTTGGTTTCTTTTGCACTAAGTGAAAAGAAAGTAGCTTAGATTGGGTGGGGAGTCAGGCAGTGGTGATGAGGGCTATGTTTAGTCCAGTAATGACATAACAATTTACAAAATACCTGTGTATGTTATCTGATTTGATAAGTAATATAACGTGTTCTCTGGAGGCGTGGAGGTTTAATTAGTGCAGGTAATTTCTGGCGTGGGAGCTCCCTGATTCATTATTTTATTATATGATATGTTATAATTATTATTATATTATTATAATTATTTTCCACATTCCGCAGGTGAGGAAGTGTAGACTCCGAAGTTTAGTGACTTGCCTTGTGTAACTGGGGCTCTGGGCTCTAGCTCGCTTTTTATTGTGCTAAGCTGTTCTTGACCGGACATTTCAAAGGGTATTCCTAACATTCCTCAGTAGACTTCAGCAGTAGAAGAATGGTGGAGTGATGACATATATTCACATTTATCATTGGATATTTTGTTTCTCTTCCACCATTTATTTAATTTTTTTCTCTACATAGTGCTGTTGTGTCCTTGGGAATGGGGCATTGGTAGTGTGGAATACAGAAACTTTAGGAAAAAACTTGAGGCACCTTTTCTGCATATGAGCTGTATTTAAAATACAATGGTTATAACTGTTGTTAAACCAAGAAAACGGATACTAGGGCTTAGATTAATTAAGTACTTATTCTACTCTGATGCTTCATTGTGGTTATGTTCTAGCTTTGGCAAGGCTTAATAACCGAGCAGGAAAGGCTTTGAGTACAGTCTACTCTGTGTCAGTTATCCAAGGGCATACATAGCTAAGTTCAGAAGTGCTTGTCACCAGATTGGCTCCAGGGTGGTAGATTTTCAGCTGTAGTCAGTCAGTAAGCATTTGTTATATGCTTGCTATTTGCTGGGCACTGTGCTAAGCACTGGAGATCCAAAAAGAGACAAAAGACAGACCCTGACCTCAAGAGCTTGCAGTCTAACCATAGCACCTAGCTCAGTATACCATGTGTTAGCAGGCAGTTAATAAATACTTGTTGACTTGAACTGGGAAACAGATTTTTTTTTTAAATGCAGAGAGACAGTAATCTGATCTGCATAGATGATAGGAGGTACCCACAGTGATAAAATCATGGCTTCTCAAAATATAGAAGAAAATGCATATTATAGATAGACACACACACATGTTATTCACATATATACATATATGTGTACATTTGATTGCATGAGTTATAATATCAGGGATCGCTTTTTTCTTCTGGTTTGTAGTTTTTTCAGTTCGGTAGGTGGTTCTTTTTTTTAAAGATCCATTTAAGGTCTTCCCTTTACCCCCATTCGTTCTCTGAATTCTTAGGGCATGCTTACTCCTTTACACAGCCTGATGATTATAAAACTTACTGTAAATTCTGTGCTTTCCCCCATATCTGTAAGTCTTCCACCCACCTAGTAAGTAATCTCCTCAGAGACAGTTTTCTCTCGTATCGCTTACAATGTTATAGAATCTAAGGGATGAAAGGGACTCCAAAGGCCTTTTATTTGTTCCTGTTTTTCCAACCTGTTCCTGCTCAAGCATCAGTCAGTGAAGAAGCATTTATTCAGTGCCTGCTCTATACATGCCAGACGTTGTGCTGGCCACCAGGGGTACAAAGACAAAACAGAAGATAGTTCCTCCTTTGAGGAAGGGAAAACACATTTGTTCAGGTGTACATTTATATAGATACAAAGTAAATCAAGGTAGTTTGGAGAAAGCCACTCAGAGCTTGTGAGTATCTAAGGAGGTGGCACTTGAGTTTTGATGGACCCTAAAGCTACTATGTGACAGAATGGGGAGGCATTGCATTCCAGGAGTTGTTGTATTGTTTAGTTTCAGTTGTGTCTAACTCTTAATGACCCCATTTTTGTGGTTTGCTTGGCAGGGATACTGGAGTAGTTTGCCATTTCCTTGTCCAGCTCGTTAACTGAGGCAAACAGTGACTTAAGTGACTTGCCCAGGGTCCCACAGCTAGTGTCAGAGGTCAGATTTGAAAACAAGAAGATGAATTTTTCCTGACTCCAGGCCCAGTGCTCTATCCACTGCACCCCCTAGTGCCCATTCCAGGTGTAGCTTGTGCAAAGGGACAGAAGCAGAAAGTAGGATGTGATATGTGAGGGAAAGCATGGAGCCATCCTAGCTAAACTACTGGGAGGAGAAGACCCTCAGGGATCCTGGGTAAAGCAAAACAATTACTATTTAGTATTTAAATCCAGTCTGTGCTAGGGGGGTGAGGATGTGTTGTCCAGTCTCACATTGCATCCTGGGTCATCTCCAGTCTTTCTGACAAATATCTGGCCACTGGACCCAGATGGCTCAGGAGGAGAAAGTGAGGCTGGTGACCTTGCACAGCCCTCCCTCACTCAGGACAAAGTCAAGAGCAAGATATGTCATCATCTAGATGTCCCTCTTCAAGAATGACGGACAAACCCAACAACAATAGTGTGTGTGAGAGGATTAGTGTTCAGTAAGTCTGGAGAGGAAGACTGACCAGATTGTCCAATAGGAAATGATTATTGAAGTATTGTGAGCAGACTTGTACTTTGGGGTATCAGTTTGGCTGTGTGGAGGGTGAACTGAACAGAGACCAGTTATGAAACCTTTGCAATGGTTTGGGTCAGTGTACGACTCCAGAATAAACTATACATAAGGATCCCTGTGGGCTGCATATTGACTTAGAAAATCATATATTAATATTGTTTTTAATCTACTTTGTTCAATATTTCTCAATTATAATTAATCTGGTTCTGGTTTTACTTGGACCTGTAGGCCACTTGTTTGACATTTCTGGTCTATGTGACATGGGCCTGAACTCAGTTGGTGATTGGGAATGGAAAGAAAGATTGGGTTAGAAATGGCCTGCAGTTGGAAAGAACTGGTTGCATGTGATGGTGAGAGGAGAGTCTGAGGATGCTCTTGACAGAAACAGTAAGTCAGGAAGGGTAGTGGTTTGGGATGAGAGATAATGAGTTGTGTTTTAGACTCGAGAACCTCCCTTTGAAGATGCCCATCAGTCTGGCGGTAATATGGGTCTGAAGCCAAGGGGGAAGTAGGGTTTGTTCTGTGATGTAGCAGTCGTGCTTAGAATGAACAATTCAGCCTGCTCTGGGGCTCCAACAGTTTGGAAGACTTTCCTCATCTCAGGCTGAATGCTGACTTTTTGCCACTCCTATTGCTCCCCATTCTGTCTCTTTTCTGTTATCTCACCACCTTTTCAATCCTGGAGGGTGGTTTTGATGTCCCCTCTGTGTCTTCTCTTTCAGGCCTGAATATCCCCAGTTCCTGTATCTCATCCCTCTTGCATGTTTTCTAGCCCTCCTGCCACATCGATCACCCTTTTCTGGACACATGGTAGCTTGACTCATCTTCCTTAAAGGGTAGTGCTTAGAAATGAATGCAGTACTCCAGATGTCTTTCTTTCTGCAGTATTAGGCACGTTATATGTGATTCATAGATGCTTGATGAATCTCTATAAATAAAATCATCAGAATCATGTTGTGACATAGGTACAGCAGTGAAATGTGATCTATGAAGCACATTATTCATTTTTATTAACTAGGAATGTTTATGACAGAATAGTAGACAGAGGGACCTAGAGTAGACTTAATATATAGTGTGTGGACACCATATATCTAAGCACAAATAAGTGACAAATACTTTGGCCTCATTTTGTATGTCTCCAAGAGCAAGAAGCATTCTGTTCTGAAAGAATGTCAGGCTGTGTGCAGTTGAATGGAAAGTTACCCCCTCCCGATTAGTGTTTCTCCCCTCTGGCTGAAGAGGTCTTGCTTCCCAATCAGGCCGGGCAAATGATCAGTGCGGGAGGGAGTATCCAGTAGTAGAGATGGAGAATGATTGCCCATTCCTGACCAAAGGGAGTCAGTCTGAAATTCCTTGTCCTCCTGTTTCTCTGGGTTTTTCCTTCCCTTTCCTTATATTGCAGGTTAAAAGACAAAAGAAAAACTATTTCAAATTTAAATCCATATCCCGAAAATGCAAAATGTTATGATTGAGACCTAAAAGGAAGAGACAATAGCTACATATATATTACCCCACTTTACAAACAAAGGGAAGTCAAATAGAGTCATTCTTGGAAATTAATGGCAGAGCTAAATGCCTGAAAAAATTAAGAGGAGTGTGTGTGTGTGCATGCGTGCGTGCACGTGCACGTATGTGTGTATAGGTATGTATGCATGTGTGTGCCCACATATGCATGTGTGTGTGCCCATACACCCCCAACCTTAACTAAGAGAACAGGAAGAACAGAGCTCTAAATTAGGGAAGGGGTTACACAATAGATGCCCGTTATACTTTCTGTTTGTGTTTATCGAAGGGTATTGATTTTTTTCATGTAATTTCCCTTGTAGAAATGTTGGCTTTTGACAGTGGGAACTGAGTCACTTCAGTGGCATCCTTGTCTGGAAGACTTCTCTGTTCACTTTGTATATTTTATGTCACTTTTCTTCTGAAAGACTCGAGATATATATAAAACCTTAAATAAGCAGTACATAATACTAGAACTGTTGAAAGGGAAGGAAGGAAAGAATTTGAATGTGAAGAATGCTGCATGCTAAGGAAGGGGAGGTAGTGCTTCTTTTAAACCATTTTAATTTAAATGGAAAACTCATTTAAGTTCTGGGGTCACTGGGGCTAGTTTATCTTATCTCCAGGGTCAGTGGAAGGAATAATCTAATGAGTTTTAGACAAGTGGAAGCTACTGGGCAACTTAATACTTTCTTCTGTGCTCCTTTTACTAAGTGATCTACTTACTAATGTTATCCATTTTCATGCATGTAATGATCTAAACTTTGTATTTTTTTGAGAAACAAAATGTTTTAGGTAAATCAGTGTGTGTATTTTTAAAATTTTCTTTTCAAATGAACTTGCTTATTAAATGAATAGGAAACTGAAGGATATAAAATGCTTTCATAAAAATTAATGATATTTTTGGTGACCCTTTCTCAATTTCTTCAGAAAGTTTGGCATAAAATAAATGCATTATCATAATAAATGTTACAGAGATTTGTACTTTAAACAGATTTTTACATTTTCTCTCCAGGGTTGGTTGATATGTGAGGAGCCAACATGTCAGACCAGAACACGTCGACTTCCCCTTCAGTTCTCCCGCAGTGGACCTCTCTGTCAGACATGCATGAAAGCCACCCTCAAGCGAGAGGTAGGTTTATAACTTACCAGGCTACATGTAGGTAGACTCTGATTTTATGCATCAGGTGAGATGACTGTGTAAGACACTTTGGAGATTGTAGAGTGTTATGTGCTCATCATTGTAGAGTGTTATGTGCTCATGGAGCGGAGAATTGTAGACAAAGAGTATGTGTTGCTTCACTTACTGCTTAGAGAATTTGCTGACATGCAGCTATACTGGAGATCAGTCCTTACCAGTCTCACCCGGGCTATTGCAGTAACTTCCTTACGGCAGATAGAACCATGTCATTCCCCCGCTCAAGAAACTCTGGTTGCTGCCCCAGACTTCTGTTTGGCTTTTAAAGGCTGTCAGGATCCAGCTTCGGCCTACCTTTCCAAGCTCATTTCCCATGTTTTCTTTTACACACTCTCCCACACCAACCGACTTGCTTGTTCTACCTTGTGTATGAGATTGCTTCTCTTGCCGTTGTGTCATGACTCTCCTTAAGCTCCGGGTCATAGAATCCATCCCCCAGATACCTTCAGAACCCAGCTCAAGGTCCATGTTCTGTTCTGATCTTCTATGTATATACCCAGCTACTCCCACCACCTTCCTAGAAAATGACTTTGTATTGTATTTAATAGGAACGTACGTGTAGCTATGTAAGATAGTATACCATCTCAGGGAAGAAGTGGGGAGGGATGGGAAGGGAGAAGAAAAAAATCTAAGATATATGGAAGTGATTGTAGAACATTGAAAACAAATTAAATAATTTTTAAAACTAAATATCAAAAAAAAGAAAATTACTTTTTTTATATTTCTTAATGAATTTCGTAAGTCCATATTGTTTTCCAAAAAACCCAACGTAAGCTCTGAGAATGCTAGTGGTTTTGTATTCTCAGCACCTACTCCAGGGCCCAGCCCTTACTAAAGCATTGAATAAACACTTGTTGAGTTGAATGGTTATCGTTGTCATGCAAACCGTGGGTCTTCTCGAACTGCGGGAATAAGAAAACATTTCGTTTTGATTCAGTGGGAATAATACAATATTGAGTAGAAATGTTTTCGAAAATATAGCTTTAGCTTTACCTAAAAGTAACTTCCATTTTGTTGGAAATTATGGATTTTAGTTAATATTTGAAAGGAGCTGAAATCCAGAATACACATTCATTGAATTCTCCCATGTGTGTATTGGAGTTTTGTGGTGGCACCTCCATAGGATCGTAAATTTAGAGCTGGAAGGGACATTAGAAACTGTCAAGTAAAGGGAAAACTGAGGCTCAGGAACATGAAATGATGTGCACAGTCATAAAGTGTCTGAGGCAGGTTCTGACTCCAGCTCTGGTGCTCTGCCCACTGGGCCTCTCAGTTACTCTTCCAGCTTGATGGTGGCTCTGTTACCTGGCATAAGCTGTTCATTTCAGCGGAAAAAGTGGGCTACCTCTAATAGACATTGACATGTCCTATAAACAGCTTTGTGTGGTTGGGGGCATAAGAAAGATTCACTGGTCTTGACCCTAAATTCAAATGTCCAGTTTTGTTCTTTTTAGACATATGTCCATCACCGATGACTAAATAAAATAAGGGCAAATCTTATCTTCCTCATCCTTGAAGCATTCTCACATAAAAGGCATGCAACATAAATCTTGGCCTACTGAGAGGACTTGTCTCTATATCTGTCTGCTCCTGAATTAATTGCTGTCAAGGTTTAGCTACATATACTTTTCTCATAATAGGTCAGAGCCATCAGCAAACCAGTCAAGATGGCATTCCTACTAGTCAGTGGTCTATGGGTATACTAGAGACGACAGAGTATTGGGGCTGCAACTGGTGGTTTGAGCTTCCAGCAAAATTACAACCTGTTCAGGAATGATACTAACACTTGAATATAAACCTTGGGTATTCTGCCTGTCTTGTTAAAGGAACCATCTTGCATCATCAAATTCATGATCTGCGACTCTTGCTGAAGGGTAATGCTGTGACAATATTTGCTCAGTAGCAACTAGGACCCAATAATAGACTCAATAATAGACAAGCACCTGTTTTTTAAAAGTAGCATGGCAGATGTCCATTTTGGGAAGCTTATGGTTCCAGAAGCCTCACTCAGCCTAGGTTTTGTGGACAGAGACTTCCAGAAAACTTAGGCTACACAAGATCCTAAAGACCCACTGAAAATGACCACTTGACAACGCATTTTAGGTCTGCAAGCTCCATAACTTGTTTTAGACTCCACTTGAAAAAAGCAGATTTTGAAGTGATTCCATAAATGGAACCCAGCAAACCCAACTGACTCAGACATATGACCTCCGTCTATAAATTAGAACAGCCAGAGCTGCTAGAGAATATTGGCCTTTCTCCTTATGAGGGCTTATCCCAGTAGTTCTTCAAATCAGTATACAAAACGTGTAATTTGCAAAGTGATCAGGTGGGATGGGGTCCTTCAGTGATATCCTTCCTCAGTTTGGGCCAAACAGAAGGACTTTTGCTGGCTCCAGCCTAGGTATTTTGACATAATTGTACTTATATCCACATGGGCTAACTGTCAAATACCTTAACAACTCCATATTTCAAGAGACATAGCCAAAGCTGCTTATAGGAGAGTATTTTCACTTTCAAATCACTTATTGTGGTGATGGACATGGCAGCTCTTCTGCCAGTTTGGATGGTTAGTTCTGTCTGGCTGAACAGATACTAGGACTGCCTCAATCTCCCCATCAAACTTTGCAGTTTTTGGTTAAATTAAAATGAAACACCATCATGTTCCACCTCTGCAGTCGTCGCAGCTATGTCAGGAAGGCAGCACCTCGTCCTGCATCATGATGGAAATTCTGTTAAAGCCTCTGACTCATTTCCCCATAGACTGGACCTTTTATGTCTTGGATGGTAAAGTGACTAAAACTCACTGAAACTCCTTGAAAAGGGTCAGCTCAATTAAATAGGTGTTCTTCCTACCACAACTGGTATATAGGTTAATCCTAACGACTTTTATTTTAACCTAAAAATGGTTATTTATGGAAGATGAATAGGTTTATGACTTACTAGCTGTGGTAGCAAACTGACTTTGTATCAAGGAATTGGCTGACCAAAGGAATTGTCAAAAATCATTGCAGTAAAGTATGATTCGTCAGTCCAATGGCAAGGATGAGAGGAGTTCCCTTTAGTACTATGGAACTTTCATCCATAATTCTCAAGTGTAAATAGATAATTTGAGTACCTTGTACTAAAAACACAACTAGCCTTGTGATTTAAACCTTCCTGATGTGAGTAGGAAAATAAAGAACTCGTATAAGCAAAGGCACATTACCTGATGATGGCCTTGAGGTGGATGGGACTTGTGGCAATAGTATTTAACATGTCCCCTCTGTCCCCGCTACATGTTCATTTCTTTGTGCCATAAACATTTCAGCATGACCTCTTATTTCCCTGCCAGAGAAGAACAAGGAGTTGATGTGCTATCACAGTCATGGCAGATAAACAGACACTTATGTGCCCACTGATCATGAATCCTGCACTTGTTATCTTTAAGCCACATACAAGTCTGAAATAGAGGTGCAAACAAAATGTGATGTGAGTTCTCAGGAAGGAAAGGTTGTATTTGTCTGGGATAATAGAAAGCTTCATAAAGCAAATGGCATTTGAGATGGACTATGAAAATGGTTGAGATTCTGACAAATGGAATTGGCCAACAAGGACATTCCAAGTAAAGAATATGGCATGAATTGAATACTATAGACTTCCCCAAGAACTTTCTCCTTTAGTAGTGGGATATATCTCTACCTGGCAAGGTACTACACCCAGTCTCCTAAAATCTGTTTTCACATGATGGGAGTGAGAGGGTGAGGTGGGGTTAGGGAATGAGAAGTGTTTATTAAATGCCTACTGTGTGCTAGGTACTGTGCTTAGCACTTTAAAACATTCCTATGAGGTAGGTGCTGTTACATTCCTCCTTTGGCAGTTCAGGAAACTGAGGTAGACAAAGGTTGTGTGACTTGCCCAAGGTCATACATCTAGTTAAGTGTGTAAGGTTAGATTTGTTTTTTTGTTTGTTTTTTTTTTAACTTTTTACATTCATTTTCACAAAGTTTTGGGTTCCAAATTTTCTCCCCTTTTATCCCCTCCCCCCACCCCAATACCCCAAGCAATCTAATTTTCCCTATCTCCAATCTGCCCTCTCTTCTGTCATCCCTCCCTTCTCTTGTCTTCATCTTCTCTTTTCTCCTGTAGGGCCAGATGACTTTCTATTCCTCATTAACTGTATGTCTTCTTTCCTAGTAGCAACAGCAATACTAAACAGTTGTTCCTAAAACTATGAGTTCCAAATTCTCCCCATCCCTCCCTCCCCACCCATTCCCTTTGGGAAGGCAGGCAACTCAATATAGGCCATATCTGTGTAATTTTGCAAATGTCTTCCCTGATAGTCGTGTTGTGTAAGACTAACTGAATTACCCTCCATCCTACCCTGCCCCTCATTGTTTCTCTTCTGTCTTTTGATCCTGTCCCTTCCCAAGTGTTGACTTCAAATTGCTCCCTGCTCCCTTTGCCCTCCCTTCCATCATCCCCCCCCCTTGCTTATCTCCTTCTCCCCCACTTCCCTATACTGTAAGATGGGTTTTCATACCAAAATGAGTGTGCATTTTATTCCTTCCTTTAGTCAAATGTGATGAGGGTAAACTAATTGTTTTTTTTTTTTTCTCAGCTCTCCTCTTTTTCCCTCCACTAAGAAGTCTCCTACTTGCCTCTTAAATGACATATAATTACCCCATTCCATTTCATCCTCTTTCCTCCCCCTACCTTTCTCTCTCACCATTTACCTTAATTTCTTTTAAGATATGGTCCCATCCTATTCAATTCACTCTGTGCTCTCTGTCTCTGTATGTATGTGCATGTGTGTATGTGTATGTGCGTGCATGCATGTACATGTGTGTGTGTGGTCCCACCAACTATCCAGATACTGAAAAGTTTTAAGAGTTACAAATATTGTCTTTCCATGTAGGAATGTAAACAGTTCACTTCTGGTAAGTCCCTTAAGACTTCTCTTTGCTGTTTACTTTTTCATGCTTCTTCTCATTCTTGTGTTTGAAAGTCAAGTTTTCTTTTCAGCTCTGGTCTTTTCATCAAGAATGCTTGAAAGTCCTCTGTTTCATTGAAAGACCATATTTTCCCCTGAAGGATTATACTCAGTTTAGCTGGGTAGGTGATTCTTGGTTTGAGTCCTAGTTCCTTTGACTTCTGGAATATCCTATTCCACGCCCTTTGATCCCTTAGTGTAGAAGCTGCTAGATCTTGAGTTATCCTGATTGTATTTCCACAGTACTGGAATTGTTTCTTTCTAGCTGCTTGCAAGATTTTCTCCTTGACCTGGGAGTTCTGGAATTTGGCCACAATGTTCCTAGGACTTTCTCTTTTTGGATCTCTTTCAGGTGGTGATCGATGGATTCTTTCAATACTTATTTTGCCCTCTGGTTGTAGAATGTCAGGGCAGTTTTCCTTGATAATTTCATGAAAGATGATATCTAGGCTCTTTTTTTGATCATGACTTTCAGGTAGTCCCATAATTTTTAAATTGTCTCTCCTGGATCTATTTTCCAGGTCAGTTGTTTTTCCAATGAGATATTTCACATTCTCTTCCATTTTTTCATTCTTTTGGTTTTGTTTGGTGATTTCTTGGTTTCTCGTAAAGTCATTAGACTCCATCTGTTCCATTCTAATTTTGAGAGAACTATTAAATTCATTGAGCTTTTGAACCTCTTTTTCCATTTGGCTAATTCTGCTTTTGAAAGCATTCTTCTCCTCATTGGCTTTTTGAACCTCTTTTGCCAATTGAGTGAGCCTATTCTTCAAGGTGTTATTTTCTTCAGCATTTTTCTGGGTCTCCTTAACCAAGGTATTGACCCATTTTTCACGCTTTTCTTGCATCTCTCTCATTTCTCTTCCCAGTTTTTCCTCCACCTGTCTAACTTGCTTTTCAAAATCCTTTTTGAGCTCTTCCAAGGCCTGAGCCCACCCGACAACCCCCTGGGGTGTCTGGGGTGCTGAGGCCCCGCCCTCCACGTCTTTCCCTGATGGCAAGAATACGTCCTCGTCATCAGATCTGAATGTTGGGATCATTTGCATTTGTTGGAAAAAACTCTCTATAGTCTTATTTTTCTTCCCTTTTCTAGGCATTTTCCCAGCCAGTTACTTGACTTCTGAGATTCCTGTCCACCCCCACCTAGATCCGCCCAGCTAGTGCTTGGGCTCTGAGATTCAAATGGGCTTTCCGTGCGCCCTCTAATCAATGTGAGCTTTAGTTCTGGCGCTGGGGTTGGGGGGGGGCTGCCTCCCAGGCTCAGTTCCCTCAGGGGCTTTATGCAGAGGCCTTCAGTAGTGGAGCAGGGTGGGGCAGGGCTGTCTCCCAGGCTCAGCTCCCTCGGGTTGTTTATGCAGAGACTTTCAGTAATGAAGATCCTGCTGCTGGGGGAGCCCGGGCTGCCACCGCCACTGCCTCTGCTGCCGCCCACGCCTCTGCCTCCGCCGCTTCCTGCCCCCGTCTCTGCCGCCGCGGCTTCCTCCCGAGGGGGCCCGAGTCATGGAGACACTCCGCTCCCCTCCTCCAGCCCAGCCTCTCTCACTGACCTGTAGCTTCTGTGGGCGGAGGGACTTTCCCGGCTGCCGGAGCTTCTGTCCCTGAAGCCTGCTCGGGTCAGCTTCTCTGGGGCCGCGGACAGGGCAGCGCTGGGGTGGGGTCCGCTTTCTGGGGCACGACGGACCCTGGGGACGGGTCTCCAGGGCTCTCTGGCACGGAAATCTCTTCCACTCCATTTCTGTACACCTTTCAGTGGTCCAGAAGTTATGGGGGTCTCTTTTTACATTAATTCTATGGGCTGTGGTTTCGGAGCTCGTAAAGGTGCGTCCTTCTACTCCGCCATCTTGGCTCCGCCCTTAAGGTTAGATTTGAAATGAGGTCATCATTGTCTCCAATTCCACTGTTCCATCCACGGTACCGCCTAGATGGATCTAAACATTCTGTTTAAACAGATGATTTCTTATTCCTATATCTGATTTATTATATTCTTATAGTTTTCTGATGTGAGAAAGAATATTCATATACTGAGACAGCTAATAGAGTAGATATGCTAGACTTAGAGGCAGGAGCATCTGTGTTGAAATCCTACCTCTGACACTTACTTAACCTACCTTGGGCAATCTCTTAACTTCTCTCTGCCATGGTGTCTTTACTTGGTAAAATGAGGAGGTTGGGCTCAGTGATCTGTGACCTCTTTTAGCCCCATACACACATGCAGAAAGAATACTTATAGATCAAAAATTGTGTGTGTATGTGGGCACTTCCAAAGATTCAGTTTGAGCAATGGCAGCATTGTTGAGATAAGTGTAGAGTGAGTCTCCCTAAATCGTTTACTCTGAAGAGCAACCGGAATTTGGTTATAGGGTGCATGTGCGTGTGTGTGTATGTGTGTGTGCACGTGTGTGTGGAATTTCCTCCTGATAGAAATGTGGAGGAACTTAATAATAGTAATAGTTTGTGCTTAGTGCGTAGTGGTTGCCTAATGTTTATTGCTCAATTGATTGAATGTTAGGATGTGTAATGAGAAAAAAACTACCTTATGTGAACAGTGATTCGGCATCCATTATTTTGTGGGACCCTCAAACAGCCTCATGTGGTTGATAGGACAGAGATTTCTGTTCTTGTATTTTCAGAACAGTCACAATTCTTTGACTTCCCCAAAGTCACATAACTAGTTAGTAACAGGCTAAATCCAGAACTCACAGCTCCCAGTGTAGTTTAGTACTTTTTCTCTAAGATACCTGACTACCACATTCCACACTTTATGTAAAATTAGTGCATATTTATATTGTACTTGAAATTTGTACATATTCAGATTTAGCATCAGAGAGTAACATGAGCAAAATACTGGCCTATGTTTCTCCACTGTCCTATTTTGTTGACCTTAGTAAAATCGCTAAAGATTTGTGGGGTCAAACTAGAATTTTTTGGCTAAATTATATAATGTAATTACATGTACCTTAATTTCAGTGTGTGAACATCCACTCTCATTAAAGTCCTTACCATCCCTTGCCTGCACTATTGCAGTACTTTCCTCATTTGTCTCCTTACCTCAAGACTCCTCTCTCCCCAGTCCATCCCAGAGCTGCCAAACTGATTTTCCTAATGCCCAAGTCTGATCCTATCACTGCTCTGCCCAAGAAGCTGAGGGTGGCTTCCCATTATGACCGTTAGCATATGAACTCCTGTTTGGAATTGAAAGCTCTTCCAAGGCTGAAGCCTCACTTTCCAGCAGATTGCACTTTCCTTCCCACACACACTGTGCTCTCTCTGAATGGACCAGCTCGCCCATTGTTCCCAGTATACTTTTGTACAGGCTGTCTTCAATGCCTTGAAATGCTCATTTCTCATCTTTACATCTCTGGAATCCCTTAAAAATTCAAGTCCCTTCTTTAAAAAAGCTTTTCCTGGTGTTAGTTTCTCTCCTCATCATATGTATTTATTTTGTATATATCCTATATTTACTTATCTGTGAACATTTGGCATATCCCGGTAGAACACAACCTCTTTGAGGACAAGGACTGCATTACTTTTTTTTTCAAAGTGTTTATTTACAGTTATTTATGCCATGAATTCCTAGGAGATTGGTTCAGGCTCCTTGCCATTGTATCTAACAAAGTGTGCTTCTCCAAGTGGAGCGGGCTTGGTGTTTCAGTGGAACCCAAGTGCTTTTTTCTATTTACCTTTTTCTCCTGATAATATTTGTTTGCGCATTTTAAGAAGCTATATCCATAGATTTTTTAATATGTTCAATATGCACATTAATTCTTGGTTACAATCTTGCCCTAACCATTTTGTTTACAACAGTACCCATTGCATGTTGAATAGCATAGACCTTCCCAGTCTTGCCATGATCATGCATGTTTGCAGAAAGGCCTAAAAATATATAATATGTCCCCATTTTCTTTTCTTTTATGTTAGTCATTTTGGCAAATCCTTGGAAGAGGACAGCTTGGCAAAACAAATGCCTAACCTTTACATTTGTGTACTCAGTGCCTGGTGCACGGTCTGTGCTTAATTTTGAGTGATTTATGGGTTATATGTAGTAACTTCAAAGATTTTACGGAGATGTATTCAGATTTGCAAATAAATGAAAATATTTCAACCACATATTAGAAGCAGGTCTAACCCGTGCTGTATTCTAGAAGAGCCTTGTTGCATTTGGCCTTTTAATGTTTTTATCACTTACATTGTAGAGTTTATGATTTTGACCCATGATAGCTTCAAATAAAAGGAATAGTGAATAATCCACTAATTCAGCAGTAGGAATTTCCTGTCAGAAATAGCCACAGAATTTCTGACTTTATAAAATACTGAAAAAAATCTGACCTCACCCCGCCTGAACAGTATTATTAGGTTGTCCCTTCCATTTTGGACCTCTAATTGTTAAGACATTTTTGGTCATCTTATTCCAAACTTTGTCGTTTCTTCCCCATGGTTTCCTGTTCTGACCCCTGCCCAACAGAATCCAACTAAGCACTTTTCTTCAAGACAACTCTTCAAATACCTGAAAGCAGCTATTGTTAATTCTGCTGCCACAACATCTCTCAGAAGATTCACCTCTTTCTCTACTAGCCCTGTCTTGTATAGGACAGTTTTTTTTTTTCAGTCTAAGAATAGGATTTCACAGTTATTCTTGTTAAATTTCTTCCTATTAGATTCAATCCATCACTTTAGACTGTCAGTCTGTTCTTGGATCCAGTTTTCTCACCCAATATTAACTGTCTTTCCCAGCTTTTATGTCATTTGCAAATTTGATAAGCACCCCACCTGTGCCTTCATTTGTCATTGGTAAAAATGTTGAATAGGTCAGAGCCAAGGACAGACCTTAGAGCGCTCCTCGAGAACTGAGTCAGCTCTACAACCTGACCAGTGAATACATTTTTGTCTGCTTATCGAGCCTGTTCCGGATTCACGCTATCCATCCTTGTTTTTTCCATTTACTTCTTACTGGAGAGCATGGTTGCTTTTTGCCGTTAATCTCTTCTTCCCACCACATTGGGATTTTGCTACGTTTATATTCTAAGTGATGAGTCCAGGAAGCTTACTGCACTCTGGCTGTAGCGTGTTGTGATTGGCTGCAGTTACATCCTAGCTCATGTGCTGATCTTTGGTTTAGGAACCATCACAGAATTTCACATTGAATAAATTTCTAAATTTAAGGGTTTCAGATTTGAAAAGTATCTGTAATGTTAGTGTTATTTCCATCTGAAAGAGGTACATGAGTATTCCTGGCATTTACCAAAAAGAATATCAGTCCTCAGTAGCTATGCTAGCCATTGTTCTGAGAAACCACAAGTTCTAAGACTTTGAAATGATCCTTTCAATGTTACTTTAAAGACTGGGCTATTTTTGTTTTGTTCATGTTCGCCAAATGGCCATTTAAAAAAAGTTTTATTATATAAGAGTTTTTTGCATATTTATCTGCTAATATTTATTTGTATGATATTTATCAGTGGATTATGATTTTCTGGCCTTGTGCAAGGGCCCTAACCAGAGGTTCTTGACACAGATCTAAGGAATGATGCAACACTGATTAAGAAATGCTGATAAGCTGTCCTTGCTGTAATGCCTTCAATTCAGTAAAGGTAAAACTTTGCTGGTTGCTGTAGCCGGACCATTAATTGTTGACGCATGGACACAGGACCTAAAATTAGAAGTAGGTCAAATGGGTACTAACTGACTTCATGAAAATTAGGCAGTGAAATTTAGAGGAAGTTGACTACATTTTGCTGCCTTTTTTTCTTCACAAATTCCAACAAAGAAAGATCATAGAATAATGAGTTGATGAGAGGAGTACTGATTAAGATTCAGGAGACCTTGGTTACTCTGGTCTGAGATGATTCTGTTGAAGAAAAGGTCATTGGGCAAAGAGTGCAGTAGGTATGCAAAGAAGGGATAATGGCATGTCAAGTGCTATGGAAGTATAATAGAATGGATTAGGTGTCAAATATGATGCATCTCCAGATGGGTTGTAAAAAAATATGTTGGCCCGAAGTGTTGCAGAAGGAAGAAAAAGTTAGGTAATATGAACCAAATGAGAGAGAACCTTAAAGCCCATGATGTCTTAATTTAGAATGGAGGAGTGAAGCCCTTGCAGAATTCTTAGTAAAAGGAATGAAATAAGAAGTAGAGATAATTATTTTTTTTGTAAATAAATTTTTAAATATATTTTTAGTTTGCAGCATTCACTTCCATAAGTTTTAAATTTTCTCTACCTCCCTACCCTCCCACCTCCCCAAGCTGGTGTGCAGTCTGGTATTGGCTCTACATATACATTCTTATTAAACAAGATAATTTTTTTTAAGATATAAGTTTTCTTTCAAAGGTGCTTTCTTCCTTCAAGAAATTATAAAACTACCTTCTTGATCTGTATGTATCACTGTGAAGTTTTGTATATTTCCATTAAACACAAAACTACTAGTCTTTGCTCTCCATGATGTTGCCCTAAAGAGATAACAATCAGACCATTAATCCTTAATACTGATAACAGGGATTGGGAGAATTGGTGATATGAAATTGACCTTAACCATCATGTCCACCAGGAACAATTCCATCCCTTCTTGCCCTCTTAAGGAAATTTGTTCTTTAACAGTACAGCAGTAATTGCGTATGTTTTCTGGATCATGGCTGCCACTCTTCCACCACTAAATTGAGGTTATTAAGGTTAAATAGTTTCCATAATTCAGAATCCAGACAAGGTCCCAACCCCATTGCACAGTCCTAAATATGCATTTGTTTTCAACTTAGCTATTTGTGATAAAAGAGAGGCTTTTGATATCCCTGTTGGTCCTGTAAAACTGTAAACACTTTAGAGTTGTCAACACAAAGAACAACTTGTTTTTTAAAAAATTAAAGGGAGATGAATTTTATTTATTTTTTTGTGGAATAGATTAGAAAGACACAAAGGAACATGTTGTAATGATCTGTGT
>JAJHZJ010000678.1:1197677-1587677 GCA_023548195.1 Bettongia penicillata ogilbyi | reverse complement strand
TACTTTATGTACTATGAATTTAGGACTTGTATCAAGTGTGTGTGCTCCTTTGACTTATTTTGTATTTTAATCAAGTAAAGATAGACATTTACCTTTGTCAGAAAATATGCAGGATACCACATTTCAGGACAGAAAATGTTTCATGGTCAAATTTTACATCTGTTGGGTCTTGATATGTAGGATGCTTTTATAAATTACTTAGACAAAGCAGTCTTTTAAATTCTTAAAGGAAGTCAACTCAAATTTCATAGGAAAAAGAGACATAATAACAGCATGAAATAAAATTGCAATTTATATTTATAATGAGTAAAGGACTTTCGGTCTTTCTGAGAGTGTTTTTTAAGTCCTAAGTATGATAGGATATTTTAATAGCTTTAAAAAATAGATTTTTCATTTTAGTGATACACTTAATGAAAAACTCCAAGGAAAACAAATCTTAATTCATATTTAGCAAGTACACTGAAGCCACTTGGCTCTATAATCCATCCTGTACCTTACAACATTTCTCACTGTCAGCATTAATTCTGCTCAGACACAGACACTTGACTTTATTTTTGTGGGAATGGCATTGTGAAATGCTGGACATACAGCAGAATTTTGCAAAGCACTTTGGGATGTGTAGTTCCGTCCTCTACATCAGGATCAGCCTTCTTTTAAAGAGGGTGCAGGGTGGATAGAGGAGGTCTGTAGTGCCTGCTCATTTCGTGACCCACCTGTGTGCTGGTGGGCAGTCAGACACTCAGCATGACTCAGTTCATATTCATTGTGAAGGCTTGGAGGTGAATTAAATGATGAGCTTTTACGATTGCAGTTTAATTGTGAAAGAGGTCTCAGGAGCCCAGAATTCCTTTTTTTTTTCTTTTTTTTTTTTGTCTTGAGGACACTATAAATATTGCTGCATTAGGTAAGAATGGAAGAAATGGAAGTTTCCAAGGATTTTGTAGCATCTCTCATGAACTTGCCCTTTCATCATTTTGGAGGAAGTAGGAGGTCCTTCACCATAGGTAGGATCCAGTAGCCAAAAGCAGTAACGTGCAGTCAGTCATCTGCTAAGCCCCTCACAGAGAGATTCTGACAATTTTAACTCCAGAAAATCCTATCTCTTCAAATGGGAATTTAGAGGCTAAATTTTTGCCTCCCATCCTGTCTTATTTTCTTCTTATAGCAAACTGTGTCTGAATCAGTGTTTACTATGGTTAATATTATAGTGTTAAGAGTGAAGAGATTGTGTGGTGTAGTGAACTTGGAAACAGAAACCCTAGTTTTAAATCTTCCCTCTTATTGCACTCCTTTCTCCACCCCCTATCCATGCCACCCCACTTCGCTATTTAACTTGTGTACCAGGAACTTAAGAGGTTCATATGGTTCCTCCAACCCTCATTTTCTTCATCTGTAAAATTAGAATACCAATAGTTATACTGTCTCTCAGGAATATTTTGAGGAAAATATTTCATAAAATACAGAGCACTGTATAAATGAGTGTGCCTGGCACTGTGCTAGAGCATAGGACATAAAAAGTAGAAGACATGATCCCTCCCCACAAATAACTGATAGGATGAACATACACTTACTAGATGGGTTGATTTGCTGACTAGATGTGACCAGAAAATATACAAGATAATGTATTTTCAGATGCTAATCATGTACGTGGTATAGGTCATAAGTACAAAAGGAGTTTGAAAAGAGGAAGGCTCAGTAAGAGCTAGATTCATCAATTAAGGCTTCATGGAGAAGGTGAAACTTGAATTGTATAAGATTGTTAAGAAGGAATAGGGGAAAGGGAAAGGAAGAGGTGTTCACGTAGACAGCACAGCCTCATTGGAGCTTATGGTTTCTAGTTCTGATGGTGGAAGTTTGAGGACCGTCATAAGTTTAGTTCTAGCCCTGTCTGGGGGTGGCATTTATTTTTTTTTCTTTCCTCAATATCCCCTTGAAAAATAACAAGACATTTTAAAAAATGCTATGAAACTGCCAAAAATAATGAATAAAAGACATTTAAAGCATCAAATTTAATAAGCAAAACAAAGAATAGCTCTGATAAAAGGGAAAATGTGGATTAAAAGCAGCAGGAAGAGAAGCGCCAGAAGATGACAACGTTCTCAACCACAGCTTCAGAAACAAAGCTGTAAATTCCTTAGTATGTGTTGGAGTGTGGAGAAGCCACAGAAAGCCTAGGGGTGTTTTTTTTTTTTAAATTTTGTTTGTTTGTTTTAACTTGAGCTTCATTTTTATATTCCTAAAAAAATCTGTACTGCTTCTGGATTAGATTTTTTTTTTCCAAGTTAAACTCATATTTGCCCAACAGACGGGTTCATGATTTAATTAGCTGTTGTTTCCTACTTTGGTGGGTATGGTGAACATAAAACAGTCAGACTTTCTTCCCTACAATCATATGCCAAAGGAAAAATTTTCCTGATAATTTTGGTTTGAAAAGGAATAAGGGATAAGAAAGTAGTTATTTATTTCCATGAATTTTTGTTTCATTTGTCTACCTTGTCCACTCTTGTTATCTTGGTAATGACAAGGCATGGTCTGGCCAGACTGCTTATACTTCCTTGTCTCCTTGATCATCTTTCCTTCAATTCCATGAGGAAATGGGGAGTTAGGACAGGACCCACCTGCTCAAAGCATTAATACTTTGTTAGAGTTAACAGGCATATGTTCAGCACCTACTATGTGTCAGATAGTTTGCTAAGTGCTAGGAATATGAAAAAAGGCAAAAGATAGTTTCTCCTTTCAAGGAGCTTACAGTCTAAAAGGAGATAAAACTATGTACAAGCAAGATATGTGCAGATAAATTGGAGATAAGCAGCAGAGGAAAGGCACTGGGACAAAGAAGGATCCAGAAAGGCTTCTTGTCAAAGGTGGGATTTAAGATGGGATTTAAAGAGAAGCATTGCAGGCATGGGGTACAGCCAGAAAAAATGTCTGGGGTCAAAAAACCTTGTGCCTTTTGAAAGCAGCATCAAGTAGGCTGCGTCACATCCGAGGTTGACCGAAATGTAAGAAGATTAGGAAGGTAGGAGGGGGCCAAGTTATTAAGGGCTTTGAATGCCAAGCAGAGGATTTTATATTTGAACCTGGTAGAGAAATTAATCAACAAAACAGAGGAAAAAGTATTTATTGTCAGCTAGATGCCAAGAATATTAAAAAATACAAAAAAAAAATAATTTGAAGGTGCTTCTTAATTGAGAACTCAAGGATTCTTTATGTAATTGTTAACATTTTCTTTCAGTGTTTCACCTTCGGTCTACCCTGGTGAGCTTTTTCAAAAAAATGAGTGTTATCCACACACCCCCATCAAACCCTAGAGGCCAGTGATGTTTAAAAACCCTAAATAAACAAGTTTTATTAAATCTCCTAAGTGGAACATGTAATTTAGCATTTTTATTAAATTGATTAATTTAAAAAAAAAATTATTGAACTTATTCTAGCATTTACTAAATGCTAAAAGTAGAGCCCATGAAGATCACTGTCAGCAGCCATGATCAAAGAAGCCACTCTGATTTGTTGGATTCCCTGTCATCATTTCCCCTCTCCCCCATTCCTGACAACATGAAGGTAATTCCCATGTCCAGGACTGTAGTCACTGGTGGGACTCCTTCCTTAAAGAGGCCCATTCCCCACCTTCTTGTCATCCCATGTACTATGTTTAGCAAAATCTTAACTTGTGTTGATCATATGCATTATCCATTAAATAATGGTGATGGCTAGAAATCAGTTGGTGTTGAGGGCTAGGAATGGTTTCTGAATCTCCTACACAATCTTTGTGATATCTCGGAATACAAAAAAGGGAGGAGAGAAAGAAGATAGATCATTACTGGTATGTGATGGATGTGAATTAGTGGAGTGATCCCTCAGGGTAAATCACATTCACCATAACTACCAGGCTCTAGTAAAAAGAAGAAAAACCAATCTCAGTAATGATTCTTCATTAACAAGAGAGATTTGCAAACTGAGTGTTTCTTCTTTTGCAAAAACTCCTGCATATAAAAAAAAAAATTAAGCTTTGTGGTCACTTCTGTGATTTCTTTCAAAGTAACTTAAGCTACAGCCTGATGATAAGACTTTGAGTAAATAAGTTATTGCAAACCCATGAAGTATCCTCTTTATACCCACGAATATATTTCAAGAAGGAAGTTATTCAACCTAAGTCAACCACTTCTTGGAACATATGTTGATTTCTAAGTGAATCCGTCAACAACATACATACACATTGTATGTAATGCACATTACATATAGTTATTATTATATAATGTTATATATACATGTACATTTATTTATATTTATAATCTATAACACCTACGATATGCCAGTCACTAAGTTAGATACCAAGGACAAACTGTCCCATCTTCATGACACTTTATGTTATGTTGAAGACAAAAAACAAAGCAAGCCCTCTTGTGACGAGATAAGTCCATGCAGTGGGATGGAAGGATTGGGGTGCTGTGCTGCATTTTCCCAACTTGGGCATTTTAAGTTTAAAAAGGAAGGTATCTCAAATTATGCTCTTCCCTCCCTTGTCTCTGATTCCACTGGCATCAGGAGCTCCCAGCACCCAGATGTGCACTTCCCTTCTCTGTGGCTTGTAGCCATAAGAAGTGAAATGGCTTCCTAAAGACTCTAGTCAGCATGTGTCAGAGGTGAGGCTAGAATCTAATCTAGTTCTCCCTGACTCCCTTTTCAAACCATAAGAAAATAAAATTGACAGAAATTACTTCCCTAGGATCATCAGTGTAGAGTCAGAAGAGATTGTTTTACAGGTGAGGGAACAAGTCCAGAGAGACTGTAACTTGTCCATAATTACAGTGGTCATAAATGGAAGTGTGTCAGGATTCTAACCGAGCTACTCTAGTTCCAAATCTAGAGCATAAAGGCAGGTTCTACTTGGGCAAGCATAGAGGGTATTATTTAGTGCATTAAAGATTTATATCTTTTTCATGATACAGTAACCATTTTTCTGTATCTAGATCCCTTTTGAACTTCACCTTATTCATTTAAGGCACTTAATTTAACCTCTCCCCTCTAATGTATTTTCGTTTAAAAAATGAATAATAATTGAAAATATAAATTAGTTTCAGTCAAGTTCCTTCCCTTTATTTCTTAAATGACTGGAAAAGGTTATTTTATATTCACAGATGTTAATCAACATGTCTGTGCCAGGCAAAGTAGATTGTTTTGGAGTCATTGGTGGGCAGACCCTCCTACAAGCCCATGGTTCTCCTCTTAAGGTCTGCCCACTTGTGCAAGTTGGGGGTGCTATTTTTGGAAAAAGAAGAACAAAAATCCTGGTAAGACTATGTTTTTCCCCTCATCCTTTCTGGTGTCCGTTATTCAGTTGGATTGTGATTGTGGAGGAGCACCATTTCGAGGAATTAATTCTCTGATTTAAGGCCTAATAAATTTATCTCTAGCTTAAACTGGTGGTAATAAAATTCCTTGTTCATTTCTTTATTGAGTGGGCAGAACTCTGAGTCAGGCATCTGGGGCCTGTTCCCTGTTCTGCCAGTCATTTGCTTGGGTGACTTGGTTAATGAATCTCTGTCATCTTTTCTGTAATGACTAAGTAGGGGTAGTAATACATAATAACCACATTGTAATGTTTTTAATTTTTTTAATATCATTTTAAAAAAATTATTGCTAATTATTTATCTGTGGTCATGGGAGTTAGGAGATAGACTGATCCAAAAGAATTCATGTATTTTTATGTTTCCTTTTTTCTTCAATCACTGGTAGTTCCTAGAACTCACCCCCAAGTGTTTGTAGAACTCCTGTAAATGCTAACACTTGTGAACTTTCCTGAAAGTGACTAGTTTCAAGTTTTAGTGCCTTTGCTTCATGTACCTGCCCTCTGGTAGAGGTACTGATGAGAAGTGAAATATCAAGAAAGGAGAGAAAAAGAAATCTTGGTTAACTTGTGGGGAGAACTAATAAGTATCGAAGCGGCAACTGGGATGATGTTTCACTGTGAATGCTTAAGCATATATTCTGTGAGCATTTCAGGCTGCCCCACCCCGTAATGAGGATGGGAAAAAACAAGGAAATGCTGAAGCAGTACTTGAACAGTATTGTGTGGTCATTGACATTTAGGGAGCAGCGACAGCAAAAGCTTCTCTTGGCATAGGCTGAAGGAGTCACTTTTTGTTTGTTTTCAAATAAGTTCAGCAACAGATACTTTACTGACAGTTGACTGTGTCCAGAGCAACAAACAAGGATGCCAAGAGACCAATAAGGTGGAGCTAAAACCAGGCTAAAAATTCATATTTAGAGAAATCTATTTGCTGGTCCTTGAACGTGTTTTAAATTTTCTAAGCAGGCAACAGAGAAGAATTTTGAAGAACCTTTCTCCGGCTGACAAAGCTAAATGTCATAAGTTTTCTACATATTTGAATGAATTAGTTCAGGGAATAAAACTTTGCTTAAGGGCAGGTGAAGGGAGCGGGTGTGAAACCTGCCACAGTGGACCCAACCTTCATCCTTCATGAGAAGTTGGAAGCTCTTGCAGGACAAGTCTGAGAGTGTTGAAAATGGAGTCTTGCCTAATTTGCCGGTTCTGTTCCATCTGCTGCTGTATGCTTCAGAAAAGGGAGACTTGCTACAGTCCTACGGGACTGGACAAGTGCTTCTGTATTCAGAGAGGCAAGCTGATGAGCAAAGACGGGATGGAGAAAAGCTAGGCTTGAAAGAATGGACTAGGACAGAAAAAGTAGAAGGAAACTCAAATGGGCCTGGTGGACTTTTTTTAAAAAAAGAATTATGATTGGAAGGAGTTAAAAATGGGAACACATTTTACATAGTTTGTGTTACTAAAAGACCTTTGATTTTTCTTGGTGCGGGAGCTCCCGCTCCCTTGCAGCTTCTCACTCTTACTGTGAATGACGCCAGCAACACAGTCATCATTGCTGGTCAGTGGTACTGGCTGGCAAGGAACCTCAGTCAGAACTTTGACTAGTCCTGCCAGGGCCGATTCCTTTGCTGGCCCTTTAATCCACGTTACTTCTGATGCAGTATCAAAGTGGGACTCTGTACCATTAAGGATAAGCAGTCCAAGTTATGTCCCATGTTCAGCACTTCCTGCCTGGAAACTTTTAACATATCCTTCCAAACATTTTCCCTTTCTCTAGTTTTTCCAAAAGAGGAAGAAGAGAAAAACAAGTAATTGTCTAATCAGCTTGTCAAATGATTGAGTGGAAATTACCATTTCCTTCCTTTTAGTTCAAGGTAGGTTGGCATGAACCGATATTTTCAGATGTAAATATCACCTTAGGAAGATTCCATTAGCTCGCTGCTGTTGTGGTTGTGGTATTGTTAGTATGTTTGTATTTAAAAATTATTCTGTAAAAATGCATTAGTTTTCTTGTGTATTGAGAAAGATAAGCACTCGGTAGGAATGAACAGATGCATGCTTGCAGGCAAATCGAGTTTCTGATCAAGCACATGTCTAATACTATCATTTCCACTGCGCTCTAAAAGGAATCAAGGGCAGGGAGCACCAACCATTTTTCTTTGCCCTGATTTTTGAAGTGCCAACATCATACACTCTCCTAGGAAATTGGAAGAAATTAAACATGAAATTAGCCAATTAGACCTGGATGTACATTAGGACCCTACACTAGAGGAGAAGGAGGGGCCCAGTGGGGATGGTATTTATTGGAATTTTTACTGGTTTTGAAATTACACATGAACTGATTTTGTTCCTGAAGAGTATCTTACACAATTGTAATTTGCTCCAGTTATCATTTGGAAGAATTCTAACAGTACCATCTTGAATCTGTATCACCCTAAGACTTTCTTCATCTGCACTTTGTTGTAGGAAAACCAAAAGTTCTTTGTGTTGAAGGTATGTTATAATATACATTGCTAAGCACTTCCTTTAGAAAGTCTAGTTACCCAAGAGCCATTCCCCAGCAGATAAATAGTCAAATGATATGAGCAGGCTGTTGTCCAAGGAATCTAACAATAATCATATAAAACGTTCTAAGTCACTAATAATTTTAAAAAGGTAAATTAAAGCAGCTTTGAGGTTCCACTTCACACTTATCAGACTGGCATGATGACGAAAGAGGAAAAAGACAAATGTTGGAAAGAGCTGAAGGGGAAGACAGGTGCATATTGTTGCTGGAGTTGTGAGCCCATCCATTCAGAGAAACAATTTCAAGCTGTACCCAGAAAGTTGTCAGTTTCCATTCCCTTTGACCCAGCTGTAGGCTTTTACTCCAAAGACATCAAAGAAAGAGGTGAAGGACCTATATGTACAAAATTATCTATTTTGTAGCAACTTACATAGCAACTCTTTTAGTGGTACTCAAACATTGGAAACTAAAGGAATATCTTATTAGGAATGGCTAAGCAAAGTGTGGTTTATGAATGTGATGGAATATTAGTATGCCATTAGAAAGTGTCTGAAAAAACCAGGAAGACTTTTCTGAATGGATGCATGGTGAATTGAGCAGGAGTAGGAAAACAATTTACAGAATGATTACCTGTAGTGACAGAAGACTTTAGAGCTCTGCTTAAGCCACATGTCCAAAAGAATGAAGACGTGAAACACAAAATGAAAGAATGGTCAACAGAATACCTTTTCAGAAATGAGTGAGAGAATTTGCTGGGCTGACTACTAAGTTGTGTTGTCAAGGGCTTTATGAGTAGAGAGAGGAGAAGGTAATGAGGGACTGAAAAAATAAAAATTAATCTAATTAATGTACCAGCCTTATGCTGTCATAGAGTTCCACTCTTACCCTCACTGTGTTTCATATTTCCAAACCAGCTGGTGGAGCGGGCCAGTACACAAGCAAGGATCAGATCTAGGACACTGGTTTCATTAGATTAGTTCGCTAAAGGCAGATGCAAATCAACCTCAGACTTGACAAAAAGCTTTTTCTTTAGGAATGAATATAGCAAGTGAAGTGCACATACATACATCGTTGTACAGCCTGATCTTAGGCAATTTCTAGCTTTCAGGTCTATTACTCTTAGCGTTTCTTAATTTTCCTCTCTTTTCCTGCTTAACACCCAGATACTCTAATTCATATTCTATATACCAAAAGTATACAAAAGGAAGGCCAGTCATAGTAAGTTGAGAATCCCAAAATCTTTGGAGACTAGTGTGCCAACCTATGAGACTTTCCATTCCCAACTAGATATCATAAAGTAATTTTTTTTTCTAGTATTTCTCTATAATGAATATTAACTAAATGCCTGTGAAAGTGGTATGCCCTAAAATGTCTACAATTGGGGCAGCTAGGTGGTGCAGTAAATAAGAGTACCAGCCCTGGACTCAGGAGGACCAGAATTCAGATTTGGCTTCAGAAACTTGACACTTAGTATAGCTATGTGACCTTGAACAAATCATTTAACCCCGATTGCCTTGCCTCACCCCCTCCAAAAAAAAAAAAAAGATAAAAATGTCTATGATTTCTTTAAAGATGATTACCCTGAGAAAGGGAGAGAGGAGATCGCTACCATCATTTTCTGAGCACTACCCAACATCATCAAAATTATTTACTATTAAGTATCTGCCAGCCCACAGAGGTATGTTAGACACTGTCTGCCTCATTAGTTCAGACTGTTGTTGCACTGATAAAGTTACTGCTTTCACACAGATACCATAATATTCTGTGCCTCTTTGAAAAGTTGACTATCCCAAGAGTAATGACCTGATGGTCAGCCTTTGGCTCCTGATCATTTACCTTTAGCTCCCTTCAGTTGGATGATGCACAGACAGCATCCAAACTCCTACTCAAAGATTTTTTATTTCTGGTTGGTAGGATTTGCAAGAACTTGCACCATAGGGCCTTCGTCTTGGAGAACCTATTGGCCAACTCTGTGCTGTGATGAATCGTGGAAATGGAATTTGAGTAGAGGCAGCACTGTTTAAAAGTAACCAAATGACTCCAGTTCCAACTTTATAAGACCTTTTAAGATGTGTAATACTGGAATAGAAAAGGTAGATGAAGAACCCAGCTTATAACACATGCAGTACTTACTTCCCAGGCTTTTTGTAAGGAGCAAATGTGAATAATGTGCATGACATTTTTAGACACAGCCAATGTTAATGGGATTTTTTCCTTGATTTGATTCGAAATTTTATTTAAAGCTCTTTAGGTTGGTTACCTTCTTTCTTCACCTGTCTTAGAGAGAGTTACTGATAGCGTTGGAACAGGAAAAAAAATAAAAGGAAACGCACAGAAGTGCACAGAAGGAAACATAGCAAAGGAAGTTACATGTGGAATTTATCATCTGCTGCCGCTAGGTGATATGGTGGATAGAGGACTGGACCTGGGTCAAATTTGACCTCTGACACTGACCATGTGACCTTGGGAAAGTCACTTAACCTTTGTTTGTCACAGTTTCCTCAACTCTAAAATGAGGGTAATAGTAGCACCTGCATCCCAAAGTTGTTGTGAGAATAAAAGGCGTTTATATTTGTCAAACTCTTAGTGCAGGGCCTGGTGTGGCGGGCCTTGGAGAAACGCTCTCTGTAGTCACTGCTGTTGTTAGTAATTTTCCCTGTTCTTTCCACACTTTCTCCCCCCCCCCCCCCATAAAATGAAAAGGGAAAAAAAAAACCTTTTATAACAAATATGTATATCAGCGCACACGCACACACACACACACACACACACACACTCCCTTCCTCTCCACAAGTGATGTGGATGATTATTATAATGTTCCACCATAGTCATCCTAAAATGATTATCCTAGTATACCTGATAACTGAAATTTTAACTAACTCATAATTGGATACATGGGGCCAACATACCTGAAACATCTCAACTATTAGGGTTTTTCCAGGTAACCGCACAGCACTAGAGAAGTACAGTAATATCAACAAATCTGGCGTATTCTAGATATGAATAAAGTAGATACTGTATCCTAACTTAAAGTAATGGTGGAGAGTACATTCAATTTGGTAAGCTTGCTTAGAACCTGCAGTACTAAGGTTCGAACACCAGTTAGGTTTTAGTATCATTGACTTACACTGTTAGCAGCTGTTGACGCTAACTCTAGCATCTCATTCAGCCCAGGTACAGGGTTTCCAAGCAACTCTGTTTCTTATTAGTTGGCACTTTGGTATTGATACATTGTATCAGGCATAGAAACGTGGCCACAGTGATTAATGTGAGTGAATAAATGAATATTTATTAAGCACTTACCATATTCTAATTCAAAGAACAACTTAGTGGCAAACTTGGGTGCCTAGAAAAATGTGCTGCTCTCAAAATAATCAGGAGGTTCATCAAGTAGTTGGAAGTATTTGGAGAAGAAGGATGATGAGTTCTGTCTTAAATGGGTTGAACTGGAGATTGCTATTGGACATTCGTATTGAAATGTGTATTAGGCGGTTGTGTAGAACAGGAACTCAGATGAGAGACTAGTTTTGGATAGATGAGTCTGGGATCTTCTGCATAGAGAGGTCACTGAACCTCTGGGAGCTGAATAGATCCCGAACTTTGAGGGACGCTGCCAGTTAGTGAGCGTGACATGGAAGAAAACCCCACAAAAGATACTGAGGAATGGTCAAAAGTGGAGGAGGAGAACCAGCAGAGGAGCAGAGAGGGGAGAGGTCCAGGAGGAGGAGCTGACTAACGTTATCAGTTCTGTGTGTTTGTCCTTCGTTGCCAAAGAAGATCATACCATCAGAGAAATGATGACATGACTTGGGCTTGACTTTGTTTTGAGTGAGGGAGGGCTGTGCAGGTCACCGGCCTCACTTCTCCTCCAGAGCCATCTGAACCCAGTGACCAGATATTCATCAGAATGACTGGAGATGACCCAGGATGAGGCAGTTGGGGTTAAGTGACTTACCCAAGGTCTCACGGCTAGTGGGTGTCTAGTGTCTGAGGTGAGATTTGAGCTCAGGTCCTCGAGACTCCTGTGCTGCTGCAATCCTCTGCACCACCAGAGAAGTAAGGAAGGGCCATTAGATAGGGCAGTTAAGAGATCATTAGTGACTTTGAAGACAGTATTTTCACTAAAATACTGAGATCAGAAGCCCAGTTATAGAAGGTCTGAGGGGAGGAAGTGGAGGCACTGGTCATGGACAGCATCACAGCTATGATGTTGGGCATGTGGTTGTTTCCAAGGAGTTTACTTGAGAAGGGGAAGAGAGAGGTAGGAATATAGCTGGTACGCATGGTAAGATTTCCTAAGCATGTTAATAGGAAGTAGAAACAGAGCCTGTGGAGGGGGAGAGATTGCAGATTAGAGAAGCAGTGGGGATAAAAAGGCGGTTTGCTGGAGTAGGTGAAAGGGAATGAGTGTATTTAAAGAAGTTGACCTTCGTAAGCACAACATCCACTTTGTGGAGATAGTGGGGCATCATATCGAAAGGATATGAGATGAAGAGGAGAGAAGAAGAGGCCTTCGTGAAATGACATGAGATTTTCTTTTCTGAGGGAAGTGAAGCATCAGGGACAATCCTCAGGAAAGAAGACAGAGTGACCTGGGAGGTGTGAGAGAAGAGGTGGAGTTAGATCTTCCCCATCGCAACTTTCCCCATCACAGTTTTGACATATCTTGGGTTGGCATAGGAAATTAGATGGGAATTTTTGGGTAGTTTTACAGAAAACACAGACGACACAGAACCTATGACTGAATGAATACTTAACCCAAATTTTACAATAAGGTACTGTAAAGACCCCATAAAAAATTGGGACTTCTTCTCTGGCACTGAAGGGAGGGCCAGAAATTTTTCATGGATTTTCCAGATCACAGGTGTGCTTGATGTGGAAGGGATAACTATATGTGGGATAGCTGCTGTGGTAAGAACATGTAGAATTAAGGAGGAAGAGTAGGATTGCCTTGCTGTTAGGGGTGGTTCAGCTGAGATTAGTTACCATAATAGTGGCCCAAAGCGGCAGTTTTGTGAGTTTCCTCTAGGTCCGTTCAGCAGACAGTAGGAGTAATTCAGGGTTGTGGTTTAGTAAGTGTTGATCACTCATAGGACCAGGATTTCAAGGATGTAGGATGCATTTTGGTTAAACTGATTCCCCAAGAAGCCACCTTTAGAAAGGCAGGAATGTGGAATCAGAGAAGGAGTACAGGAATTGCAAATCATGCTGAGGATAAAGAATCTGTTTTAGAGAAGAGAGGCCCAGATTATGAGCATAGGGAGGACAGTTCAGATTCTGGAACAGGAAAGATCATTTGTTGATATGAGATCCAAGGTATGGCCATTCTGGTGTGTAACTGATGTCATAGGGTCATAGGTAGAGATTCTGATTGAACCTTAGAGATCACTCAGCCCAACGTTGTCATTTTACAGTTGAGGAAGCTAGCGCTCAGAGAGGTTACTTGACTTGTCCAGAATCACATAGCTAGTTAGTGCCTGAGAGGGGATTCAAACCCACATCTTCCTGACTCCCAAGTCCAGTATGCTGTCTACTACACCTTGTTTCACTCAGGTGGAGTGGAGTATTAGGTCATGGAATCTGGGTGGATTGAAGAACTGGGAAATTAAGAGATTGAAGGTATAACATCATTTTGTTGAAATCCCCTAAAATGAGTAAAAGAAAAGACTGTGAGCTAGGCTCTGAACTCACATAGGAATCAAGGAGAATGTTCTGGGGAATCAGTAGATAACAGCTACCAACAGGGATGTACATTGGGCGATAAATTTGAATTGAATGAACTTCAGAACAAGAGAGGTTGCTGAGTGGTAGCAGGAGAGGGAGCATCTAAAAGCAGCAATCAAGAGCAAGGGATATTCCAGCTTCCCCACAGTGACCAGTGTGGGGAACCAAGTGAAAGTGTCACCTGTACCAAGAAAGGTGTAGGGCTGCCATGTTACCGGAAATGAGCCAGTTCAGTCAATATTGTGTCCTGTCTATCCTTTAAGTAACCCTGCTATCTGTTATCCTGATTTTGATCTATCATAGTGTGCTTGAATTGGTTTTAGTCTAAAGGTACTGACCAGGTTTGGGTGGCACATTTTTGAAGAAACAATTGAGAAGATGGAGCAGGAGAAAAGTGGCCAGTGCTCAGAGCTTGACTTTTAAGAGGATCAGAATATCCTGGGTTGTTTTTGTTTTGGTTTGAGGGTGGAGGAGTCATTGGAAATGATAGCTGTCTTTAAGGGTTGTCATGTGAAAGAGGAATTTCACTTATATTGCTTAGCAACAAAAGACAGCTAGAACCAGTAGGTAGAAATTATGAGGGCAAATTTCAACTCAACATGAGGAAACACATCTAAAAATTAGAGATGTTTGAACATAGAATGTTCAGGCAGAATGGTGTAGAACATTGAACGGTGACCTCAGAATGAAGGGGTCTTTAGCTCAAATCTGGCCTCTTTCACATGTTGACTGTGTGACCCTAGGCAAGTTTCTTAGCCTCTCAGCATCCCAGGCAGCTGTCTTAAGAATGTGAATCAAAACTGATGCTGATCTGAATTTTATAGAGCTTCATCACCGATGAAATTATGGATCCAGCTCACCTCCCAACTTGCACAGTCTGTCCCTCCTCCCCTCAAAAAGTGGAATGGGCTGCCCAGGAAGGTGGTGAGTGAATACCAAAAAGAGAAATTTGATATATCCTTTGCTTGTGAGAAAATGGAGTCTGGCTACTAGTGTTCTTGGCTTGTGGGGTTTTCTGAGGTTTTTGTTGTTTGTTTTTAATCACTGGTCGTTTTGGGAAAGAGGCTTTCTGGGCATGTTGTAAAACATTCATGTTTGGGTAGAGACCCACTATGTGCCAGGCACTGTGTTAATAATAGGAAGTTTGAGGGGGACAGAGAAGCTAGAGACCTTTTATGCCCCCAGGAGCTTGCAGGCTGATGGTGGTAAGGGAGGGGGGGACAATATGCAAACAACTTGGTACCATCGATTTACATGCAGGATAAACTGGAGATAATTAGCAGGGAAGAAGCTAACTTTAAGGGGATTAGGAAAGGCTTCTTGAAGAATTATTGAATTTAGCTGGGACTCAGAAGAAGTTTGGAGGCAACAATGAGGACAGAGACTATGGAAGATTGAGGGTGGGGGTCGAGCTGAGCAGGCAGTTAGTGTCACATCTTCTTTGAGGCTCCTCAGAGGCTGGTATCACTACACAGAGAGTACAGGGGAGGAGAGGGTGAGTGTGCAAGGCTGGAAAGGGGAGAGAGGGCCAGTTTGTGATGGACTTCGAACACCGAAGGAAGGACTTTATGTTTGATCCTGGACGTTGTAGGGAGCCACTGGAGGCGACTGAGTTGGACAAGGGCGTGACGTGGTCAGACCTGCGCTTTAGCAAGATCACTGTGCTAGCTGAGTGGAGAATGGCCCGGGCTGGGGAGACCAACCAGCCGCTTATTTCAGGAGACGAGGCACGAGGTGACCATGGCTAATCCAGTCGTCTACAGCAAGCCTTTCCCAACCTCGCTTAATTCTGGTGCCTCCCCTTTTTAAAATTACTTTCTGTTTATTCTACATGTAGCTTGTTTGTACGGATTTGTTTTGTTATTGCCTCCCCCATCAGACTGTGAGTTCCTTGCCAGGAAGGACTTGTTTTTTGCCTCTTTATACACTATGCCCCATCTCCCCTCAGCATTTAGCACAGTGCCTAGCACTGTCTGTTGCCTGACTGAGTAGAGATAGCAGTGTGAGAGGAGATAAGGGGGCATATACAAGGGGCGATACGAAGGTAAACTCAGTAGGACTTGACAGTAGATTGGCTATGAGGGAGAGGGGATGGATCGATTGATCAGTCACTCAATCCAAGGTGACAGTGGGTTGCAAGCACAGTAGTACCCTTGGCAATAATAGGGTGGTTAGGAAGAGAGAAGGATTTGAGAAGATGGATAAAGAGTTCAGTTTTAGACATGGTGAGTTTGACAGAATGTTGTTTAAGGTGTCTACCAGGCAGTTGTTGATCAAAGATTAGAGGTCAGGAAAGAGAATAAGGTTGGATCTATAGATCTGAGAATCAACTGCATAGAGTGATAATTGAATCCATAAGAATTGATGAGGCCACTTAGTATAGAGAAGAGTTCTCAGGACAAAATCTTGGGGGTTCTGTCCCAGTTAGCAGGTGTGATCTGGATAACCATCCAACACAGGAGATTGAGAAGGCTTTAGTCTCAAGAGTGAAAAATCAAGATAGAGTAGTATTGTAGCACCTTAGAGAGAAGTGACTGACAATGTCACAGTCTGCAGAAAGGTCAAGGATGGGGCTTTGCCATGAGTTTTTTCAATTAAGAGATCATTGATAACATTAGAGAGAAAGAACAGTTCTAGCTGCATAATGAAGTCAGAATTCAGAGTGTAGAGAGATAAAAAGAAAGTGAGAGGAGAGGAGGAGAGGGCATCAATCGTCACAGCTTTCTCAGGGCCTGTAGCCACAAAAGGGAGGGGAGGGATGGATGAAGTAAGGGCTTTTGTGAGGATGGGGGCGAGATGGGAATGTTTGTAGTCAGTAGATAACCAATAAATTGGAGAGATTGAAGATAAGTGACATAGTAGGAATGATACAGGAGGCTATCTGCTGGAGAAGATGATGAAATGGAATGTGATCATTTGCACATGTAGAAAGGTTTGATTTGGCAAGGAAAGGGGAAAGTTTCCCATGTGAATCAGGGGAGGAGGAGGTAATATTGGCCTTAGTGTGCCATCTGAGTGATGAGAGGAGGAGGGAGTAAAAGGAGTCAGTGAATGGCCTGTTTTTTCCAATGAAGTCTGAGGTAAAGTTCTTAATCAAGGGGCAGTGGGAGTTTTAAGAAAGCATGAGAGGGTTTAGAAAGTGGAAGAGTGAGTCAGTTAGAGGTGTAAAAGGATCGCCTTTGCCACGCAGGGAAGGTCTAGCTGAGATTACATGACGTCAATTTGTAGCGACTCTAGTAAGCACACTTTTCTCATTTTTCTCCAACTTTGTTCAGCCCCATGTGATTAGCAGCAAATGTAGTGCATGGTGAGGAAAAGCCAAGGCTGATCCTTGGCAGAGCAAAGTCAGGAAATGGGATGATAGGGCAAGGAAAAGGAATGTATAGAGTTGAACTGGTTTATCAACAGATCAAAATGGGGAGGGGAGGAGAGTGTACTCAGTGGAGTTGAGAAATTAGAAATCATGATGAGAATGAAGAATAAGTCCTGGGGTTGCAAGGCCGAGTGAGAGGTTGAAATTACAGTAAACTGTGACTAGATAAGGGAATTTCATAGAGTTCATCTCATGAATATGAAAGTGGTGCATTTGTAGGTGATGGCAGAATCAAGGGAATGAACTTCTGTAGTTAAGGTGTGGTGGACAAGTAGGGCATTAATAAGTTAAAGAACTGAGATATTAGAGTGTTTGAGGCCGTGTGCATATGTATGTTGAAGTCTGTTAGTATGAGAACAGGAGATGAAGAGAGAAAGACTGAGCCAACAACTGGAGTTCTTTTGAAAAGAAGGGCAGTGTGTCTTGGAGAGCAGTACACAGGAGCTCCTGGAGTGTTAACTCAGGAATAAATGTTCATTGAGTGAATATCAAAGGAGGAGAGACTACCGAGTTATGGTGGTAGAGAGTAAGTTTGAACATGGCAGAGGGGAACTAGACCGCAAGTCTTCTGGAGCTACAAGTCTGTAGTGTTTCTAACTCTGGAAGGATCTAACTTGCAGGCCTGAGACAGGCACTTACTAGCCTAGATAATTGAGTTAACGTTAATGAATTTCACTTGTAACCTGAGCTACCTAACTATATTGCAATAAGAATTGGATAGGAGAATATCCGTGAAAGTGCAGGGAACTAGAAATGTATATTTTGCGTCAGTGAGGAAAGTATCTCCAGACACATTTATGTGGGCCTTGGCTTGATGGTAGTGTGGTGGCAAAGCATGCAACACTGACTGGATCCACCCAATGTGGTTTTACTACCTTCTTCTAGTGTAGGATATGAAATAGAGCATCATATGTCATGGACATTTCCTAAACAACCAGGGCAAATTTAGAGTAGTTTCCACCATTAATATTATTTCTAGTAGCCTTATCTATTTATTTTCATAACTACTGATGTCTCTCATCGTAGACTCTTAGTGACAGGTTATTAAGATGTCCGAAAATAGACAAAGCTTTCTAAATGTCATCTTTTGCCTTTTCCTTAACTAGGGGCAGGGGAGGGGAGGGGGAAGAGAACTGTCCTCATTTTGACAAGGTGGATGTGTTTGTGCCAGCATGCCAGACGTGAGAGGTTGGGATATCCCCTGCATGTGAGTTAAGTGAAGGCTGGTTGCTAGTATTCTTTACTGGTGTAATTGTGTAAATGTGATTCTCTGTCAGTTCTGAGGCATCTGATGTGCAAAGTGCTGTGCTAGTAGGTACGGAGATAGTTTTAAATACCTAGTGCTTCTCTTTATAGGAAAATAAAGGCAAATCTTTTATATTATTAATCCTCTGTCTTTTGCCTTTCTGAAGTATTGGGCAAGTACTAGTATAAGCAAATAACTTTTTATACTTAATTTTAACGTTAAGGAGATTTTGTATTTAAATCTTTTTTTTAATAAATGTGTTTAAGTAAAGAACTAAAGGAATTCTGTTCATATATTCTTAAAAGCAAAAAGAGGCACCATTTCAGGTTTTGGGGAGGAATAAGATAAGATGGTAAAGAAACAGGATTGGAGATAGGAAATTTGTAACATTAGAGAAACAGTAAATTGAAGAGACAGGCCTGTAACAATCCTTAATTCTAGTGAGTCCTTTATGGGCAGCATTTAGATATTTAAACATCTGCAATATTGAGCTCAGCCCCCTATCCTAAGATGGAAATTGCCATGTGCAGAATGACTTGATAGAAAATGGTGCGCATCCTATATAATCTTCTAACAGCAAAATGCGACCAGTGGCACTTCCCCGAAAAAAATAAATTACCCGAAATTTGCAGCACATTCATATTCAATTTCATCACAGCAGATGCTCATTAGGATGTTGTTATTAATTGGTATTCACTTTAGGTTTTGTTTAAAATGAAGATAATAATTAGGTTTTAATTACTGCATCATTGGGGGGGGGAGAGAAATGCCTCTCAAAACACTGAAATATTTCCTGATGCTAACTCAATAACGTGTGCTACTAAGGACTTTGAAGATACATTTACATGAAGGATGCAATTCTAGGACAAGAAATTACTGCAGAGGGTTTTTCCCCCTTTTTAAAACATGGTAACCAAGAACTTACACTAAGTTGTCTACTTGATGGACATACTGAATAAGATGATAATGTGTGCCACCATTCTTTTTAATCCAATTACCAAAAAGACTTCTTGGGAAAGTAACCCTTACAAGTGGCTGATTAATGAAGTGGTGCCACTGTTTTGTATTAGAACTAATTGAAGTAATCCAAATAAGTTATTTCCATAGCATATGGAAATAATTTCTTTTTACAAAGAAGTACGGTGAAGTTGGCAAACTAGTATTTTTACTCCCAGCCTTCCTCCTCATCCCTCCCAGTCTATGTTTGCTGGGATGGGGGCGGAGGAGATAAGGATGGGGAGGTAATGAGATTAAAAGAGATAGGAAAAGAATATTATATAATAAAGAGAAGAAAGAAAGCTATATATATATATAGAGAGAGAGAGAGCTTTCTTTCTTCTCTTTATTATATAATATTCTTTATATATTATATATAATATATATTATATAATATTCTTTATATATTCTATATATAATATAGAATATATATATTCTATATATATATATAGGATTGACTCAGAGTTGAGTAGATAGAATTAATAGTTGATATACAATGAAAGTATTAAATTATTTAAACTACCTTCAGAGAATAGAAATAGCTCAGGATTATCTTACATAATTAATAATTATTGTAATTATATGAATCCCCCCCAAAAAAGCTCCTGTGCCTACTTTTGAGGAATTGTAATCCAATTGAAGATTTGAAATCTGTTTTAAAAGGGATAGCTGTGGAGCGTCCTGAAAGCCTTAGTGCAGTGTGTGGCTTTATTTGCTTCAGACTATACTAAGACTTTCAGGACCTTGGATATAATGAGCTCTAAGTGAGTAGGACCAGATAATATACATGAGTCCGTAAGAGGGGGAAATCCCTGTGAGTTTTGTAAGGTTTCTAAACAATGTAGGAAAACATGAGTCTTTAAAAAATGAAGTGTCTTGAATAGAGGGAAGGGACAGAAAAATGGTATGAAGGGCCCCGAGTGCAGCAACCACTGAGGTGGTTAAGGAACAGGGACCGGGCTGCCTCTAAGGGGGAGAGAGGAAGTGAGGACAGATCGGGCTTTACTCGGTGGCTGGCGTGGAACCATTCAGTTAGCTCTTCTGTATGCCCATAGTCCATCTCCTGAGAACCTGAATTTTAGAGTTCTTGTCAAGTTAGCGTAGAAGGATGCTGTATTCCTCAGCTGCTGAGACCATCTCTTCGTTATTTCTGCCGATAATGGCTAAGCAGGATAAACCCGAAGAACTGCCTTTGGGACGGCATTATATCTTTAATCTTTTTATCTTTAATCTTTTTATCTTCTTTTCTGCAATTTTAGTTTACACTTTACAAGCCCAGGCACTAGACCAGTGGCAAAGAGGAAGTATAATTAGGAATTAGAAATTGGTGGTGGATCGCCTATATTTGGGTGTTTATGTAATCATTTCATACAGTCAGCACTTTACAATAATAATAAAAGTTTCCACTATGATCTACAAAGCATTTTATATGCTCTAGTTCAGGGGTGGGGAACCTGGGGCCCTCTACGTCCTCAAGTCCGGCTCTTTGACTGAATCTAAACTTCACAGAACAAAGCCCCTTTGTAATTATAAGTTCTACATAATAAATAATATATAAAACGATATATAGCAATATAGAAGGAGATTTGTTCTGTGAAGTTTGGATTTAGTCAAAGGGCCGGACTTGAGGACCTAGAGGGTCCCAGGTTCCCCACCCCTACTTTAGTTTATAGTTGGGACATCTTTGTCTAAGGAAGGTAGAAAAACTAATCCCGCACAGTTTTCTGCTCTCTGAAGTCTCGTTCCCCAAATTGCTGTCACGATCACGCTTCTTTTCATACTTGCACCCAATATCCCTGCCCACCCCCAACTTTCTTCTTTCTTATGTACGAATGAAGGTACTAAAGGGAAGCTGGCTACTTTTTCTTAGAATTAAATATTTTCATGTAATCATTTATGCAAAAAATAAAATTTTGTGGTGTCTTTTCAGTTTTCAAAAAGGTTAGATATAGACAACAGTGCCTAGTATGAGTTCTGACTGACAGGATCTCTCCTAGACCCAAATTATGTTACACTGGGCACTAGTTTAAAAAATATAAAGGTAGTACTTCATCAGAACTCCAAGAGCAGTGACTAAGAAATTAGCAAACATGGAAGTAAGCAGTTGGACTGGAATGGATGATGGTGCCACGTTGTTTCGAAAGGAACATTCACAGGAGGTTCAAAAGGTTTTTTTAAAAATCGTAATAATATTAAAAATTTCTGTTTTTCCTTTAGTCCCAAATCTTAAGACTGAAAATTTTCTCCTCACTCTCTTACTCCTGACCTTTTTTTTTTTTTTTTTTGTCTCTGGTTATCCCCATGGTGTTTATTGGCTGCTTTAATTTTATTTTTAAGGAGTTATTCTTATTCCTCTGCTAAATCAGTGGGTAACAGTCTTGAATACACACCATTCTCATAAAATAACTGGTACAGCTCAGCCTTATCCTTACTAAATCATAATCAGTTCCTTTGGTACATGATGTTCAAGCTGTAAAGGGATACAGAAAGAAGCCTGGGCACCTCGGTGAATATAATTTTAAAGGCAAGAGTAAGAAATCGAACATTTTAAACCAATAAGTGAAAGCTAGAGAGAGAGAAATGTTAAAATATCATCTTATTTTCTTGAAGTATTTTCCATCCAATCTCGTGCAGTCAAAATGAGCATTTAAGTGGGGGAAAAAACGTAGCTGAAGATCTCACAGAAGACTGGAGGGCGTCAGGTTTTCTTGATTAGAAGAATTTATCATCAAAGCTGAAAGAGAAAAGATCAAAAAGAGGGAAAAAAAGTCCTACAAGTGATCACAAATTAATGGTGCAAAATCAAGAAAACAAAAGTAGCTGCTGTTCTTGTAGCTCAGTTCAATGTAAGGTACATTTTTCTCAGTTTCATATGTTCTTTAAACCCATTTAATTGTATTTGACATTGAAAATCTAATAAGGCCTTTTGTTTTCAACCAGTTTGCTAATTGCAAAATATGGCAGGAAGCAAAAGGGCAAGAGGTGTTGGTATATATTTTTTAAATATATAACTTCTTTTTTTAAATTACTTTTTTCTATTTTCCTTATCCATTTAGGCAGTGCCTTTCAATTAGCCCGTCTACTAATATCAGGTCACTAAACTCCATAGCTGACGCTTTATTCCTGGATCATGTGGGTTGTCACTCGTTTGCTCCAGTTGGCTGGCAAAGGTGGTTGTATATCCATTACTAGCAACACAGCACTTTGCATTTCTGAATTGACAAGCAGCTATATTGACCCAGCGCTTATTATGGGTCAACAGCTGCGTTAACCAGCGGAAGGACTGAGGGGCAATTAAAATGAATTGGCAAAAATATATCTTCCTAATTTACTCCAATTTGTTATTTATGCTAACATTGTATGGCTTCTATGGTGACACTAAACAGAATGGACCCAATAATGGCAATTAACATAAAAATATAATGGCTAATCAAATTGACAGCAACTGTTTCTCATCATCTCGACACACAATACATTATCAAAACAAACTATTATGAAGGAGGTAATTTCAGTGTTCTATTCAACCTGCTGCATGTGTGCAGTCAGGGAGATGTGTACCAGCAATTACTGCTGAATCTAAAAAACTAAACAAATAACTTAATCGCTGCCGTCCTCCTTTTTTTCCCCCAGGAAGCAGTAATCAGGATTTGCTAAAAATAACTGGTGTATAATAGTATAATGATGATGCATATTGTAGAATAGCTACCAAGAAATAAAATAGGCTTCTAGGTGTCTACTTTTTTAAAAATAGGTTCAGGTAAAGAAAAAGAGCCTGGTGTTAGTAATACACATGAAAAGACAATAGCCTTAGCTGACAGATAACTCCATGCGGATGTGCTTTTACAGACTCATATTTTTAGCATAGTGTGCAGTGTCCAGAGAAGTTTAAAATCTGCCGGATTGAGTAACAAGTTTCACAAAAGAGTGGGCAGTAAAGGAAGCAGATGTTATTAGAAAATAGATTTTGGTTATTTCTCTTGCCAGTTCAGATGGCTTGTGTTTGTCCATCGTGTTGTCAGGCAACAAGGATCTTTGGGCCAAATCAGTTTAAATTAAGTCAGTAAGAGTTTATGAAGCATTTAATACACTTACTATATGCCTGACATGATAATAAGCCCTGGGGTTACAAAGGAAGGCAAAAACAGCCCCTGTCCTCAAGGAACTTATAATCTGTTGAGAATAGTTTGACGTTGTTGCTGCCCAGAGAGACTTTCTGTAGCTATACAAGTCACAAGTAATGAAAGTTACCTAGGAACTCTAAATACATTGGCACCCACTGCTGCCTAATAGGGCATAAAACATGATCATGTGACTTTGGAATTGATCAGATTCTGTTTGTATCACAAACTGATACAGCTGTGATAACTGTGTTCTTTTATATTTAAAAGAAATAAAAGTATGAGTCTTATAAATAACTTTTCTCATGTACTTAGGAACCACTGTGAGATCTTGGAGCTCAGTGCCTTCTGCCATGAGATTTTACTTCTGCCAGCACCCCCAAAAAATAAATGAATAAGATATGTTAGGATATCTTATTTAAAGAAAATTGCCTTCTAGTGTTTGAAATATAAAATACTTCTCACCTATAGTTAACTTGGGTTCAATATGTAGTGGTGGTTTTTCTTTATATACATGTGTAGACTCAGATCCCTAGGAGAATACCATTGTGTGATGGCTTTTGATAACCCCAGGAATTTCAACAATCAATGAATGAATTAATGATTCTCTCTCTTCTGTAACCTTTGCTGAGTTAGATTTTCCTATCATCATTAAGCATGTACTATAACTTTTTAAACAGAGAGTAGATGAATTTGATTCTTGACTTGGCAGTTCACAATTGGTGAGGAAAAAATGTGTACATTTATGATTGGTAAGAGTGGTAGGTAGGCTATTACCTACGTGTTCCATGGTCCTAAAAATTTCACCAGTGAAGCAGTTCCCATGAAGGGAAACTCATGTTTTTGACATATTATGAAATTATACTAACAGTAGCATATGTTAAACAGTTTTTATAAATGGTTTAACTTCCTCCTTGCACGGACTGGGCCCCTGTTAGAAAGCATGCCACTTTTCCCAATTAACAGTGCAAATTGTCAAGGGTGCATAGGAATTTGCAATTTGATAAAATCAGTTTTTGACAGCAGGGGTAATCATTCTGCAGCTTCGCAAGTAGTAATCTGTGATCGAAGTGGCAGGATTTACTCTGAATTATATGAAAGGTATGTATGTTATATAAGGGCAGAAAACCATTAGTATGAATCCCCTCCCCCCTTTTCTTATGGCATTTAATATAGAAGTTGATATTAGGGAATATACCCTATTAGGCGTGATCTCTTTTTTCCCCAAATAGTAGTATTCATTTATATTCTGTTCTATTGCAGTATTCCGACAAGTCTCTGTATACCCAGCTGTGCTTTTATCGGCACATGTTTGATGTGGACCATGCACTGGAGAAACTTACTGATCATGAGAAAGGTATGTTAAAATACTGTAATTACCTTTGAGTTTAAAGTAGAAATTTGCATCATAAAGGCAAGACCTACTCTGTCACACTGTTCAAACCAGCATCACACTGCTGTCTAAGAAGCAGGCAGTGAGGGCCTGTATGAACACAGGGATGCCCTGTGTGAGGAGGCGGCAGCATAGGAATCCCCATCTTTGGCCCCCACGGCATGTCTCCCTTTGATTTCTATTGAAGCAAGGCTTTGGGGGAGGAAAAGCACAGAAAAGGCTTTAAGAAATACTATGTTTTGAAAATGCTTTTTTCTATAATAAAATAAGCATAAGTTCCGTGCTCATTGGGCCTAAGAAAACCAGAAATTATCACAAAGGAATAGACATGGAGTGTGTCTGTGTTGTTCACTAAAAGCTTGGGTTGGTCTTGAAAGAGAGGGGTGGGTTACAGTTTCAACATTCTACAAGAATATATATATGTACCAAGTTTCAGTGATCAAAAAATTGCCCATAGTGCATTGGTAAGGGCCTCACCTTACAGAAGAGTCACAAACACTGTAGGATTTAATTGAGCTGTTTAAAGGCTTTGTTATATAACTTAGAGCATTTAGAACTGTCATGACAAGTGTACTTTTTTTCCTCCTACCTTAAGATCACACTGATAACTTTCCCGTTGCCCATTTTTCTTATTAATTCCCTACAGTGTATTTATTTTATTTTTATTCGCTCCCTACAGGGTATTGATTTAACCCTGAATATCAATTCGCTGTTTTGCTGTTTGTTGTTAGGGTTAGAGGAAACTTCCTTTTTACACAGAAATCAACATACATATTGTTAAATTACATTTATAGTGTTGCTACACTTTTCATTGTCCACATTTTAATTTGTTTAAAAGAAATCTATTAAGGTGTAAGACTTTTAAACTTTTTGGAAGCAGGGACTATGTCTTTTTCATTTTTGTAGTTTGCCAGGACCTAGGCAATATAGTAGTCGATTAAGAAATATTAAGAATGAAAGAATGTTTGCAATTTTCTAAAGTACTGAGAGCCCTCATTTGTCCTACTCATTTTTAATAAATTAAACTTTGAGGTGGATGGGTTTGTATATATTATAAAATACCATTGATTTGACTGACAGTCCCTGGATGTCAGGTGTATTATAGTGTTAGAACATGGACATCATATTGAAATCTAAATGCAAGAGTTGTTAAATGTAGTAAGTTGCATGTTATAAGCAAAGGTCTGGTACCTTTTTGGAGGAGGGTGAGGGGTGCTCAGTATGAGACTGTATTGTATAGTGGAAAAGAGTATCTTATTTGCACCAAGAGGTCTTGGATGCAAATGGTCTTCCTGGAATGAAAAGGACATTTCTCCTAATCTCTGACCTCAGTATTCTTCTATGTAAAATGGTGATATCTCTAAATTTGTAATCCTACGAATAGTAGCAGACCAGATACAATTTTCAAACCTTGATAAGAACATATAAAATGCTTAGCCCCAGACCATTCTTGTTTGTTCAAGGTTCTCTCATGTCAGTTCAAAAGGCAGTCCAGAAACCTAACTCTTGCCACTGTAAGGAAATAGGAAGAGTGGAGAAAGTGAGGAGAAAATATTGTTAACTCTTTCAGCCAGTAGTTTGTTGCTGAAAGGAATCAAGCCTTCTTCATTCATTATTGATGCCCTTGGAAATTAAGAGGACTTTGGATCTCGTGTGTGTGTGTGTGTGTGTGATATGGATGCTCCCTCCATTGTTGCAGGTCAGACTTGTCCACACCTTCTCATCCACACTCTTCTATGCACCCTCCATACTTTCAGCAGATCAGATTCATGTCAAAGGCAACTCTTTCTGTCCTTTGGTTGCTCAGTTCCAGGAATCGTCTTCATTTATCAGGGTATGTGTGGATGAAGGGTCCTTAGTGTCCATTTAAGATTGACTTGTAATCTGAGTCATCAGAAATGTTTGGATAGCTCTCATTTGTTCTTCCTCCTCAGCCCCTCCAAGATCAGTTATCAGTAAAGAAATAATTATAGGAAGATCAATAGCATTGAATAAAACTGCCATATGTTTGAGGATGCCAGTTATTTGTCTCTCCATTGCTCTTGTTGGCACTGTTATAGACTTGGGTCAGCGTGTATGGGTGGAGCATTTGCAGGTCATGTAACTTCTTTGGTCGTAAAATCAGAGTAAGTTAATGTTTTAGGTCTGCTCTTTTCTGTTCCTTCCTTGTTCACTGACTGACTGATTCTTGGACAGTAGGAGTAGAATCCGTATCTGTCCTTCAGCCTGAAAGATCATCACTAATGCCTTTCCAAGGACATGTGTATTTGAAGAACATTGCTTCCTAAGAGGAGATCCTCTTGGTTCAAAATATGTTTCATGGATCTCATCTATCTTACTGATCTCAGTGTATAATTATTATACAGTTCCTGGGAGACAGCTGTTGCTAAACTGAGATAAAAGACAGCATTTCTGTATTAAGAATTGTTATTGGAGGAGCCAAGATGGCGGAGTAGAAAGACTCACGTATGCTAGCTCCAAACCCACAGCCCATAAATTTTCTGTAAAAAGAACTCCCCACAAATTCTGGAACAGTGCAAGCTGCGCAGAAACACAGTGGAAGATTTCCGCAGAGAGCCCTGAAAAACCGACCTAAAGGTCCGTCACGCACTGGACAGCGGAGCCCACGCCTGCGCTGCCCTGGCCGTGTGGCCCCAGAGGAGCAGATCCGAGCAGGCTTCAGGGATGGAATCTCCGGTGGCCATGAAGGTCCCTTCACCCACAGGTGCTACAGGTCAGTGAGAGAGACTTCTGGGCTGGCCGAGAGGGGAGTGGGGTGTGTCCATAACTCAGGCCCCCTTGGGAGGCAGCGGCAGCCCGGGACTCCTGGAGCAGCCAGGAGCTTCCATTACTGAAGGTCTCCGCATAAACCCCCTGAGGGAACTGAGCCTGGGAGGCGGCCCTGCTCCCACCTGAGCACCAGAACTTAAGCTCACATTGAATAGCAGCCACGCCCACAGCTGAAAGCCCTGGGGCTGGGGAGCAGCATTTGAATCTCAGACCCCAAGCACTAGCTGGGCAGGTCTAGGCAGGGGTGGACAGGAATCTCAGAAGTCAAGTAACTGGCTGGGAAAATGCCCAGAAAAGGGAAGAAAAATAAGATCATAGAAAGCTACTCTCTTGGGGAACAGATGATGTTTCCTCCTTTCATTTCCGATGGGGAGGAACAATGCTTGCCATCAGGGAAAGATGTGGAGGTCAGGGCCTCTGTATCCCAGACATCCCAGGTGGATGTCTGGTGGGCTCAGGCCATGGAAGAGCTCAAAAAGGATTTTGAAAATCAAGTTAGACAGGTGGAGGAAAAACTGGGAAGAGAAACGAGAGAGATGCAAGAAAAGCGTGAAAAATGGGTCAATACCTTGCTAAAGGAGACCCAAAAAAATGCTGAAGAAAATAACACCTTGAAAAATAGGCTCGCTCAATTGGCAAAAGAGGTTCAAAAAGCCAATGAGGAGAAGAATGCTTTCAAAAGCAGAATTAGCCAAATGGAAAAAGAGGTTCAAAAGCTCACTGAAGAAAACAGTTCTCTCAAAATTAGAATGGAACAGATGGAGGCTAATGACTTTCTGAGAAACCAAGAAATCACCAAACAAAACCAAAAGAATGAAAAAATGGAAGAGAATGTGAAATATCTCATTGGAAAAACAACTGACCTGGAAAATAGATCCAGGAGAGACAATTTAAAAATTATGGGACTACCTGAAAGCCATGATAAAAAAAAGAGCCTAGACATCATCTTCCATGAAATTATCAAGGAAAACTGCCCTGACATTCTAGAACCAGAGGGCAAAATAAGTATTGAAGAAATCCATCAATCACCACCTGAAAGAGATCCAAAAAGAGAAGCTCCTAGGAACATTGTGGCCAAATTCCAGAATTCCCAGGTCAAGGAGAAAATATTGCAAGCAGCTAAAAAGAAACAATTCCAGTATTGTGGAAATACAATCAGGATAACACAAGATCTAGCAGCTTCTACATTAAGGGATCGAAGGCATGGAATAAGATATTCCGGAAGTCAAAGGAACTAGGACTCAAACCAAGAATCACCTACCCAGCAAAACTGAGTATAATATACTTCAGGGGAAAATATGGTCTTTCAATGAAATAGAGGACTTTCAAGCATTCTTGATGAAAAGACCAGAGCTGAAAAGAAAATTTGACTTTCAAACACTAGAATGAGAAGAAGCATGAAAAAGTAAACAGCAAAGAGAAGTCATAAGGGACTTACCAAAGTTGAACTGTTTACATTCCTACATGGAAAGACAATATTTGTAACTCTTAAAACTTTTCAGTATCTGGGTAGTTGGTGGGACCACACACACACACGCACACACACGCACACACATGTACACACGTGCGTGTGCGCACACACATACACATATGCACGCACATATAGAGACAGAGAGCACAGAGTGAATTGAATAGGATGGGACCATATCTTAAAAGAAATTAAGGTAAATGGTGAGAGAAATGTAGTGGGAGGAGAGAGGGTGAAATGGAATGGGGTAAATTATATCTCATTCAAGAGGCAAGCAGGAGACTTTTTAGTGGAGGGAAAAAGAGGAGAGCTGAGAAAAAGACATGAAGTTTACCCTCATCACATTCGACTAAAGGAAGGAATAAAATGCACACTCATTTTGGTATGAAAACCTATATTACAATACAGGAAAGTGGGGGAGAAGGAGATAAGCAGGGTGGGGGGGATGATGGAAGGGAGGGCAATGGGAGGAGGGAGCAATTTGAAGTCAACACTCTTGGGGAGGGACAGGATCAAAAGACAGAATAGAAACAATGGGGGGCAGGATAGGATGGAGGGAAATAGAGTTAGTCTTACACAACATGACTGTTATGGAAGTCATTTGCAAAACTACACAGATTTGGCCTATATTGAATTGCCTGCCTTCCCAAAGGGAATGGGTGGGGAGGGAGGAATGGGGAGAATTTGAAACTCGAAGTTTCAGGAACAACTGCTTAGTATTGTTCTTGCTACTAGGAAATAAGAAATACAGTTAATGGGGAATAGAAAGTCATCTGGCCCTACAGGACAAAAGAGAAGATGAGGACAACAGAAGGGCGGGATGATAGAAGAGAGGGCAGATTGGTGATATGGAAAATTAGAATGCTTGGTGTATTGGGGTGGGGGGAGGAGATAAAAGGGGAGAAAATTTGGAACCCAAAATTTTGTGAAAATGAATGTAAAAAGTTAAACAAATAAATTTATATTAAAAAAAGAATTATTTATTAAGAAAAAATCTTATCCTTCAGCTGTTTGTATGGAGAATTATTTTTAATATTCCCACTTTATACAGCTGCTATGAACAGGATGAAATTTTGTTCGTTATTGTACGTTCATTTCAGTTGTGTCCAACTCTTCATGACCCCATTTGGGATTTTCCTAGTAAAAGTGCTAGAGTGGTTTACCATTTCCTTCTCCAGCTTGTTTTACAGATAAGGAAACTGAGGCAGACAGGGTTAAGTGATTTGCTTGGGGTCACATAGCTAGTAAGTATCTCATGTCAGATTTGAACTCAAGAAGATGAATCTTTATGACTTCAGGCCCAACAATCCACTGTATCACCTAGCTACCCTGTAATTTTGTAAAGAAGATTTATTATGTAATAATAAAAGCAGGGTCAGTCATATGTGTTTACTGTGTTTATTGACCTCCTGGAAGGCTTTCTAATTAAGGAGCTGAACTTGAAGTCAGCAAGGCCAAGTCCTGCTTCTGACATCTTACTGGTCCTTTTACCTTGGGCAAGTCACTTAATTTCTTGGTGCTCTGGGCAAGTCTTTTATTCTATTAATTTCATAGTAGTTGCTGATTTGCATTGACAAAGGGAATTTCTTCCCTGTACAGGGGCTCCATCCACCAGTGAAATCACAGAACCAAACTAAAAAAGATGCTTTAAAAAGTCATCCTGAGTTAATTATGTCCATAGGAAATTCAGGGAAATTTCAAAGAAATTAGTATAAAATAATGAAAACGAAGCATTTTCCACATATTTTGTATATATAGTTATCCTCAGAATTTCAAGATGTCATTAATGTCAGGCTGTTGCTACTCTCCTCCCACCTCACTGTGGCATGAAGATGATCCTGGCTTCTCCAAGGCTGTGCCAGCAGACATTTAAGCTCTGGAAGACTTTGAGCCCTGCCATGGACTCCACGTCTGTTTTCTGAGCGCTAGCTCATCAGAAAGTTAGCCACCAGATGATGAATTTTCATTTGGCTTCAGGAAATAAAGAAGTGTTGGAAGAGCTGGGATGTGGGTCAGCGTCACCTAGCCCAGTAAAGTCACAGATTCTTGAAATGTTGAGATAAACTGCCATTACTGCACTGATTAGCTGTGTGACCCTGAAGTCACTTGTTTGGTCCTTAGTTTCCCTATCTGAGAAGTAAAGGTCAAGCTTAAGGACCTTCTGGAGTTCCTTCCAGCTCTAAGTCTATAATCCTATGATCTTCTGATATCAGTGTCCCTAAAGACTATTTTCTTTTCCAGTTTTATTACATGATAATATTTTTCTGTTACCATTGTTTTCAGAATCTGTCACTTCATGCCCCTTCCCACATTTTTATCCTAGAGCTAACTCTGGTGGGAACCAGCAGCTTATAAATTGGCACTGAGTTTTTTCCACTGAACATGTCTAAAAGATGTACAGGAAAAAAATAAGAATTATTAGGGCACATCATCCTCTCCTTGGATTATATAGAGGGTTTTCTCATAACTTATGGGAAATGAAATAGCCATTTGGCAAGTCCCTCCATTTTCAAGAGAATTAGAAGTATCTCCATAGCATTTATTAAAGGAAACCTTCTCTCATCTCTAACTACTGTTTACTGATAAGCCTTTTATATATATATATATATATATATATATATATATATATAATGTGTATGTGTGTATATCTCTTATTTCTAATAAACATATCATATATCACATTAATTAGCACATAGTAGGAATGAAAATGGATAGTTGTCCTAACACTGATTATTTTTTAAATGGCAGTATGTTAAGGAGACAGTGAAAGGACAACTAAGCTAATATACTTAATATAAGAAATCATATCATCAGATGTTCTGCACACCGTCTCTTTATTTCTTGTAGTGAATCTGAAACAATTGGCATTAATTTTTTAATTGTCCAGATTGCTTTTTCCATGTTGATCTTTTTTTGGCCTTTCTGTGACGGAATTATCACCTAGTGGTAATGTGTAAATGAGTTGACATTTACATTTTCATTCTGCTTTCTCTGCATTCTACAAATGCTAAATATCATCAGATAGACCTGGAGTCAGAAGTCTTAACTCCTGTTTTCCCCCCTCATATTACCCAGTTTATCAGAGCTCCTTTTCTTCCATGCTTCTGAGAAAATACTGAGAGCACTGAGAGTGGTGCTTAAGGACTGTTTCTATCAAAAGAGTTTTCATGTTCAGAAGTTTAGTATGAACACAGAATAATACTATTCCATATTTGGTATGTTTATAAATTGTACTTCGGAATCTAGTTTATCCTCATAGTGGGTGCATTTGAGGACATTGTACCTTATTCATCTTTCTGTCTCCTGAAGTACCTAAGCTAGAGTGAGTCCTCGGTAAATAGGTACAGAAAGAATGAACACATTGAAAATTAGTATTTGAAATTACTGACTTAAAAATTGAATATATGAAGGACTGACATGTCAAAGAGATATATTATTTTTTCTGATATAGGACCAGTCGGTGAAAAGGATAGGAAACTTGCAAACATACCCAGGTTACCACCAACCATTGGAGCCTGCCATTCCTTCACGCTTCTTTCAGTCTGTATCTCCTCCTTTTCACAGACAAGCTCCTAGGGAAAGTTGTCCACCCTCATTGCCTCCACTTCCTCTCCTGACTTCTTAGCCTTTTGAAATCTTGCTTCATATTTCATGAGTCAACTGAAACTGCTCTCTAAAGTTCCTTTTGATCTCTTAATGGTCACATCCAGCAGCCTTTCCTTGATATTCTGCAGCGTTTGACAGTGTTGACTACCCACCATTTTGGTATGGTCTCTCCTCTAGGTTTTTGTTATGCTATTTTATCTTGGTTCTCCCATCTGACCTTTCCTTCTCACTCTACTTCCCTAGGTCATCCTAGGGAATATTCCATTCCTTATTTTGGATATCCTCCAAGGGTATAGGATGCATTCAGGGAAGAGTAGTACCTCTGGTGTGATGGCTGCTCAGCCCTTTTCAGAGCTACATGTTTGGTATCTACTGATCCACTTAACTCTCACCTGTGGCTCCAAGAAGCTGTGGCATATGCATCAGCCTCACCCCACCTCAGCCAGATTGAGGGTAACTGAAGGGTCTTGATCCAGGGGTGAATTAGGGGGCATGTCTACAACAAGCATGTGAAGACTTTCACTGGTGGAATGAGTGGATGAGAATAATTTGTTCCAGTGGCCATGAAGGCAGCCAAAGCAGGCGCGGTGGAGCACTTAGAGCTTGGTTAGATATCAGAAACACTAAAGTCCTCCATTGCATCTCGAACTATCGCCAGTCATCTTAACTGTAATGACTCTGGAAGAGAGAGTGAGACTAGCAACTTCATGCAACTCTGCCTCACTTAAATCCATTTCATGCATGAGTCAGAAGACATCATTCATACCATTTTATCATTTTTACCTATCTCAAAATCCTGTAGTAACAGGCAAGTGAAGAAACAACAAGTGCAGATACACTGGGAACTGTAGTCTCAATCCTGCACACAGGCAACCCAGGTTATAGAGCCTTCTTCCCACTAGAAGCAGCAGTGGAATTTGGCAGTCCCCTGGGTATCTGAGCAGCCTGCGCCATTCACCTGCTGGTGGGAGGAAGGGGCTGGAAAAGGTACCCTAAAAATTGTCAGCTTATCCAACCCTAGCCTAATTATCATGGCACATGGGGAATATGAGGTCAACACACATAAAAATATACAAAAACTTCTGCAGAAATAATGTGCATATACTTATAGACAACAGTAGACCTGAAAATTTAGTAGACATGAAAGATGAACAGTTCTTGCTGGGAGAGAACTCAGCAGACATCACATACAAATAGCAACCCTGATTGAAACAAGGTTGGCAAACAAAGGCCAGCTTACTGATGTTAGACTGGATACATGTTATTCTGGGGAGACTGCAGTGAAAGGGAGTGCTGTGAATCTGGTGTAGGTTTTGCAGTCAAAACTAATCTTATCTACAAACTTGTATGCCTACCCAAAAGGAATGAATGACAGGCTCAGGACAATGTGTTTACCACTTGCAAGAAATATCATGCCACCATCATCAATGCCTCTGCTCTCACCATGATGAAGCCTTATGAGTCAAAGAAAAAATTTAGGAAGGTTTGGAGACACTTATCATCAATGTCCCAAAAGAGGACAAACTTATAGTTTGGGGTGACTTTAATGCTAGAGTAGGCTCACAATTTTGTTATCCATTTTGAATACCAATACCAGACTTGGTAGGGAGTCCTAGGGAGGAATGGAGTTGGAAACAGCAACAGCAATAGTCACTAACTGAAGATTTATGCATCTCATGACCTAATAATCATTAACATTGTCTTCCATTTACTTAAACGCAATAAAACTTCATAGATGTACCCTCACAACAGAAATGGCATTTAATAGATTGTGATCATAAGAAGAGACAGGCAGGATGTGAGAGTGACAAAAGCAATGTGTGGTACAGAGTGCTACATTGATAATAGACTTATTTTCTCCAAGCTATATATATTCATATTGAATAAAAGTGGCATCTCTGAGACAAAGTGACTACCAGAAGACTTAATGTCCACAGAATGGAGTACTTCTATGAGCAGGAACACTTTGTTACTAACTTGAAGGGAAAGTTGAGCCAGTACGCGGTTGGCAACAGTGGAGCAGAAAAGGAGTGGGCACTTTTCAGAGATTTGATGCACAGCACTGCATTTGCTCATCTGGGTCAAAACACTCACAAACACCAAGACTGGTTTGATGAAAATGATGGGGAAATTCAGAAACTACTAAATGAAAAATGAGATCTCCACAGGGTTTGCCAGAAGGATGGTTTGTCCATCTCTAAAAAGGCAACATTTAATTTCATCCAAAGTAAAGTGCAAGCAAAGCTTAGCGAGATGCAGGATTCTTGGCTCAGTAAGAAGGTAGATTTTTAGGCTGATAGGATAGAAGGCTATTTATGGGTCAAAGACATATGGTGCATCTCAACTACTTATTGCTGGTGGAGCTACATTGATTAGTGATATGCATATGATCTTGGAGAGATGGGCTGAAGAGTTCACTTGCATAGTGTTCTCAGCAGATCACCATCCATCAGTGCTGAAGCCACTGACTGTTTGTCTCAGGTTGAAGTCAGTCCCTCTAGACATTTCCAAGTGAAGAAGAAGTTTTGAATGCCATTAGGCAGCTCTCCTGTAGCAAAGCACATGGTGCTGATTTTGCTGTAGTTGAGATTTATAAAGGGGGGGAAGTCCATTGCTCATACAAAAGCTAACTGAAATTTTCTGGGTTATATAGCAAGAGGAGGTCATCCTCCAAGGATGTCTCCATTGTACATCTCTATAAAGGTAAAGGAAATAGATTGACAATCATCCAGGGCTGAGGGGGTCCTCTCTCTCTTAGTCATTGCTGGCAAGATTCTTGCCAAAGTCCTTCTTAATAGTCTGATCCTTCACCTGGAAGATGGTCCTCTACATAAGAGACAGTGTGGCTTCAGAAAGGGCCAAAAAATGATTAATATGATCTTTATTGCCCAACAACACCTGAGGAAATGCTAAAAATAGAACAGACATCTTTACACAAAGTTTGTAGATCTGACTAAGGCTTTTGATACTGTCAGTTGTGAGGGCTTATGGAAAAGTAAGTCAAAATTTGGTTACCCAGAGAAGTCCATTGGTATTGTACATCTCTTCCATGACAGCATGTTTATCTGCCTTCTGGGTAGTGGACAATGCTCTCTAACTTTCCCAATTACCATCACAGTGAAACAAGGCTGTACACTTGCTCGTATTGTCAAATGCTTTCAATGAGGATGAACATGGCATCAAGGTCAGCTGTTATACTGATGGTAAATTCTTCAACTTGGAAAGGCTATAAGCCAAGACTTAAGTAGAAGAAGTGTTGGGTGTTGTTGCATGATTTTCTGTTTGCAGGTAATTGTGCACTCAATGCAGCCTCTGAAACTGAGATGCAACAAAGTATGGATTGATTCTCTGCTGCTAGTGCTAATATTGGCCTAACCACCAAGAAAGCACATGTTCCATCAGCCAGCACTACATACATACGTGGAACCATTGGTTATAGAAAATGGATAGGTTTTGAATACTGTGGATAAGTTCATTTACCTTGGCAGCGATGTACATATTGATAATGAGGTTGACGTATACATTGCCGGAGCTAGTTCAGCATTTGGGAGACTGTGGAGGAAAGTATGGGAGAGAATAGGTATTAGACTGACTACCAGACTGACAGTCTGCAGAGTCATTGTACTGACCTTGATGTATACCTGTGAAACCTGGACAGTATACCAGAGCCATGCCAGGAAACTGAATCTCTTCCATGTGAATTGTCTTAGGAAGGCTCTGAAGGTCACCTGCTGGATTAGATACCAGGCACTGAGGTTCTTTCTTGAACTGAGCTGCCAAACATTCAAACTCTACGGCAGAGAGCATGACTGACTAACCATGTAGTTCAATTGCCAAACATGCAGTTGTCTAAAAAACATTTATGGAGAACTCACACAGGATGAGCATTTGCATGGTGGTCAGAAAAGATGATATCCACTCTCAAGGTTTCTCTTAAGAATTTTGGAATGGGGGGGCAGAGCCATGATGGTGGAGCAGAAGGATGCACCTCTAGAAGCTCTGCCCCCACAGACCACAAAATACCTGTAAAAATTACTTTAAACAAATTCTAGAGCAGCAGAAAACCTCAAAACAACAGTGAAAAAGATTTCCAGCCCAAGGCAGCCTGGAAGGCCAACAAGAAAGGTTTATTGCACCCAGTGCAGAGTGGATCCCAGCCCAACCTTGGCCACACTACTGCAGGGACAGGACTAGAGTGGGTTCGAAAGTGCCACCAGCACAGCTGTGATTCTCAGATTCCTCAACCCACAAATGCCAAAGGCAGCTTCAGAGGTCAGTGAGAAAACTCTTTCACCTGGGTGAGAAGGGAGCAGAGTCCTCCTGCCTTAGCCCTGGTCCCAGGTGGCCGCAGCTTTCATTGTTAGAGCCCTGGCCTAAAGACCCTGGGAGAATTGAGCTGCTGATCTGAATCTCACCCCTGAGTGGTGGCCCTGGAGTGAGGAGGAGGAGTGCTGGCTGGCATGGTAGAGCTGGTGGAGGCTCTGGAGAGGGAATTCTACTGGCAGATCCTGGGCAGAAAAGAATGCTTGTAGTTGTTCTCAGATCATAGTGCAGGACAGGAGAGGAGTAAACTCCTCTCCCTTGATCATGTTACCTTGGAGAAACTTAGAACTTACAGGTCCCCAGAGTCTCCTCTTGACAAAGAACTTCGCAGTCAAATAACTGGCTGGGAAAATGCCCCCAAAAGGGAAAAAGAATAGGACAATAGAAGGTTACTTTCTTGGTGAGCAGATATTTTCTTCCATCCTTTTGGATGAGGAAGAACAATGCATACCATCAGAGGAAGACCTCAAAGTCAAGACTTCTGCATCCCAAACCTCCAAAATAAATATGCAGTGGTCTCAGGCCATGGAAGAGCTCAAAAAGAATTTTGAAAACCAAGTGATTCAGGTGGAGGAAAAATTGGGAAGAGAAATGAGAGTGATGCAAGAAAATCATGAAAAGCGAGTCAACAGCTTGCTAAAGGAGACCCCAATAAAGGCTAAAGAAATTAACACCTTTAAAAATAGACTAACCCAAATGGCAAAAAGAGGCCCAAAAAGCCAAAGAGGAGAAGAATGCTTTAAAAAGCAGAATTGGCCAAATGGAAAAGGAGGTTCAAAAGTTCACTGAAGAAAATAGTTCCTTAAAAATTAGAATGGGACAGATGGAAGCTAATGACTTTATGAGAAACCAAGAAATTATGAAACAAAACCAAAAGAATGAAAAAATGGAAGATAATGTGAAATATCTCATGGGAAAAACAACTGACCTGGAAAATAGATCCAGGAGAGGTGATTTAAAAATTATGGGACTACCTGAAAGCCGTGATCAAAAACAGAGCCTAGACATCATCTTTCATGAAATTATCAAGGAAAACTGCCCTGATATTCTGGAACCAGAGGGTAAAATAAATATTGAAAGAATTCACCAATCACTCCTGAAAGAGATCTGAAAAGACTTTTGGGATTAATTTTGTGACGTGGGAGACACTGACCCAGGACCGCCCAGCATGGTATGCCCTCATCAGAGAAGGAGCTGTATTCTGTGAGCAAAACGAAATTGAAGCGGCTCTAAGGAAACATGAGATGCTCACATGTAGAGAATCACCCCAGATATTCACATGGACTGTTTGTGCTCGAAGGGCATCCTGAGCTCACGCCGGTCTGATCAGCCAGTTGGACGTGCTGTGACTGGGCTCTCACAAAGTGGTGTCGCTGTGGCCCTCTTTGCGCACGGAGGACAGCAGCCAGCACGCCTGCTGTGGAATTCCCTTTATTCTAAGCCTCGACAACACTTTCTTAACAAAGACCCTGTTAATTGGTTGTTGTTTTGGTTGTAGTTTGAAACATGTCAACTTGTCTTGGAAAAAACACATTTTAAATCATTTGAAAGAGACTTATTTTTTAAAAGTGGTTCTCCTCAGAGTTTTTGGTATATGCTTTCAAACATGAAGGTTTGCAGGCCATCAGTCCCTAATGTGAATTAACCCCATTTGGGATTTTCTCTCATTCCTTTAAAATGGTAAAGGACTGTTATTCACTTTGGTGAAGTGTTTACTGTATATTCACAGTAACTATATAACATTTTAAAATCTTATTTCTGTGGAACTCTGGCATTATTATTGTAACTGCTCCAGAAAGTACAATGCGTAGTATTATTACTACACATACAACATAATGGATCCAAAGGAGCTTTAGAAGAATATAGTAGCTACATATGAAGCAAAATCCCTTTATCGGTTGGCAGCAGGCAATGGTTCCATTTGACTTTTCCTAATCCCATGGTGCCTTGGTCTGAACGGGGATAAGTGAACAGTTTGGGGTAAGGAGAGAGTCGGCCCAGATCTTCAGCTAATCTTCCAAACTAAGTCTGTTTAAACATGAAAGGGGGAACAAAAGGCTTCTACTTTTTTTCACCTAAAATTTTTCCTTCTTGATGATTTCTCTTTCCTTATTACTCATAATACTTTGTTCTTTGTTCTGTTTTTTCTGCCCCTCTTCTTACTCTGCCTAATCACTTTTGCATTGTGCAGAAATTATATAATTCCTTTCACCTTGGATATCAGCTATCAGTGTCTTGTACACAGCAGATGTCTAATAAATGTATAATTTAATTTTAGAGAATTTAATTGTATTGAGAAGTCTAATAGGTGAAGTGAACCTTTGGAACATTTTAGCGTAGAAGACTACCAATCATTACGTCTAGTAACTAAGTGCCTTTTGCCAAAGAGGAAATGTGGAGGAAGAGGGGATTGAATGGACTGAGGAAGTGGGGATTAAAGGACTTTGAGGAATCATTAGTATGTTGAGAATCATCAGTGTGTTGAAGTCTCCTGATACGTGGACAGGAGATGGGGAGGAGACTGTTAGCTAGGAAGGAAAGAGATGTCAGGAGGTTGGGAGGAGGGGAGTGTGGTCAGTAAATAGCAGCCACCAGTATCTGAATGTGGTGATAAATCTCAACAGTGTCAGCCTCAGTGGAGGAGAGATTACTTAGTGCAAGTAGTACAGGAAGAGTCTGAAAGTGGCAGGGGGTTTCAGGGAGTGTTCCTACTCCTATTGCCATCACCAGGGAGTGGAGGGACCTGAGAGAACATCTAATCCATACTGGAAGGGTGGCATGGGAGGTAACATCATGGAGTCAGGATGATGGAAGGAGTAAGAAAAGGTTTTTAAGTAAAATGAAATTTATTTATAGTGGAGCAAGCATCCCAGAGGATACAGTTGAAGGTTTGGGCAGATCTGAAGTGGAATATTTGGTTAAGTGGTTGGAAATAGGGTTAAGGTGGATAGGACCAAGAGAGTGGGGAACGAGGAATTGGGTTTATACTCAGCAGCTGACACTTCACAGTCACTGGGGTGGGGCAAATATAAAAGAGTGGTAACCATGGAGGAGTGAGATCAGGCAGAACATCAGTGGTTGGAGATAGGGCCATTGAGGGAAGCACATGGTTAGACTGTATGTGGTCCTTGTTTGATATTCATCCTTGGCACTATGGCAAGAGGGCATGGTAGGCTATGGCAGGAGGAGCTGTGGGAGTATAGATGGTAAATGGGATTGCCCTGCTTGGAGAAAACCTTGACAGGCAGAATGGTGCAGAGGTCTTTGTCCTAGCAGCCAACCTGACACTGGAGATGTATGGTCATACATTGGACCCAGTGGAATCTGGCAGATAGGCTGTAGGTATCTACTTCTGGCATGCAGCCCAACATGAGAGAATAGAGAGTAATGTCCACAGGAGCATAGATTTTGAACTGGAAGCGACCTTAGAAGTCATTTCCTTCAACATCCCTCAATTAATGTTTGAAGAAATTGAGGCGTAGAGGGGTTAATTGACTTGCTCAAAGTCACATAAATGTCTCATGGCAGATCCAGATTTTAAGTGTAGGGCCTCTGATGCCACATCAGATTGTTCTGTCTATGGAGGTATTGTTTTCGTTGGTCAAATCATATCTGGCGGAAAAAACAAGATATCGAGGCAACTAGGAAAATTGAAGGAACTAACAGTAGTTAACCATTTCAATTGTGTGTTGTCCTCTGCCTTTGATTCTGTTGCCTGTTGTCAGGCTGCCTTTGACATCCTGCCAGACTTCAATGCTGGATAATTCTAACCATCTTTCTTACTCCCAAGACACTGAATGTTTGGAGAATTTCATACTATCAGAACCATTGGGTTCTAAATCCAACTGGACCCTCGCTGCTACACAGAAAAAACTTTGATTCTTTCTTGATTCTGTCTTATTCCCCTCAGTAGCTATTCCAAATCTCCATCCCCATTCTCAGAAGATGTCTTTGCCTCGTACTTTCCTGAGAAAATCAAATCCATGTATCACAATCCTCCTAACCTCCTTTCTTCTCTATCTTTCCATCTGGACCCACTCTCTCTCCTTGCTTTCTCTGAAGAAGCTTTATTCTTCTTCCTTACCAAAACCATCCCCTCTACTTATACATTCCATCCCATTACCTCCCATGTCTAGGAGCTCATGCTGTTGGTGTTTCAACTGTCTTCCTCATCTTCTAGTGGGGGCAGGCTGGTGATGTAGTGGAAAGAGCACCAGTACAGGAGTCAGAAGGACCTGAGTTCAGATCTCACCTCAGACACTTAACACTCACTAGTTGTGTGACCTTGGGCAAGTCACTTAACCCCAATTGCCTCATCCTGGGTCAATTTCAGTCATTCTGATGAATATCTGGTCACTGGATTCAGATGGCTCTGAAGGAGGAGTGAGGCTGGTGACCTTCACAGCCCTCCCTCACTCAAAACTAAGTCAGGTGCAAGTCATTATTTCTCTGATGGCATGGTCTTCGGCAGTGAAGGACGAACACACACATCCTCAAACTATCCCAATCTTCTGGTCCAGATCTCTCCATCCTTAAAAGCCTTTGCTTCATCTTGCCACATGTACTAGTTCCCATCTTATATCTCTTTCACTGCCAAACTCCTAGAATTACTATCATCTAGAATTCTTTCCTACACTTTCTTCCCACGTGCTTATTTCCCACCTCACTTGTTATCTAGCTTCTGACCCCAGCACCCAACTGAAAATCTGTTCTACAAAATTCCCAGCACTCTCTCCGCTGCTAAATTGGATGACCGTTTTTTAGTCCTTGTGTCCCTTGGTCTCTGTAGTTTTTAGTACTGTTGACTATGCAGCCTAGCATATCCTTCTTCCAGTTTTCCTCTTTCTTTTAAGGGCACCTCCATTCTCCCAGCCACTAGGTTTGTAACCTTGGAGTTATTTTTTAGTCTTCCTCATCCCTGCCCCTCCATATCCATTTAATTATCAAGTCTTGTCAGTTATAGCTCCACTACCTTCCTTTCTTTTCACTTATTCTTTGATCACCCTAGCCCAGGTCTTGCTAACTTTCTCACCTCTCCTTCTAGAATATCCTCTTAATTAGACACCGTGCTTTAAGTCTCTCCTCCTGCTAATCCCTTCTGCACAACTGTCAAAAAAAATCTTGCTAAGGAAAGGCCAGACAAGCCAGATCACTATGAAAACTTTTAAGTTTATCTTAATGTATACTTAAAAAGGAAAAGCAAGTTGTATGCAATACAAATGTACAGTTTCTTTTTCCATTCTGTTTTGTATATGCAAATGCTCTCTACTTGGTGTGTCTTAAGTTTAGCGTAAAAATGTTTTCTAAAAAGAAAAAAAAGACTTCTTGTAGTATGTGATCATGTTACTTCCCTGTTCCATAACCTTCAGTAGCTCTCTAGTTCCTCTGGAACAGAATAAAAACTCCTTAGCCTTAGCTTTTAAGTCCCCCTCTGTGGGATGGCTCCCACCTACCTAACCAGACCTGTCACCTTTTTTTGCTTCTCAAATTTTATTGCAATCATAATATAGTGATTATAACGCTGGATTTGGAGTCAGGAAGCCCTAGACTTGAATTCTGCTCACAACCTATTACCAGTCCTGTGACCCTGGGCAGATAACTTGTAAATAATAAGCACTAACATTTATTTAATGTTTGTAAAGTACTGTACATAAATTATCTCATTTTGTCTGCACCACAGGTCTGTGAAGTGCACACTGTTACTGTCTCCATTTTATAGATGAGGAAACTGAGACTGAAAAAAGGGTGAGAGATTTATCCAGGGTCACACAGCTGGTAAATGTCGGAGGCAGGATTTGATTCTCCTCTCAGCCTCAGTTTCCTTATCAGTACACTGAGGTTAATAGCACCTGTGTTGATGACTTGGTAAAGTTACTAAGCTCAAAGGAGCTAAGAAAGTATATTGCACACCTTAAAGTGGGGAGTGTGTGTGTCTGAGTGCATGTCTGTGTGTGTATGTGGGTCTGCATGTGTGTCTGCATGTATGTCTGTGTGTGTGTCTGGGTATGCGTGTCTGCATGCGTGTCTGCGTGTGCGTGTCTGTGTGCATGTTTGTGTGTGGGTCTATGTCTGCATGTCTGTATCTGTGTGCATGTGTGTGTCTGCGTGTGTGTGTCTGAGTGCATGTCTGTGCGTGTATGTGCATGTGGGTCTGCGTGTGTGTCTGCATGTATGTCTGCGTGTGTTTGGGTGTGCGTGTCTGCGTGCGTGTCTGCGTGTGCGTGTCTGTGTGTGTGTCTGGGTGTGCATGTTTGTGTGTGGGTCTGTGTCTGCGTGTCTGTATCTGTGTGCATGTGTGTGTCTGTGTGTGCTGCTGAGATAGAATATCTCATTTCTGATTCCCATCAATGTGACTCTTGGGCCTGGGCTACATCCTTTTCCCTCTTACAGTCCTTCACAACCAGGCTCAGGGGCTACCTCTTCCAGTGAAGTTTTTCTGATTCCTTCAGTCATTACTGTCTCCCCCCTCAGCTTTCTGTCCTCCACTTATTTATGCGGACGTTGTATCTCCCTGCTGTCTTATCAGTTCCTTCAGCACCTCATAAGTTTCATTTCTCTCTATATTTTCATCACTTAGCGTAGTGCCTTGCAGCAGTTTAATAAATGTTTATTAAATAGAATTAATTATGATATGTCTGTTCTGTACAGATCCAAGTGCTAGTGCTAAGTAACTTTCATAGTTTGGAGGACCGTTTTCCTCAGCAAGCTTAAAGTCTAGTGTCAGTTGTTAACAATTTAAATATTTTCAGTACTAGTCGTTAAAAAGACTTTTGGTTGCCTACTTGATATGGAAAGAATCAAAGAAAAATACTAGATCTTTTTTATTATAAAAGTTTTTGCAAATAGGAGGGTGATTTTTGTAAGCTAGATAATCTTTTCTACTTCACATCATTTACTTTTCATGGAAAACTTGACCTGACATCTTTTAGAAAACAAGTTTTTTAATAACAAATCAACTTTGAAAGTTTTTCACACAATTCACTATGGAGATGGAAGGAAAAGCCACGTAGCTTTATGGTGATAGGAGTCCAGGAAAGAGCACAATAAATACATGAATACTGCCAGGGGCCTTGCTCTGACTTTTTAGCATTCCAGGTCCAGGCCTTCCTCTACAGAATCCATGAGGCATACCTTAATTTATGCATACTAATAGCAAAATCAAAGCCAGTCATTTTAGTCCTATTGTGTGCCCTAAATAGTGATGTGGCCAAAGCAAAGGGAAGCAAGTGTTCTTCATTCACCCTTTGAACACTCCCTCTCCCCAGAGGAGCTTCAGTTCCATTTGATCATCCAACATTGAAGTGTTTGCTGAGGGAGGCCAAATAAGAAGGAGAAAGACGATCTCTACCCTCAAGGAGTTTACAGTCTAATGGGGGAAGGCTGCACCCTGAATTGGAAGAGGAGGGAGGGAAGGCTCTCGTTCCCAGGAGTTGAAGCTAAGAAGAGTTACTGATGAAAAGTCGAGTGAGTGTCCAAGTCAAGGTTCTGCCTCTGTAAAGGAGAGCTTTGCCCTTCAGCTGAGTGGAAGGGGGGAAGCGCTGACTGTCTGAGATTTGAAGACCAGCTCATCCTGGGAGGGGTGGGTTGTTGGACCAAGTTGAAACCCAGGAGATCCAAAAGAAGGAATTCCAAAATGGTTTTCATTCTTGCAAGAGCAGATTATAGTGGAAAGAACATTTGAATTGGTGTCATGTGAGTGGATTTGAATATTGCCTTTACAGTTTATTACCTGCATGGCATCAGTCAGTCACTTTCCTCTTTGAACCTTGTCTTTGAAATGAAAAAGTTGAACTGGATCCTGCCTGAGGTTCTTGCAGCTCTGAATCTCCTATCCTGTGATCATATTAGTGAATTACACCCAGTCAGCACAATTTTAGACTTCACTGTGTTGGCAGGTACTATAAAGATGCCAAGAAATTGGACTGGAGTCTTTTTTGAATGGAAAATTGATTCTGTTTCCTATATTTTGTCAGTATAAAAAATTAGTCTACTTTGAAATGTTATTCAACTCCTATTATTATTAAAACTAACTTTTCCTGTGCTATTTTTACGCATATCATGAGAATGGCATTATTTATCTCTTTCCACAGCAGCGGAGAGCCCTTGTCACACTGCTTTGTTCTTTCCTCTGATACTGCCAATTTTTTAAAGTGGTTTTTTTTCCTAAAGAGAAGTTTAAAGTATAGCAGAAGAAATTGTGCAAAAACAATTGTAATTGTATAAAAAAAATTTGGGGACACCTTTTTGCTTCCTTTTACCCTTCAAAAGTGAGGTGCTCGTTTGTCTCTGTACCTTTTCTGGGAACCTATGTGGCCCAGGCAATTTTTAGACATTAGTGCTGAGAAATTTGGTTCTAGCTAATGTATGTTTTCCTTAAGCCAATTTTGTAGATAAATACAACCTTACAAATACAGTCAGAAGTCCTCTCAGCTTTTTCAGGTTGGTATGAACAGTCTTCTCTTCTCTGGTCAGATGTGATGCCTTCTTATTTTCCTGTTGTTTCTATACAATATGTAGTTTCTTTGGTTTTTTATGGAGCAGAGTTCTGCAGTACTACCTGAGGTGCTGTTACAGCAGCCCCGAGCGCTAATTCTGTAGAGAAGGTGAAGATCTTCGTTGTGAAATACATTGTCATTTTTTGGTTACTGAGAATGGGGGGAGATTTGATGGATTTTTTGATACCTCTTTTTATGTTTTTATAACTGATGAGGGGGAAAAACTTAAACAAAAATCTCCCAGCATTTAGGCTATAATGTGAGCTAATCACTTCGATATTTTGAAGAAAGGTATTTTTAAACAGCTGAGCTGGTGAATTTACTTTAAAAATGTATTGTGCTTACATAGTGCATGGTTTTATTTCCATGATGTTTTTTACTACATAATTATACATCTTAATTACGTAATTACTATCATAATTATTATGTAATTGCATGTACTTCCACTAATTACGAAATCAGGAAGTGTAATTATCTAGTAAAAACTTTATGAAATTTTATTTCATACACTAAAAATTACTTAAAAGGCTATTACTGTGGCCTGGTGGTAGTCACCTGTGATTTAGTAGTTAATATGCATCTGTTCCTGATCTCAATACCCAGTGACCTTATTAAGGGATAGGGAGGTAGGCCAGTGATGCCTTTATCCAATGGAGAGAAAAGAATGAAAAGGCTGGCAGCGAACGTAGACAGAGAAGGACAAAAAATATATACTTAACCCTACTAGTGTAAATTGCTGAGATGGGCTTTTGCTTACTTAGAATTAACGAAATAATAATTTATTTGTGATTATTTAGTTGTGATGAGAACATGGTATTTCAGGGGAGCCGAATAAAGACTAATGTTTCTTCTCAATCTTCCATATAAAAGTGCAACTTTTAAAATAAGGAATTGAAATGACAGCCAAGACATTAGATAAGCAGAGAGACCACTTTTAACTTTCTAATAACTACCCACCTCAGAGTGTAGTATAGACATCTTATATTTGATAAAAGCATTCTTTGTTACGTACCTAAATCATCTAACGGAAAACAAAGGTATTTTAAAATTTATAACTCTTAGATTTGGAACTGTTTGTTTCATATTCACTAAATGTGAGGAAAGGGCAGATTTCCTTTTCTTTCACTTTAAAGATGTTGGAAGCTGTCTTTGATTTTTTTTAAAGTAACATCAGACCCTAAATACAGTAAATTCAAAATGACATTCAAATTGCATAGTGAAACAATAGTCATGACAACAAATTAGATATGACATCTAAATTATGCTATGAAGAGAAATCCTACAACTGTTTTTTTCTATAATATTTTATTTTAACCGTGGACTACATCCCATTTTAGAGAATCTCCTTTACTGTCTAAGCAGGATAATGTTGTAGAAGACTAATTGGAGGTTGGTTGAATTAATTGCAGATTAATTAGAAAGAAAGGGTTTATGTAATACTCATGACAAAGAAGAGAGTAGATCATTTAAGTCTCATGATAAAATATGTAATCAAATACTGTAAGTTTCAGTAATATTAAGTTACTGATATTTGGGTAGAAAATATCATGACCTAATGTCCATAGAAGTACATGTTAATTCTCTCTAAAGTTTCTTTTAATCTCAGCACTTCTTTTGTCAAGGATAACATGTCTCGAAGACCATTTAAAACATCAGAATAACTTTTCAAATAATAATTAGCCTTCTGCATCAAAAGAATGCTTAATGTTGATCCATTTATATTTTTTAATTATTTAGAACATTCTTTTCTTTGTAAATTTTGAGTTTCATATTCTCTCCCTCTTAGCCATTAAGAAAGCAAACAATGTGCTATCAGTTATACATGTGAAATCATGCAAAACATATTTCCATATTAGCCATATTGTAATAAATTAAGCAAGAAAATGCTTCAGTTTGCACTTGGAGTTCAACAGTTCTCTCTCTGGAAGTAGATAGCATTTTTTTCATCATAAGTCCTTAGGAATTTTCTTTGATGAATATATTAAACAGAGTAGCCAAGTCTTCCACATTTGATCAGTCATCACAACATTGCTGTTACAATACAAAATGTTCTCTCTTGGTTCTCACTTCACTTTGCATCAGTTCATATAAGTCTTACCATGTTTTTTTTTTCCTGAGATCACCCCTTCCATCATTTCTTATAGCACAGTAGGACTCCATCACCGTCATATGCTGCATATTGTTCAGCCATCCTCTCAGTTTCCAGTTCTTTGCCACCAGAAAAAGAGCTGCTGTAAGTTTTCTGTACATTGAGGTCCTTTTCTTTTATTTGCTCTCTTTGGGCTCCAAACCCTGGAATGGTGTTGCTGGGTAGACACAGTTTTACAGCCCTTTGGGCATAGTTCCTGTTCTCCAGAATGGTTGGAACAATTCAGAACTCTACTACCAGTTAATTCGTGTGCTTCGTTTCCCTCATCCCCTCCAGCATTTGTCATTTCTGGATATGTGTGAGGTGGTTCCTCAGAGTTCTTTTAATTTTCCTTTAATCAATAGTGATTTAGAACTTGTTTTCCTAAGACTATAGATAGCTTGGGGCAGGTAAGTGGCTCAGTATAGAGTGCTGGACCTGAAGTCAGGAAGACCAAGTTCAAACCCAGCCTCAGACACTAGCTGTGTAACCCTGGACAAATCGTTTAACCCTATCTCCCTCAGTTTCCTCATCTGTAAAATGAGAAGGAAATGGCAAATCATTCCATTATCTTTGCCTCGGAAACCCCAAATGGGGTCATGAAGAGTCAGACACGACTGAACAGCAATGTAGATATCTTTGATTTGTTCTTTTAAATCAATTGGAGAATGGCGCTTATTTTTATAAATTTGACTCAGTTCCCTGTATATTTGAGAAATGCAGCTTTTATCAGAGAAGCTTGCTGTAAAATGTTTTACTATTACTTCATTGTCTCTGGTACTTTTAGAAAAATAGAGTTTCCTTGATTCTCTCTCTCAGTCAGGTCCAATTTTGCTTTGCGTTATCTGAGGTCATGATGGCTGCACCCGTGTCTGTGCTTTGAGTGTAAGGTAGCAGGGCATGTTTCCTTTAGGATTTCTTAAAATCCGATGTTGAGGCCTGTTTTTGATCCTGGCTTTCAGGTAATCCAGTGATTCGCAGGTCTTTCTCCTCAGTCTGTTTTCTGTTTTTCCAGTGAGTGTTTCACGTTTTCTTCTGTTTTTAAAATTCTTTTTGCTTTCTTGTTTCTTAAAGTCTTGTGGAGTTATTCCCTTCTACTTTCCTAATTTTAATTTTTCAGAAGTAGTTTTCTTCAGTGTGCTGCACCTCATTTTCCATTTGACCTCTTCTAATTTTAAAGGAATTTTTTTTTCAGTGAATTTTTGTGCCTCTTTAACCAAGCAGTTAATTCCTTTTTTGTAATTTCTGGCATCACACTCCCTCCTTTTCCCAGTTTTTCCTCCACCACTCTTAACTGTTCTTCAACTCTTGTAGAAATTCTGCTGGCTGTGGGTTCGGATATCTTCTTTCTTGGAGGCTTTGCTTGTGGCTGTTTTCACAGTGTTGCCTTTTTATGTTCAAGTTCTTTTGTTTTTGTTGTTGTGTGTTCGTTTTTCCAGCCTGTTTCTTGACTTTGAACTTCATATTAAAGTGAGGCTCTTATCACCATGAGCTGGGGGAGGCACTGTCCTGTACTTGCAGCTTTTTTGAGAGCTCATTCTGGGAATCTGCCCGCTGTTGGTGCTTCTTAGGTAGCATTTGCTCTTCTGGTCTGTGCTCTGGTCTTTCTCCAGGAAGGTCCCCTGCTTTCCTGCAGCCGCAAGTACTAGTGCTCCTTTTGGCCCAGGAGCTGTCCCCAGGGCCCCTGCTCCCTTGTGACTGATCGATCATAAGTGCTCCTCTCTGCCCAGAACTGTGTGTGGGCCACAGAGTTGTTCAACTCCTTTACTATCTCTGGACTGAGAGCCCCAAAGCTGCTGCTGGTCTGCCATCACTCTGGTGTTACAGACCTCTCCTGTGGATCTCCTAAGTTGTCTTCAATATAATTTATTTATTTTCAGTTTTCAACATTCATTTCCACAAGATTTTGAATTCCAAATTTTATCCCCATCTCTCCCCTCTCCCTACCCCAGGACAGCATGCGGCCCAACCACCCCTTTCCCCAATCTCCCCTCCTATCATCCCCCCTTCTCCCATCCCCCTCCCCTCTGTTTTCCTGTAGGGGAAGATAGATATCTATATCCCATTGCCTGTACAACTTACTTCTCAGATGCATGCAAAAACAATTTTTAACATTCATTTTTAAAGCTTTGAGTTCTTTATTCTCTCCCTTCCTCCCTCCCTGCCCACCCTCGTTGAGACAGCAAGCAATTCAATATAGGTCATTTTTGTGTAACTGCAAAACTTCAAAGTTGTCTTAGGCTGGAAAAATATCTCCGTTGACCTTTTGTTAGTTCTGCCAATCCAAAATTTGATTTGAGGTGTGGTTTTCATGTTGTTTGGAGAACACAGCTGGGTCCTGGTCTGCACTTCACCATCTTGGCTGTACACCTTCCCTCCCTACTCCACTACTTAGTTTTCAAACAGGTAGTGACATACCATTGCCGAATATGTTCATAGAGGAACTTTCTTTTATGACCAGTGTGTCATTAATGGTGTGCAACTGCTTTTATGGAACCTTACATATACATATTACAGCTAATGAACATGAATCTGAAATCACCAGAATGTCTAAGAATTTGGGCCACATGAAGGAATTTTGCGTTAATATCTCCCATTTAAAAATCTAAGGACAAAAGATAGCTCTGTCTTCCATTTTCCAGGAGACCGAGCTGTCTGGGTGCATTAGCCTGGCCATCAACATGTAGAGATTAGTTACAGAGACCCCTTGTGCCCATTCTCTTTTATCCAGGCTGAGATAAGCCTTACAGCAGCCAGACCAGAGTGAGTGTGACTCTGTTTTACTTGTCAGACCTCACATATTTCTATAGTCGATTTTCCAGCCTAGAAATGATCTGAAAATAATTGTCCTTGAACTTTTTTGCAGCTTTTGATACAATTGGCCATGCCTATATACTTTCTCCCTTGGTTTCCTTGACCTTGCTTTCTCCTAGTTCTCCTTAAAATTATTTGATAGTTTCTTTTCACTCTCCTTTACTATATATTCCTTCTCTCCCCATAACGTGTTCTTTCCAAGATTCTGACCCAGATACTTTTCTCTCATTACAAGCACATGCTCTGTGATGCATCAGAAAGAATGCTGAATTTGGAGACAAAATTTAATTCAAACTCCATCTCTGCCACTTGGACAAGTTACTTGACCTCCCTGGGCCTCAGTTTCCTTATGGGACAGTTGGACAAGATGGCCCCTAAGGGGCCTCCCAGCTCAAAAATTGAGAATCCTTGAATTCATCCTCTCTTATGATTTCAGATCTCATCTCACACGGATAATTAATGTGTCGTTCAGCTCTTAACTCCTCCATATACCCGACACTAGCAGCTCTCCTCACTGTGTCAAAGCTAAGACTCTTTCCCTTCTTCCATAAAGCTCCTCCAGATGCCCCCCCGTCTGCTGGGAGATCACCCCAGTGAGCGACTTCACAGCCCCTCCGACTGCAGCATCAGCAGCTGCGGCCCGTTGATTCTACCTTCATGGCATTCCTTTCATCCACGCCTTTCTCTCCAATTACCGCTTCTCTGGTGTGGGTCCTCCTCACTTATCATTTACACACACACATGCTTTTATTCACTCCCTTTTCTCATTCTTCCTGCATAAAGCTGCCAAAATAATTTTCCTGAAGCACAAATCTGATTGTGCCACCCCCCTGTTTAAAAGTCTTCAGTGGCTCCCTGAAGTGCATTAAAGATCCTCCATAGTCCTGCTTCCCTCTCCTTCCCCAGCCTTATTTCATATTTCTTCCTTTAACTTGCTATGTAGCAGCCTTACTGAACTACTGGCTAGTCTCGGAATTTCGTGCCTCTTCCTCCCCATCCTCCCATCCATCCCCAAACTATCTCCATTTTATCCTGTAAGTGCCTTGTTTGTACTTAGCCCTTTGCATGTTTCTTCCTGATTGAACTGTGAGGTTTTGGAGAGCAAGGACAGTTTTGTCTTTGTATCCCTAGTGATTACTAGAATGCTTGGCTCCTAGTAGGTGCCAAATATGCTTTTTGACTTGACTATGCTTTCAGCTTCCTCAGCTCCCTCCAGGACTCAGTTCAGTTAACACCTCTCCTAGTTGTGGAAGCCTTCTCCCTCCTCAGTTTTACCCATGCTGTACTAGATTGTCTACATGTAGTGTCCCCACAGTAGAATATAATCTCCTTGAAGACTGTTTAGGCTGGTTTGCAGATGCCTTGCACATAGAGGGCATTTAAAAAATATTTATTGAGTTGAATCTAATTGTGGGGCTTTTAGTCTTCTATTATTTTCCTTCTGAGGATATGAGCTATGTGACATTGGGTTCTCCAAGGCTATATCAGCAGAGTATAAATTTTAGCAGGTTCCATCATGCTTCTAATGAACTTTCCAAGGATCAGATTAAGTACAAAGAGGTTGATCCCTGGTAGATTGGACACTTGGCAATAAATTTTTTGGCCATGACACAAACCATCAAACAAAGAAGGTCCTCAGTCCCTTTTCCTTCTACATTGACTGCTGCAGATTGATGGAAAAGAGAATGCTAAGAGATTCTTATCCAATGAACTTGTCATATTTAAGCAGTCATGAATAGGTTTCTGTCTACATCTCCATCCTTAGAAGACAAATCCAAATCAATGAGATCAGAGAACTATTTGAGTATTATAATTTGTCAAAAAGGATTTATTAAGACTCTACTACATATGTACTTTATAAATGCATATTGATTGATATTTAATTTAAAATTTTTAACAAGAGGTTACTCAGCCCATTATCCTTGAACTTTGTTTTAAAACTATTTCAATCTCTGTTTCAGTTTAATTGTTTTTCTTTAAAATCCTTTTTATTTCATGTTTTTTTAAAAACCACTCTTCTGAGCTAGAGTCTGTAGGTTCACCAGACTGAGAGTTTCTGTGACGTAAAGAAAAGTTTAAGAATTTCTGCTTTAACATTACTGTTACGGTGGCTTGAAAGACTCAGCGTGTATACGTGTATGAAAGTATCTGTCTGTTTTGCTTGACTGTGCTTGCATGTTCCTTAGATCTGGGCTGTGGGACGTGGGGTAGTGGAGAAGGAGTAAGAGCAGCATTGCCAGAGAGAGGGAGAGAGAAGAAGCTCACTGAAGCATCTCTTGTAAGTGCCCAGAAGAAACTGAAGGAAGCTCATAAGGAAATACTGATACTTTGTATCAGAGATAAACTGTAGACAGTAGGTTTGCATTTTCTTACTGAACCCTCTTTTGCTGTTCTACTTTGCATGTGGAAATGCTCTTTTTTAGTGTTCTTTAAATGGGACTCATGAGCACGTTAAAATTTTTTTCTTGAGCAGGTTTAAATTAGTTGAAATGATGTTTGAATATTAAGTTTTCAGTAGAGCCCTGTTTTATTTTTAAAGAAGAAAGTCCTGAATCTGGGGTCAGAATCCAGGCTTGCGAGCCCAGCTCTCAGCCTGCTCGCTGTGGGGCCGAGCCATCCTAGCTCGTCAGGCCTCAGGGTTTGCTGCTGTGAAGGAGTGATCGGAGCCCTTGGGGGCGCCCTGGCTGCCTCTACATAGACAGGCGGAGTTATTGCCTGATCTTTGTAGCTCCTGCTTTTTTAGAGAAATGTGTCGCTCCGTGCGGTTGTGCTGCCCTTTCATTCGTGCTGTCAGGTGAGGAGGAGGATGCTACCAAGCCAGACTTCACAGCGAGAAGAGTTGTGTGCTTGCGGCCTTAGGGACCAGCAGCTGTCCGCCAAGGTGAAGGACTCATTTTCCTCTGTCAGGAAAGAGGAAAGGAACGGTTTCTGTAATTCTGTTGTGGTCCAAATCTGGGTTAGAACATCCAGGGATAGAAAGGCAGCTTTTGTTTTTATCTGACTCATCCCCAGTTGAGTAGAAGCCGAGAAGAAGGATTGCGTGGCTCTTCTGGAGGAATCAGCCAGGGTGGAGATGTAATAGAGTGTTGGAATTATGAGAACTTGAAACAGGATTGGAGAGTAAATGAGGGAATAAGGGGAGGACTCACTCAGTGCATAAGAATGAGAGAGTGTAAAGAGAACAGAATAAATTCAATCAGTCACTAATGTTATTAAGCTTTACAGAATTTACAATCATAAGAGATACCATATTCAAAGATAATGCAGAATCATCATCACGTACCAAAAGTGTATACCAAAGTACATATTTTGAGTTATTCGTCCAACATTAGTGACCGATGGGGTGTATCCTGTCCTTCAAACTCATGCTGGGGGTTAAGAATTGATTCCAGGGTGTATAATGTATTTTCCCTAATTGTCTTTGGGCAGCTATGGGAGTGTTCTCCTGAGCATTGTCTTTAGCATGTTGTATACCTTTGGACAGTGGTAATCTTTGTGGTTTTTTCAGCTCTAAGTCTCAGATTTTGTGAAAGTTTTCAGAGGATGTTGGATTTGAACTGGACAGTAACAAGTAGTGGTTGGAGATTGAGCCATAGTTTTTCCCAAATATATTTCCATTATCTAGAATTCGCTTTTAAATTGCACTATGTGTTCCAGACCTCTACTCTTCAGCTTTGTAAAATGCATGTTGTGGTTTTACGTTGGAAGCTGTTGGAAAGCGTTTTACATTGACCTAGGCAGGTCTTTTAACTCCAGTCAAGTAAGCTAGAAACTTTTCTAGCAGGCCTCTGTTCATCCTCTTCCTCTCTACCTCTCAGTGCGTTGCTTTGTAACCAGTGGTAGAACTTTGAAAGACTTGTCTTGCCAGGATGCAGCTATCAAATGTATATAAAATGTTTTCATATCTTAAATTAACTTTGAATGTAGTAATGTAATTATTTTGACAGAGAAATGTTACATATTGTAATATTTTTCCTTATCTTAATGCAGACATTTTCACTTTGCAAGAGATATATATGGTAAGACCAAAAACACACACAAAAAGAAAGGCTTAAATTGAATGAGTGACAGACTAAGCTACTTTTATTTAGAAAATAAGAATAAATAACATCCTATTAGTGTCAAATATTATGAACTTAGAATGTGAAATTTTTAGTTATTTATACACACTTTTCTATAATGCCACAGGTGAAAGCTTAAACATTTCCAAGACATGAAACCAGTTGCTGCTCGCTTGCAAAGTGATTGTTGAGTGCTTTATGTAATTCCTTTGTCTCACATTACTTACCAGAACACAAAAACTTGTCTGCATTCACACACACACACATTTATTGGTGAAACCCCCAAAAAATTACGTATTAAAGATTCAAAGAATACAGAGGGAAAGTGTGAAATGGTTCAGAGTCTCTAGGGAACTACTCAGCAGAATTGCTCCATGGTCTCTTTTACCAAAGACTTTATCACATTTGTAAAATATGCCATAGTAAAAATTTATTAGTATTCTATCAAGAAGATTTCTAAATAATTAAGACTAAGCCACACTTGTCAAAATAAGTGAATGAAATACACTTTTGAATCATGTTTCTTCACTTATTGCTCATTTACATAATTCAGTAACCTATACAGATCTCTCAGTCTTTGGTGTGAATTAGCAAGGTTCTGCTGTTCGTTGTAGGGCTGCAGGAGTCTGAACTACCATACAATTAATTGTTCCAGATGTGGACTAACAAGGGAACTACCAAAGGGTATGGCAGAACCTAGTGACATAAGGCAGGGAATGGAAAGACGAGGGATAATCAAAGACACCCAACAAACTCAGGCTGATAGACTACAGAGGTTGGTGAATGAAGACTCTTAATTTATTTCAAGAATAAGAAATCAGCAGCATAAGAGCGATCGCAACAAGCTTAGCTGACTAAGCCTTCTTCCACAGATCTCTGAAGAGTGCGTGGCGTGCCAGGTTAGCCACTCCTGCGTGTCTGCAAGCAGCTCAGCAAAGAGCTGGCCAAGCTTTTCATGGATGCAGCAGATTCCCAGTTAGGTTTTCAGTGTTTCAGGGAGGTTTTTATACCAATAAAATGTATGAAGATGCAGAGTGCTTTCCCTCCATGTGGGGAATTGTTCCTTTTAGCTGCAGAATTGCTTATCTCTTTTATAGAGTATTTATGATCTCTTTGTTTTCTTTTTTCTGTTACCCTCAAATGAATCACAGAAATTAGGACCAGAATGGAAGAATAAGCCATCATCCAGCCTGCTTTCCTTAACATTATGGAATTATTCCTTATGAATAGATTTTACCAATAATAAGATCTTCTGTCAGCCCTGAATCAGGAACCTTTACTAGAGGTTAGAGTAAAGCTTCAGTTTCTTGGTTCCACCTATTTTCTTCCCTATTTCCATCCTTACTTCCAAGATAAATACCTAGTCAGTCTCAGGAAAACCTCACTTTCTCTAATTGCTTAAAGTATATTGTCCCTCTTGGAGATAATATGCTATAGAAATCACTTTCAACTTAGGCACGTCCTAGGGTCAAGGAAATACCTTGAGGTAAATGACGGTAAGAATGACGCAGATGAGCCGAAGAGGGGGATGGATTTGCAGGCCATTGCTCAGAATGGCTCCTTAGTAACTGTTGAATTGGATTAAATTTGGAATCAGAATTAAATAATGCTGAATTCTGATCTTTTTTTGAGGTTGGTGAGGTAGCTAACAGTTTTCTGAGTAAGTCACAAGGAATCTCAGATAATCTAAGGATTGTTGGCCCTGTGTTTTTCTAAACTTAAGCAGAAGTAACCTCATGCCCTCTTGATGTTTCATACAATGTATGTGAGTCATTCATTTGTACGTTATTTCATTCAGCAGATATTTATCAAGTTCCTACTGTGGGCTGGACATCTCAGGAAACACAAAAATTAACAAGGAATTTTCACAGTTATTCATATAAGAAGTATTTATTTTGACTGCATCCAAAAGTGAATGATTCATTCTGCATCTTTATTCCATTGCTTCTCTTTTAGGAGGTGGTGGGCAGTCAGGCATTAAGGATGTGGGAAGTGCCAGGCATGGTCCTAAGTGCTGGGGACACAAGAAGAGGCAAAAGACAGCCTGTGCTGTCAAAGAGCTCACCATCTGATGGGGAAGACAGCATGCAAACAAATACATGCAAATAAGCTAAGTACAGGATAAACAAAATAATTAAAAGAGGGAAGCGCTTAGGATTAAGAGAGGGTGAGAAAAGCTTCCTGTAGAAGGTGGGATTTTAGTTAGGACTTCAAGGAAATCAATAGGTGGATATGAGGAAAGAGCATTCCAGATCTGGGGGACCACCAAAGCTGAGAGATGGAGCAGGGGCACCAGTGCCATTGGATTGAAGGTAGGTAGGAACATGTAAGAAGACAGGAAGAGAAGGGCTTTGAACATCAAACAGGAAATTTTGTATTTGATTCTGGAGGTGATAGGGAGCCACTGGAGTCTGTTGAGCTGGGGTGACAATCACTTTGGTGGAGAGACTTCAGTTAGGAAAACTCACCAAAGCAAACTGTTGCAGTAGTTTGAGGACAATAGGGCCTTTTAGAGTGGTAGCAGTGTTAGAGGAGAGGAAAGGATGCAGCAGATATTGCAAAGATGAAATCTGTAGGGCAGAGATAATAAAGAATCAAGGGTGGTACCATGGTTGTGAGCTTGTGGGACTGAGAGAATGGTATTGCAATTTATAGTAACAGGGAGGGTTTAGAGGGAAAGATAGTGAGTTCAGTATTAAACATGTTGCGTTTAAGAGGTTTACTAGACATCCATTTGAAAGGCAATTGGAGATGCAAGATTGGAGGTCAGTCAGTTAGAGCAGGTAGATTTGACAGTCATCAGCTTATAATGAAATCAGTGGAAGCTATTAAGTTAATTGAATGAAGAAGTCTCAAGGGAGAAGAGAAGAGGACCCTGGACAGAAGCCTGTGGGACATGTACAGTTAGAGGATATCTGGATGAAGATCCAGCAAAGTAGACTAAGGAGAAGTCAGATACAGGGGAGAGTGGTGTCCTAAAAACCTAGGGATGAGAGGGTGATTGATGGTCATGGAGAATGAGGATTAAGGAAATGCCAGTGGATTCATATCGGAGAGAGAAGGTTGGAAGCTGAGGAGAGTCGAGGCGTCTGTTACAGAGGGCCTTTTCACTGCTAAGGGCAGGCAATACACACAGTGATAGTTAGCAGCAATGGAAGGCTCAAGTAAAGATTCTTAAAGTTGGAGGAAACGTGGATATGTTTGCAGTCAATGGGGAATGACTCAGCAGTCAGTAGGAGATGGAAAAGAAGTGAGAAAGGGAAGATGACAGGACAGTCTGTTGGAGGAGAGGGGCTGGAATAGGATCACTTGTGCAAGTAGAGAGGGGTTCGCCTTAGTAAGGAGCAAGGCCACCTGTTCCTGTGAGACAGATGAGAGAGGAGAAGGTGGCAGAAGACATTTGATGTCAGATGAGAAAGGGGGGAAGGTTCCTGGGCGTGGCCTCAGTTTTTTCGGTGAAGACAAGGCATGGTTCTCATTCCATTGATCTGAATTCTTAAGCCTTGCAGAGCTGTTCTTCACATGGTAATCATTGTATAAATTCTTCTCCTGGTTTTGCTGACTTCCGTCTTCATCAGTTCATGAGTTTTCTTAGGTTTTGTCGTTTTTACAGCTAATAATCCATTTTATTTGTAGACTGTAAATTGTTTAGCCGTTCCTCAAATGAGAGGTTCTCCCTGTGAGCCTCCAGATCTTTGTTCCTATAAAAAGAGCTGATATAAATATTTTTGTCCATCTTGGTCTTTTTTTCCCCTTTATTTGTTCACTTTGGGGTTTAGAACTAGTGGTGATAGCCCTGGGTCAGAATGTTTGTACAGTTTCGTGACTTTTTGGCCATGGTTCCAAATTGCTTTCCAGAATGGCTGAAAAGTACACTGAGATGTCTGTTTCCTGCAGGCCCTCCAGCATTTGTTACTGTACTTCTGTAGTCATTTTTGCCAATCCAATAGATGTGAGGTGGAACCTTAGAGTGGCTTTTATTTTCACTTCTCTAGTTATTAATGATTTAGAGCATTTTTTTCATCTGACTAGAGATAGCTTTAACTTCTTTCTATGAAAACTGCCTGTTCATTTTCTTTGACTATTCATCATTTGGGGAATGACTCTTGTTCCTGGAAATAAGACTTTAGCTGAGGGAAAAAAACCTTTTTTCCTCATTAACCATTTCTCTTTTAATTTTAAACACATTACTTTTCTTTGTGTAAAAACTTGAATTTCAGGTACTCAGAACTGGCCATTTCTGTTCTGTGATCTCTTCTGTACCTTTTGATCATCATCTCTTCCTTTGTCCACTTCTCTGAAAGGTTAATTTCTTCCCTTTTTCCCTAATTTGTTTATGATTTGCCCTTTTATATTTTTCACCTATCCATTTCATGTTTATCTTTGTGCATAGTGTGAGGTGTTGGCTTAAACTAGCTTTCTGGCAGACTGATTTCCTCTTTCCCAACAATTTTCATAAAATTTTGAGCCTTCCCCAAGTAAGTAGGGTCTTTGAGCTTTATTAAATATTGGAGTGCTTATTTCTCTATCTATATCACTGATTTTATCTAGTACCAATCATTTTGATGGTTCTAGTTTTGTAGCATGGTTTGAGATCTGATTTCCCTTAGTATTCTTGTATTTTTTCCCCTGATATTAATTTTGTTATCTTTTCTAGCTTTCTATGATAATCCCTTAGCAGTTTGATTGGTATGGCACTAAATAAGTAAATTAATTTAGGTAGTATTTTTTTAAAATATTTGTTTAGCCTTCCCTTCAGTAATTAATACTTCTCCATTTATTTAGATCTATATTTCTGTGGAGTGTTTTGTGGTTGTATTTAGTGATTTTGAGTGGAATTTCTATTTCTTTCTCCTCCTGCTAAAGTTTTTTCTGGTAACATTCAGATTGAAGCTTTATGCAGATTTATTTTGTATCCCGCAATTTGCTGAAGTTATTTTTTCATCTAATTTTTATTTTGCTTTCTAGGCTTCTTTAAGTAAACCATACCCTCTGCAAAAAGCAGTCATTTTATTTTCTCTGCCTATGCGTATTCTCTCAGTTCCTTCTTTCTTGTCATTGCTCTAGCTAGCATTTCTCGTATTACTGTAAACAAGCATTTATTAAGCACCCACTGTGTTCTGCTGGTGGGGAACCCACAGCCTTCAGGCCACACGTGACCCTCTAGGTCCTCAAGTGTGGTCCTTTGACTGAATCCAAACTTCACAGAACAATCCCCTTAATAAAAGGATTTGTTCAGTAAAACTTGGACTCAAAAGGTTGCACCCAAGGACCTAGAAAGCACCATGTGGCCTTGAGGCTTCAAGTTCCCCACCCCTGTAATGTAGTCACTGTGTTAGGCATTGGAAATAAGAAAATGTAAATGAAATAGTCCTATCCTTTAAGGAGTTTGCATTCTATCTGGGGAACAATATGTACACATTTAAGTATATAAAAAGTAAATACATGGTCATTTGTGGAGGAGGTGCTAGCTATTGAGAAAAATCAGGAAGGGCTTTCTAGAGGAGATAGCTTTTGATATCTACTCTAAAAGAAATTAAGAGTTCTAAGGAATGGAGGCAAGGAATCCATTGCAGGCAGTGGGGAATAATCCAAGAGAAGGTAGATGAAATGCCATTTTGGCTGGGTCATGGACTGTGTCAAGGGGAACGATGTAGGTCTGGATCGTTAGGTTGGAGCCAAGTTTAAGGACTTTCTCTCTCAGAGGAGTGTGTGTTGATCTCAGAGTTTTGGAGAAGCGTTGCAGTTTATGAAACAGCGTAGTGATACGGTCAGAGCTTTGATTTAGGATAGTTACTCTGGTAGGTCTCTAAGGTTATATCAGAGAGGGTAAAGACCTAAGACAAGGAGACCAATGGGGAAGTTACTGAAGTTGTCTGGGCAAGAGATAATGAGGGCCATGTGAATGGAGAGGAGGATACAAACGTTGGAGATGCTGTGGAGGTAGAAATGGCAACCAGTGGACAGATGGGCTTATATCAAGGATGGCCTCACACTTGTCGCTGTGGGTTATCAGAAGAGTGGTGGCACCCTCGGCAAAACAGAGGAGTTGGGAAGAAGATAGGTTTTGGGAAAGGTAAGTTCTGTCTTGGACATGCTGGGTTCAAGATGTCTATTGCTCACCTTCTAAATGAATGGAGGAGGAATGGAAGGAGAGACACAATTCGAAACTCAAAATTATTAAAAAGTAATGTTAAAAAAAAGTTTAGTTTAATTGAAAGAAGCAATCAACTTAGTGGCTAGGGAGCTGAAACTCAGCAGAAAGAGCTCAATAAATGATTCGTTGATCTGGACATCATCTGCGTTTGGATGGTGATGGAATCCATGGAAGATGGTGTAGAGAGGGCAGGCTGTGAAGTTAGCAAGTTTAGTAGTTAGAGTTGTTTTGTTTTGAATTGGATTGTGCTCCCCTAAGATATGAGTTAAATAGAAGAATGTCAAGTTAGTTCCTAGTGGTCCAGGCTAACAGAAGGTGGAAAGTGTGATCCAAAATTACTTCTTTGGAGGATTTAAAATTCACATAGGACTTGTTACTAATTATACTTCATTTGGATGAGTATAAAAGTTGGTCTTCAGTCCCTAAGCCCACACCTGTGAAGTAAAGAAAGCTGTTTGAGGAGCAGGTTGGGTGGGTGGGTGGTGGGCCAAACGAGAATGAAAATTCTCTGTATATAATTTACAGACTGGAGCTAACATTTTTCTTTGACCATTTGACATCTATCTCGTGTGTTATGATTCTTGGTTCTTATGTCATTGTAACAATTCTTTACATAAGTTTAGAAATTAAGCCTTTATTAGAGGAATTTGCTATGAGGATTTCCCTTTATTTACCTATTTGCTTTCTAATTCTAACTACCTTGATTTTTGCTTCTGCAAAAGCTTGTAATCAAGCATCCAGTTTGTCTTTTATGCTCACCTGGCCTTTATTTAGTCACACACACACACACACACATACACACACACACACACACACACACACACACCATACATAGTTGTGAGGAATGTCTTCTCTACTTTGCTTTTTTTATGGTGTGATGTGGTATAGCTATACCATATGGCTAGCCATTAGAGCATATTGTATTATATGGTATATAGCATTGATCTGCCCCTGATTTTGAAAGACTGCTTTCCAGGTTTCCCAGCAGTTTTTGTTTAACTTCAGTAGTTGGAATCCTTGGGTTCATCAGTGTTCCATTGCCTTTGGGTCTCCCGTACCCAGTCTATGAAACTGATCACCAGCACTCAATACTTTTGGTGATTATGGCTTTGGAGTAGTTTGAGTTATGATACTGCTAGTTTTTCTTCAGTTCTATTGTTTTGCATTATGAAAATTTGACCTTTTAAAAAAATTACTTAGATGCTAACATAAAATTTTATTCTTAAAGGGAAGCAGAAGTTGAATATTAAAAAAATAATCTCCCAAGTAATCCATTACTTAATCACTTCTCAAATTGTTCTACAGGATAAAAACAACTTAATTGATTTTATTTTAGAAAGCTAGGATACATAGCTAGTCAGTTAAATTAGAATTCTCTTGAGCCTTTTAAACCTCTCTTCATCAAATATTCATTAAGCTTTTAATGTTAAGGGATAAAATTTTAAAGGAGATTTCAGAAAGGGGAGAGTAAACGAGGGTATATTTACAACTTAGGTAGAATTGTTCCTGTGGATGGCCCACCGATTGCTTGGTTTAGACTTGTTCACTTTGTGAACTTTGTTGTTGATATCATCCTCCAGCCCCACAGACGTCATTACCCATCCACAGTCTTCACGGTGTCATGATGCAGTGGAGGCAAGCATATCCTTAGTCAGAATTCTGTGGGTTCAGAGCCACTCTGAATTCATACTGCCTTTCTAAAGCACAGCTCTGACCATGTCACTCCTCCCCCTCCCTCCCATTCAGTAAACCCCAGTTTCAAATCTTCTGTTTGGCATTCAAAGCCCCTTATAACTTAATCCCTTCCTACATTTTCAGTCTTCTTACTCCTTACTTCCTGCCGCATATTCTTCAATCCATTGCCTTTAGTCTTATGGTTGTTCCGTCTCCCAACTCTGTCCCCCATGCCTCAAATGCTGTCCCTTTTCATTTCCACCTCCAGATTCAGAGGTGAAGGACTCAGTAATTTCTTTGGACATAGCCAATTCAAAAATTTGTTTTACTTGATAGTTACATGTAACAGGGGTTTTATTTTTCTTTCATCTCTTTGGTGGGGGTTGGGGTAGGGTGAGGTGGGGCAACAAAGACAGGTGAAAGATTGTTGCCAGTTGAATATGTATATATTTTAAAACAGGTAAAATTATGTGCAGTTAGCAGAGCTATGAAATGCTAGAGTTATTCTGTAAAGCAATTTGGAATTATACCCCACAAAGTGAACTGTTCATACCCTGTAACCCAATAACGCCAGTTCTAGAATCTGTATCCCAAGGAGATGAAAGAAAAAGTCTTGCATGTACAAAAATATTTATAGCAGCTTTTTTTGTAGTGAAGAAAAACTGGAAACTTAGGGGAGTGTCCATCACTTGGAAAAAGGCTAGCAAAGTATTTTAATATAGTAACATACTATTGTGCTGTAAGAAATAAATAGAGACAGTTTCAGAGAAGCCCAAGCTGACTTATATGAACCGATCTTTAGGTGCAGTGATCAGAACCTGGAGGACTGTATAAATACATGTATACATACATATATACCTATATATGTATATATACCTGCATATGTACATAACACATGAAGTCCTATATTATTTGATCATTGATCAAAATATATTATTGTCATTGTACATAAAATTAATGACAGTATTTCAAAAACTAACAGTTGTGAAAGACCTAAGAATTCTGTTCATCACCTTGGTCAAACCATGGCTCCAGAGGACTGAAGATGAATAATTCTGACACAGAGGGGATGGAATAATATTCGGAGTAATAACATTTTGGGACACAGCTATTGTGAGAATTTGTGTTTTCTTGACTGTGCTTATTGGTTGTAAAAGTAAATCAAGTGCCAGTTTTGGAATCAGGAAAAACTACATTCACACCCAAAATCTGGTACATAGCAGCGTTGTGACCCTGGTATCATTTAATGTCTTTGCTGCAGCCAGCTCTTTAAAATTTAACCACTTAGTCGTAGATGATTTATAAATGAATCGTTTTTGAACAATTGCTATATGGCAAACGCCGGAGGTACAAAAAAAGAAAAGCAGTCTTTGCTTTCAAGGAGCACCCTCCTTAGGGAAGTGGTCAGCAGGGAAGAGTATTTTGGTTTGGAAATGCGTGGAATATGGGGGAGTAGATTGGCATCCTCTTTTCCCTTGATAGAACGAGTATTGATTTGACCACAACTGGGAGGGGGAGAGGGGAGGATGGAGCAGCAGGGGGATTATCAAGAAAGCGGTTGGGAAATAAAGTGAAGTCCAGCAGAGTAAGCGGTCTGACGTATTGGTCAGGGCTCCTCGGGTGACTGCCGAGGCCGAGGGAAGTCCTCACATGGTCTCAGAGGCGTGATTGGAAAGTGGACATGATCCGGGGTGCTGGAGGACGTCGCCACACTGTGGGGGGATCACAAACCCTTCAAACTTATTTGTCTTAGTTTCCTACTATATTATAGATCCCTTGAGGACGGAATAGTCTTAGAAGCTTACCACACATGATACTTTATGCATAGAAGGTAATCCATAAATATTTCTTATATCATTGTATCTGTTATTCTTTGTGAGATAAAACAACACTTTTCCAATTCCATAGTTTTCCTAAGCCACAGCCCAGCCATACTGTAGAGCTGAATTTCAGTACTCATTCATTTAACAATTTTTTTAAACACACTTTAGGAGATGTGTTGGTATACTAGGCGATAAAGGGGAATGTACAGATTTTCCATATGATAAGGTCCCTAAATTCATTTAGCATAACGTCTATCACAGAGATCCGACACTAACAAAAATAAGCGTAATGCACAAAACAGCCTGCTACGGTGCATCGGAAAAGTCCGGTGGGGGCGCTAAGGAAGGAGGGCTGGACCCAGAGTCAGAAAGATCTGACTTCAGATCCTACCTGAGATATTCAGACTTTAGGTAAGTCACTTAACCTCTACCTCAGTTTTTTCATCTGTAAAATGGGACAATAATAACACCTTACTCCTGGGGTTGTTATGAGGATAAAATGAAAAAATTTTTGTAAAGCACTTTGCAAACCCTATATTAAAATGCTTACTAGTGTTATCATGATTTAGGTGCTAAATTTAATGCTTGTTTTTAAAGTGGAGTACAACAGAATAATAAAGGACAGGTAGCAGAAAAGAATCTCACCCTTCCCCTTGCAGCAAATGTATCCCTGGTGGGTAAAAAGAGCAAATGCTCATTTTGTCGATGAGACAGATCTGTGGTGTGAGGAAAAAGGGAGCACACGAAAAGTTTGCAGAGAGTGGTGTGTGTGTGTACGTGTGGGTGTGGGTGTGTGTGGGTGGGTATAGGGGTGTGTGAGTGTGGGTGTGTGTAGGTAGGTGTGTGTGTGGGTGGGTAGGTGTGTGTGGGTGGGTATAGGGGTGTGAGGGGGTGTGGGTGGGTGGGTATAAGGGTGTGTGTGTGGGTGGATGTGTGTGGTGGGTGTGGGGGGGGTGTGGGTTGCTGTGTGTGGGTGTAGGGGTGTGTTCTCCTATCTGGGATTATGTTTACAGGAGCCTATGGATGCGTGCTTTAAATGTAGTGTGAAACATTCTGCTGAAATAATTGTTACGCATTATCAGAGCAAGAGACTTAAAGTCAGAAGTCCTGTTGCCAATTTGCTGCTGACTCGTGTTGTGACCCTGGGCCAGCCAATATCCCTCATTCATTTAGTTATTGTATGTTCAGTGGAGCGTAGTGCTGTGTGTGTCTGTAAAGCACTCTGAAATTTTTTGATGAAAAGAACGGCATGAGTGCGAAATACTATTGTTGTTTTTATCATTATTAATGTTATTGGAGTTTTTATTGCTTGGGAGTCACAGATATTTAAAACTTCCAATGTGACTCTTGAATATTTCCATCTCAAGGCACTGATAAATAATTAGCCCATCTTAGTTTTAACACCAAAGCAAAATGGCCAAAATAGATCTCAATAAAATACAGTTACCAAATTAAACATATCTATACTACTTTCTATTGTTTTTTTCCTTTAAAAAAAAGTAGTTACCAACAACTACCGAATAAGACCTTTAATTACTGCCAATCTTTTCTTGAAAGTAACAGTGCTTCTCTTGAGTAGCTTGAACTGCAAGTGGTATTCACTACACAGTGGGGTTGTAATGTGATTATGAAGTGTACAAGTCAATGATAAGTAAGCTTGATAAACCACATATTTGTATTAGAAATAATATTTGAATTATCAGCTGAATAAAAAGGCAGTAACTGCTGGTTTCATGGGGAGGGCTCATGGAAAAAATAAAATGCACTAAGAACATTTGTGTGTGCCTCTATATGCAACATAGGAGCACTTGGAACTTAGATATGTTTAGAATATATTATATAAATTATTGGAAGAATTTTTGAATCTGTGATGCTTGTATAAAGTCTCCCTCCCAAATTTGGACTTTTTTGTTAATATCTGAATTCACATATTAAAGGCTTTTTTTAGGTTTCCAGTATTTATAATTAATTGAAAATGGAATGGATGTGACCCAAGTATTTCCTTTTGTTCCATTAAGAGAGAGTAAAATACATTTTTCTTCTCCTTTTTCTGGGTATTTTCATAGGTCAAATACAATTGAAAATCTCCCTTCCAGGATTTGGGTCATTTAGAATCAAACAGTAAAGTATTCAAAACATTTGCTTTAAATAAAATAAGGTATAGTTCCGACCATGTCACCCCCTCCCACCCAGCTATTCCATAAACTCCAGTGGTTCCCTATTTATTATTGCCTCCAGTGTCAAATATAAAATCGTCTTTTTGGCTTTTTTTATAAAGCTTTTCATAACCTCACTCCTTCCTACACGCCTCTTGTATTCTACAATCCAATGACACTGACTTTCTGGCTTTTCTTCACACACAACATTCCCATCTTGGATTCCCCATATTTGTCCCCCATGATTGGAACATTCTCCTTCCTCACTGCTGTGTCAACTAAAGCTTCGAAGCATGATTCTTGACCAGCCATATAATAATAGTTCACGTAATACTTTAAGATTTGAGGAGAGTCTTTTGAGACAGTAAGAACTCCCCTACCTGTCCCCACCAGACCAGGTGCCCCTGGACCAGATACTGAAAGAGAGTGTAAAGTCAGGTCAGCAAACATTTCTGTACAAGGCACATTAGGTGACCAGGAGCCAGGAAGGCCTAAGTTTAAATCTAGTTTCAGACACTTAGTAATAACTCTGAGCGAGTAACTTCGCCTCCGCCTGACCCAGCTTGGTGAGCTACGACATGAGGGTGAGGACAGCATTTTGCTCTGTGTTTTTCCAGGTGGTTTTTGGAAAGGTGGTAGTTAACCTGTCTATGAATTGTGCCATATGGAGACAATCTGCTTTATTTACCAGGTCTGTGGGGACTCCAGCCCCAGTGAGGTTCAGCCAAGTCTTCAGTCTTGGTGGTTAAAGCTGTTCTCCCTTCCTTCTGTATCTTTATTACCACCACCAGCACACCCTTCATGATTATCATTAAGGAACAGAAGGAATTGTCGTTTGATTTATGATTGTGGGGGCTTTGGAGGGCGGGAATTCATATTTTGTTTTGTGAAATTCTTGAGCAGCTTGGTCTGATGTGACTTGGATCCTTCCCTCTAATAAAGTAAGAATATTTTTAATCATAACAGTGATGAACAAACTTAACCAATCACCTTTGAGCACATCAGCATCTCTGCTGCACTCCTTTTAGAATACCACATGCTGTAATGCAGATTATCACATTAGCTATCCAGACGCACCATTTGTTTTTAAATATTGGAGTGTTTACATGAATTTCCCCCCTTTGTCTTCCTTCTCCATTTCCCTATTTTATTGTCACTGCAATGACAGGTTTATTTAAGTGCTTTAATATTTTTACTTCTGTTATTTTTTCTGTATTCCTACATCTCCATAATGTCACTTTTCAAAGTATTGAAATGTTACTATATTTTAGAGCTCATTGCAGTTGCTTTCAGTTTTAATTAATAACCCTTTTGGTCTCACCCATATCGTGCATTTGAGAAATAAAAATGATTTGACCTTACTGCCTAACAACATTATAGATAGTTACCAGTCCTTTCCCCAAGTCCAAAGGCTGCCTTTTAAAAGCTTCATATTCAAAGGGGATAGTTTAAGATTTGCCTCTGTCAAAGAAAAAAAAAATATTTCCTATATTCTATCCAGGAAGAAGCCTGTCTCTTCCTTAGTCTCTCCCTATATTTCTTAGACACAGCTTGGGCCTCAGAATCATGCACTTAGTCTGGAGTCTACCATTAGAGTCTTAGAAACTTAATGAGCTCATGTACTTTTTTTATATTCCTCTAAGTCCATATAAGTACTTACAGACAAGTGGACACCCACAGAGGATTTCCATTTTCCCAAGGACAAGGTAGATGAGATGAATTATATTTGAATTATATTCCCCATGTCGGTCAGATTTTTATAAAATGTTATTCTCTCTCCTCTTCCTTCCCTCTCTCCCTCTCTCTCTCTCCACCCCCTTCCCTCCCTCATCATCCCCCAATAGAAAAAAATGAGAGATAGGGAAGAAAGAAAAGAGAGAGACAAGGGGATGGAAATGTGGAGAGCGTTCATCTTCAGCCCTCTGGGTCAGGGGTCGGTTGTGCGTTGGTCAGCTCTCCTAAGTCTTTGACTTGCATTTTTGTCATTGCAGTGGATTGTCCCTCTGTTTGTGCCCACCTCACTTTGCATCTGTTCATACGGATCTTCCCAAGTTCCTCTGACACTGCCCTTCTGTCATTTCTTACAGCATAGTATTCCATTGCTTTCACGGACCATAAATGATTCAGCCATTCTCCAGTTCCTTGGCACTGCAGAAAGAGTTACAAGAAGTATTCTTGCACATGTTGCTTTCCTCTTTCTGTAATCTGTTTGGGGTAGAGACCCAGTAGTGATATTGTTTGGCAAACGGGGTGAACGCTTGAGTAACTTTTTTAGTCATTATTCCAAATTGCTTTTCAAAATCATTTATGCTCGTTCCTTGCTCCAGCCGTACCTTGATGTACCTGTTTTCATGCAGCCTTGCCAGCATATATTTTCCAGTTTTTTGTCAGTTTTGCCAATCTGGTGAATGTGAGGTAGAACACTAAAGTCGTTTTAATTTACCTTTCTCTAGTGATGAGTGATGGCTGTTCATAGCTTAAACGTCTTCCTTTGAAAACTAACAGTCAGTCGGTTAACCTCATTATGGAGAAGTCAGTCAAGGACGTTTATTAAACATTCACAGTGTGCCTCAGTGATTGCTGCAGGTCTCACAATCTTGAAAGCATTATCTTATAAGTTCGTCCACCACGATATGCCACTTCTTGGTTTGTTTTTTAACACCATTAACTACTTTGAATCCGGTAGCTGAATATTAGCGAGTTTCCTTTGACCTTTAATTTGCTCTGTATTGAGTAGTCTGCACCCACCCTTCCTTACGTAACCTGACGTTTTCTGACTCCTAATTTCTTTGCCTGGTTTTAAATTTTTAATGTCCCAAAAGGTTAGTAATCACTCACTGAATTTCATTTCCCTTTGTGTTACCTTAGTTGTTTTCTTTAAAAAAAAATTAAATTTATACATAGACATACACATAGTAAGAGAAGTTGTCATCTCCTCTCCTTTAGGTTCTTGAAAAGCTACATTGTACAGACATAATCTGTGAAAATATTAAATCTGTATGCTTAGTTAACAGATTTTTTAGAACCTCAGCATTGGAAGGTACCTCAGAAATCATCTTTACCTATATAGGAATCTCATCTAAAAGGCATTTTCAGTGATGTCAGAGTACAGTGAGACCATCTGTTTACGTTTTATGCTGGACAAATCTACTTTTTTAAACACAGCCCAAAATTTTATTAGGTTTTTTTTTTGGATGCCACATCATACTTTTTAACTCAGTGAATTCCTTCCACCCCACATTTCTTTCTCAGGCCATCAGCCCTGTCCTGACCATAATATACTCTTCGGGTTTTTCGGTTTTGTTTTGTTTTGTTTTGTTTTTTGGTTTTGGTTTTCTAACCAATTCAACTCTATGCTCCAACTCATCTCTATACTATTTGCCTTTGATTTCTCCTTTTTTGTCCTATCCCTGGCATCTCTGGGTTAGGTCCTGCTACTTTCTCCGTCTCTTCCCATCCTTGAATTGGGCCTGGAGTTTACCACAAGGAGAACAGCCTGGATTCCCTTAAGGAAGTTGCAAAGGCATCTTGATGATGCTGTTTTAATGGTCCCAAACTTGTCTTGGAAATAGGCATATCTTTTTAATGTCAGCATTCAGCTACTGTTTATTGTATGAAGATGAGATAGGAAGTACAGCAGTCTACAGAGAATTAAAAGAGTGTCACAGAGGTAAATTCAAGAGATGCCATGGTAAGATGTGAGCAGGCTGAAACATACAACTACTGAGGGGCTTCAGAAAATATGATGGGAAGAGAAAATGAAGTCATGGGATGGAATGCTCCATAGCCACCCTGACAGTGTCTCAAGAAAGCAAGGAGGACTTCCAGCACACTGGGTAAAACTTTTGGAGGACATGGGTAAGAATCGGGGTAGGTTGTAGTCTGCATTATTGGAAGGAATCCCTAAATCTAAAAGGTCATATTTGGAGATCCTGACACATGCAGCTCTATTCATGGCACTGATTAAGAGCTTCTGAGACTTGTAAGCCTAAATAATAAATCCTTTATTAGTTGTTTTTAAAACTATTGGAACTTTGAAAGAATAGTAATAGTGTTGGAATACTAAGTTCTCCATGACTCGGCAGGTTATCATTTTCGTTGTTTTATATTACATCACATAGGCATGTGAGAATAGATCATGAAGTGCAGAGGGGGTGGGGAACCTGTGGCCTTCTGGATCCTTGGGTGCCACTTTTTGATTGAGTCCAAGTTTCACAGAACAAATCCTTTTATTAACGGGGTTTGTTCTGTGAAGTTTGGATTCAGTTGAAGGGCTGCACTTGAAAACCTAGAGGGCCACATATGGCCTTGATGCCGCACGTTTCCCACTCATGGGCCTAGACACAGAAAACTGCCCTTCATTGCAAGTCGTAGCTCTCTGTACTTCAAGAAGCACTGACGATAGAATTTTTTTCAACACAGAAAATGAATATTAGTAGACGCTAATCCCCAGTCCGAAGCCAGTACTCATGGTTCGTAGTGAATTATCACTCACTAGCACCTATTGTTTCTAAATAGCCAAGATTTGACCTTTTGGTTTTCTTTGACTTGATATATTTAAGTAGAACTCTGTTGCCTTTTTTGTCATTATTATTATAATTGTTTAAATGTACATTTTGTTTGACAAAATATACCTGAATTGTACCTTGGTAACGTTATGGGTTTGGGAGTTGGTAAGAGTTTTATTTGGTTTTTGTTTTGTTTTATAAATGCTATTGTTTTTTAATATTTTGAGGGCTACCAGTGGCATTAGGGTCCATTAACTACTTTTGAAATCTGGCTGTGTTACAGCTATTGGTCAGCCTAGCTGACTTCTCCTTCCTCTGTTTTTGTGAACAGCTGATCAAATTAGATTCGTCACTCATGGCTTGTGGTGATTTGAAATTGAAATGGAATATATTAAAGCAGCCAACCACACTGATTACATTGCAAGCCTCATTTAATTTCATACATTCACACATTACAGTGAAAAGCAGCTTTTTTAATGCATGATTGTGACTGTACCTTGAACAACTCCAAAGGTCATCTGTAATCGGTGCATAATTTGTTAGTGTTGGATATCTGATTTATGAAAGTAGGTTCTGCAGCTTCAGAAGTCAGATCTGTAAGAACTTGAGCTTGGCATGTTTTGTGATATTGTCTCTTTCTTCATTGGTCAGTAGACCACAATAAACCATTGAACAGCTGTCATTCTTAAATGGAGAAAGTACCGGTGCTGAGGCATTGTAACATGGAGCTAGTAAATGAGTTATTCTTCTCAAGAAGGCAGTCCATCCTGAGTGAGTTTATAAGAGCATCACGGCCACTTGAATCCAAACCCCAAGATAAATGAAGTGGACTTTTCCATTTCATTGATAATAGTAAGAACATTTATGAGTTTGCTCTGATTTAAAAAAAAAAAGTGTTTCTATAAAAGGCACAGTATTTTAGATGCTAAATTAAAAGCTCTAGAAGAAAAATTTTAAATTAGATTTAATAAAGCCCACAAGGTTTGAATGTTGCCAGTACAAATCACTGTGGCAGGCATTGATTGCCATTATGACTTTGGAATCAGTAGGTCAAAATATACATATTGAGTACCTAATATGTTCTGGGTAGTACAGGAAATATATGAATTAGAAATTATACTAGCTCTCAGGAACTTAAAATATAGTTGGGGAGATCAGACAAACACATATATAAAAATAAGAACAATCCAAGTTATTGTAAGCATCCAGAATAGCTCTGAATCTGGTGGGGAGAATTAGGGCAATGGTGAGTCTGGGAGAAGGGGAAAAGGAACTTTTAAATAATGAAAGAACCATGAGGAGCTGAAGACCCAAAGATCCTTACTGTGACTGGTCAGTTCAACAACTAGAAGAAAAGAAGATGAGGGTGATTGGCCAGGCTTTTTGCAAAGATGCTCCAGTAGAATCAGTGGAGAGAGCACTGGGCCAGAAGGCAGGATAACTGAGTTCAAATCTGGCCCCAAATACTTGCTAGCTGTATCACTGTGAGCAACTCACTCAACTTCTGTCTGTCTGGTAGCTCTGACCTTCCAGGCCTATTTAGAGGTTCAAGTGAGGTGATATTTGTAAAGTGTGCTTAGTAGTAGTACCTTATAAAGGCTTCCTTCCTCCCTCCCGCTTTCCCTTTCTTCTTTTTAAGAGAAATAAAAGGAAAAAATAAAGGAAATTGGAAATAAAGAGAGAGGAGAGTCAGACATCAGAACGAACAATGATCACGTCTGATGGAAAGTATATTCAGTGAGAGAATTAGTGAACAGAGGACACTTCCATATCCTGTCAGATTAGCAGTACTCTAAGCCTGTTAGGACTATTTACATTGAAGTTCTGAAAGGCTACGTGAGTGAAGCACTACCCCTAGCCCAGTTTTTGTCATGTGGGCCTGGTGATAGATTTTATTGTCTTTCCAAGGAGCCACTTAGCTAATTATGGAGAGGCTTTAGTACCCTGGTCACTTGGTGACAAATCATTTGACCATGACCATTCATGAAACAAAGAAAAATATAAAATAGTCTTTGATGTTATATAACCCACCCACCTTCCTCCTATCCTAGTGTTTTTTTTAAAAAAGCATAATTTACTTAGAATCATATGATTTAGCCTATATTTTAATATTAACTTTGCTATCAGTACTCCATATTTGAGGTGCTTATCCAGTGTCTGAACATTCTACCAGAGAAACTAAATCATATCAATATTAACATACTTACCATAGTGAAACCAGGAAGGAAAAGGAAGTTACATCTAAATAGATGATTCCCAGAGCAATCTGCCAGTCAGTCAGTACATATTCCAATATGTGGGAAATGCTCACAGTGTGCTAGACACTAAGGATACAAGAACCAAAAAAAGAAATAATCCCTACCCAAATGGAGCCTACGTTCTAATAGGAAAGAAAGGGTGAGTGTGTGAAGAAAGTTAGCAGTTTGGGGCAAGGGAGGAGGGATCAGAAAGGCTTCATGCTGAAGATGGTATTTGAGCTATTTTAAAGGAAAAAACGGGGTTCTGTGAGAAGGAGGCAAGGAGGACATGTGGATTAGCCAATACAAAGGCACAGAGATGGAAGATAAAGTTTCTCATGAGTAACAAGAGAGAATGCCAAATTGGTAACATTGGAGTTCAGAGGAGGGGGAGATAGGTCCAGTGAGTCTAAAAAGATGGGTGAGCCAGGCTGTCTTTAAAAGCTAAACAAAGGAGTTTATATGTTTAACCTAGAAGTGAAAGAAATCCTTAGAGTTGATTGACTCTCTCCAAAGAAGATCTTAAGGTAGCCTTGGCTCAAGTTCTCATCGCCTGCCTCCTAGACTATTTCAGCTACTTAACCATTCTCTCCATCTCAAGTTTCTTACCGCTCTAGTCTATCCTATATATTGTTGCCCGAGTAATTTTCTGTAAGAGTCGATCTGGTCATGTGACTCCTTCAGTCAATCAACTCTAAAGATTTCTTTTACTTCTAGGTTAAACACATAAAAGTGATCCAAACAAAGTTTTATTTTAACGTTCAAGGAGAAAAAGAACCTATTACTGATTTTGGCAGGGGATTGGGGAGGTGTTAGAGAGGGATTTGAAATTATTTGCAAAGTTAAAACATTTTAGAAATATGTAACTCGAAGTTAAGTCCCATCAAAAAGTATTTATTCTGTGCCGATTATATGGCGGGCACTATGCTAAACACCAAGATACAAAGAGGAGCAAAAGACAATCCTTGTTCCCTAGAAGCTCGCAGTCTCCTGGGCCAGACAGTGTGGAAACTGCAAACACAGTATATACTAGGTAAATGAGAGATCCTCTTAGAAGGAAAGCACAAACATTAAGGAGGATTGGGAAAGGTTTTTTGGGGAATGTGGAATATTAGCTGAGAGTTTAACGAAGCTGGTAGGTGGAAATGAAGAGAAAATCCCAAGCACAGGGGATACCATATGTCTATCATGGAAATCATGGAACATGACAGTCTCAGAAGAATTCCGTTATAGGTGGCCCAAAGGCAATGGAAATATATCTGGTAGGTGTGAACTGACTATAAGTATCCCACCAACAATTGCTTATTGTGAGAAGTGATGAAAAACACATAATCCAGAACGTGTGTGATCAGAAGAATGAACTGGCCGTGCAGAAGGAATCAGATGTTTCGCTGATATACTCTAGGCATTAAAAGAATCAGAGTTGGGTTTCCATTGAATTAGTTGATCTTCTAGAGAACTTACCAAACAAAATGGTGGAGAATGAACCAGATGGGAAAGTTGTAGAAAAAGTCAATACTCAGATGAGATTATTCAGATCTATTTAAGGAAAATAATGTAGCCAAAATGAACTTAAGAAAGTATCCCAGCATTAACTAAAGATGTTGAAATAATGGATGTACTTAAAGATTTATGTGGGATCTGGAAATTAGAAACCAGCCTGTAATGTTCTTTTACTAATGGGTTAGCCGCTTGTGAAATCATGAAAACCAAGAGTGACCAGATTCTTAGAAATTGTACAACTCTCCTTACAGCTATCTACATAGTCCATTGAGTGAAACTTTCTAAAGCAGTAGTAAATGTCATTAACATTTCAGGAACACTGTAGATTTGTTTTGCAGTCATCTACCTATACTCATTTATTATCAAAACTCTGCTAAAATGTGACATTTTATATGACTGTTTCAGCCCCAGAATGTTAGCCGCTGAGTGGTGATTTTTTATTTTATTTTATTTTATTTTTTTGCAGTCTTAGCAACCCATGAAAAGTTAGATATGGGCTATACTCAGTGAATGGTGTCTGTATGCCATTGAAATCATGGATCCTTGAGGTAGTCCATTAAATCCATTATTAGTAAAAGTTTTGCTTAAGGGGACATGGAATATTCTCAGACTATCAGACTATAGGTTGTAAGTCTTTTCTTTTAGAATGGTTAGTATAGTAATGTTTTCCTTTAAGCAGTGGCAGGCAGCTAGAGTAGAGGTTGAAAACCTAGCATCTATTTAAATCTGGCTTTTTCTGTATACGTTAGTTGACTGCTACGTATAACAGATATTGAGAAGAATGATTAGTTAGCCAAAAGAAGCTGTTCATTACATCCTCATCTAGAGAAAGGCAAATTTGTAAGCGCCTCCATTTCTCCCTTTCAAGTATCAGTCACTTTTTTCAAACCCCTGACATAAAAAGAATCATTCTGCCTCCCAAAGAACCCAACTTATTATCCAAGAATCACTTAGGCCTAGACATAATAATTCAGTGTCTTCTCTTATCTTCTTCCCTTTTGGCCTAGTTTTGTCACTGTTCTGTGCTGAGCCTTTTTAAGAAGACATCCCTATTGAAATAGGAAAGTCAATTGTATTGCAAATCTACTAGGGCCAATATTTTACATTCATTACCTCGTGGAGCGCACAACAAGCTGTGATCTGGGTTGTAGAGGTAGCATACGTGTTTGACAGATAAAGAAACTAAGACTTAGAGAATTAAGCGATGCAAAATAGCTGGTTGGAATTGAAGATTTGGGTCTTCTAAACTGCAGCCCTGTAATCTTTTCATGAGGCAGTATGCTTTAATGCAAAAGAGTAGACTTTGAGTTAGAAGATCCCAACTCTGCTGCCCTGAATACCTCTAGCAAGTCATGTTTCCTCTCTTGACCTTAATTTGATTTCTTCATCTGAAAAGAGAGAATACATTGTCGAGGACAGGTTACCCTTGTGTCGTTTTGAAGAGGCAAAAAGGGGAAGAAGAATAAAGACAAGCCCATATTTTTGTTATTGCTTCATATTTGAGTAAAACTATGAAGACTGGTGGAGAATGCTTTTTTGGTCAGCCCTCCCTCACAAGTGCAATGTTCCACCTAAGTTTTAAAAGTTGTGAATAGGCATCCTTAAGACACCGGCAAGAAACTATGAAGGCTAAGCTTATTTAAACAATTCATTCTCATAATCAAATACCAGTTATGGCAGCATAGAGTGCCAGGCGTAGAATCAGGGAGACTCGTGTTTGGGAGTTCAAAACTGGCCTCGGACACTTGCTAGCTTTGTGACCTTGGCAAAGGCATTTAACCCTGTTTGCCTCAGTTTTCTCATCTGTAAAGTGAGCTGGAGAAGGAAATAGCAAAACACTCAAGTATCTCTGCCAAGAAAACTTCAAATGGAATCAGGAAGAGTCAGACATGACCAAACAGCAACACGCCGGCACTGGAGCTGAGCTTTTAAGGAAACTAAGGACCCAAAGAGAAGCGTGACTGCATAATGTTCTCCTAGAGTGTACATGGCTAAAAGAAGCTATACACAAAGATATCTTTGACCTTTTTTCTATTTAGCAAGAATATTGCTCACAAAACTATTGTAAAGATAGCTATGTATATACGGTATATAAAGACTTTCAGGTCTAGGGAAAAAACAGAAAATGTTCATCGAAAATTCCAAAAATATCGAGACACCAACCGTGAGATAACTTCAATTGTGCTTTGACTCGTGATCATAATTGCATTATATACACACGGTAACATGGCATTAAGATACAGCCCAGTATGTTTTAATGTCCATTGGTAAGCAACTCAGTATGTTCATCTCAGTGCCTTCAGCCATCCAAGGTACATATTAATGGACCACTAAAACACGCAGTGAATTTGTCAAAATTGTATTACGATGTGGTTCACTGGTTTTTAAATTGAATTTTTAGTAATTTCCCCCTCAAAAAAGTATATTATCCTTAAAAAAATAAACACCCCACTTCATAAGCACCTTTCTTTCATGTATGGAAACATCTCTAAGTACTTTTACCCTAATCTTTTTAACACTTTTGACCCACTGGGGCACCCTGTAAGATCCCCCTGCCATAACTGTGACTTCAGTGTCAGCAGCTAAAACTAGGCATATTGAAAATGTGATGCTAGATTCCCAAAGCCATTTAGCCTTCACAGAGTGCTCACTCAGACACCTGGCTCATTATTGCAAGGTGAGTAGCCAGGCTGTTTTCAAATCTTAATTTCAGTTTTAAGCAGCAGCATTGAAAACAAATGTGTTTTCAGTGAGGCTCTTGACATAGGAAGGTGCTTTGCCTACCTGAGTCTATGACCATGCTAGGTAATTTAACCTGTAAACTAAAACCTGTAGCAAGATTAAAGCTTAGTAAAAAAAAAAAAAAAAAAAACTCAACCTTTCCTTAGCACCCCAAATTTGAACCCTGTTTTCCATTCTTGACTGGTGAATAGGCCATATTTTGGCATCATTTTCATAAAAGTTTAATTAGACTATTGAAGATGGGCCTTCATTGGGTAAAAGGAAAACCCAGATGGCAGCATACCCATGGGAAGTTCATTTTACATTTTTCACAGCTTCTCTTTTAATTTTAAAAAGTTGGATCAGTAATATCCTGTGGTATGGAGAATGTTTGCTTTCTTACTTTCTTTTAATATTTTCTCCCGCAGTTGATAGGCATTTCAAATAAGGATGCTTTTGAGAGTAGTTATCTCAAATGCTCCTAAGATACAAAGGGCCCGATATTTATAACCATTAAATCAGAGTCTGTACTAGAAGTTCTCGGAAAGATTTAGAAACTGTTTTAGTACCTAAATTTCTAATTTAACTAACAGCTCTCTCAATACAGGCTCTCTTCATACCACTTGTCCCCATCTTTCTTCAAGTTAGCCTAAGGTCTGTAAAAAACATTTCATTTTACATACTGTGCAGTGAGCATTAGGGGATGTCACTACAGTATCCCAAAGAATGGATTTCAAAAAACATTTTACAATTTTTTACCCTATCATGCCAGTGAGTGTCCTCTTGACAAGATTCTTTGAGTATCTCCACAAATGCCCAAGGTCTTTCTCCATTTTCTTAGGAAGAAAATGAGAATTGAAAGGAACTCATAGTCATTTAAAAATAAGACCAGATTTGTGTCTTCTTTCACAACATGATTCATATGGTAATATGTTTTGCATGATTGAACATGTATAACCTGTATTAAATTGCTTACTGTCTCAGAGAGGGAGAATGATAAGGGAGAGAAAAGAATTTGGCACTAAATGTTTTAAATGAATGTTTAAAATAACTTTAACATGTAACTGGGGAAAAATAGAATATTATTTAAAAGAAAAATAATAAGACCAGAAATCTCAAATCTCTCCTTCTGGATCTAGCCTTTCATGATGGTTTATCCTTGCCCTTTGACTTTGCTGAGTCATTTTAAAGTTTAGCATGAAGAATACTCATTGTGTGTGTGTACACACACACACATACACATGTGCACATACGTAGTCCATATTAGTGGAATGTCACCAGTATCCAGAGTAAATGTTTGTGAGATCAGAGAGATAACGTGGAAAAGTGAAAGTCAGCTGGTTTCTTCTCTCCTCCCTCATTTCCCCTAAGCAGATACTCTTAGGCTGCTCTTCAGTGGTAGTATATATAAAGGATACCCTCCAAAAAGAGATTGGCAGCTTTCATTTGTTTGATATGTGCAATCATAGTCCATGTTAAATTTAAAATGCTTGTCCAATCAAGGATTCGATATAGAAAGGAGGCAGTAACAAGCATGCCGCACACTGTAATAAAGAAATCTGTTGATTGAAAACAGTTTGTATATTTTGGAAATGATAGGGAATGTAATTGGTAGGAAAGAAAAGGATAGGGCTTCGTAAGTAATGGGAAATAGAGCATATTTTTCCACTGATAATGCTTACTCAATTTAATAATATTTTTATGTTGAATTTTTTACGTACTGTAGCCTGGCAAAGGTAGCTCCCTTACTGTCACTCTGAATTGTATGATTAATGAAATGAACCCCCCCCCTTTTTTTTTTAATGTTGAGGAACTAGAATGGATTGAATCTCAGGCTGGTATCATGGATGGGTTTCCTCTCAGATATTGAAGGACTGTTGATGGGAGACAGCTGTCTTTCATATCTTTTCACACAACTGTACTTGTTCCATGTGTTGTTCTTTTAATGTTTGGCAGAAACTTGAGGACTGTTTTATAAAATATGAAGCCAAAACAGACCTTGTTAGAATGCCTTCAAAATGGCTCTGTTTTTGTCAGTTTCTCTCCGACTAGTCAAGTTCCCTGACACCTAGGCAGCACAAGAACAGATTGACTCTTTTTGCATAAGCTAATCCTGTGGTCATAAAATACACATTTGATAATTGGAAAATATCATTTCAAAGATGTCATCCATCACCTATTGCTTCTAGAGCTAAGGCTAATGTGTGAAGAAAAGTTACTAAATTGCTATCGCCTTTTGACCTAGAGATTCCACTGCTGACATATATCCCAGGAAGTTATTGATGTCAGGAAAACACTCATTTGTACAGATATATTCATAGCAAAATTATTTATGATTTTTTTTTAAAAAGTAAAATATATGCTTAACACTAGTGGCTGACTAAACAAATACAAATGTGATGTGATGCGTCTGACTGTAAACAGACCTTCTTGGAACGACGGGAATACTTTCATACTGTTGGACTTGTGTCAAGTGAAAAAAAGCAAAGTCCAAAGAATATGCAGAATGACTACAGCAGTGTAAACTGAGTCAGCCAAACTATGAACAGAGCCATGTGGGTGCTATATGATTAAAATTAAAGGACACATTTCCTCCTTTCTGTTAACAATCGCTCCACTCACCCTTTGACTAGATCTTACCTCAAGTAGGTCATAGAAAAAGGAAAAGAGCCCATATGTGTAAAAAATATTTATGGCAGCTCTTTTTGTGGTGGCTAAGAATTGGAAATAGGGGGGATGTCCATCAACTGAGGAATGACTGAACAAGTTATGGTAAATGATTGTGATGGAATACTATTGTACTCTAAGAAATGATGGAGGTTTCAGAGAATCCTTCAGATGAACTTCAGATGAATTGGTGCAAACTGAAGTGAGCAGTACCAGGAGAACAGTTTATACTGTAGTAGCAATATTATAATTGATTGTAAAATATTTAGTAATTCTGATCAACACAGTGACCTACCACAATTACAAAGGACGCCTCCACATAGAAAACTGATGGACTCAGAAGACAGGCTGAAGAATGGCTCTTCCTCTAATTGCCTTAAAGAAAAAAAAAAAGACATGCAGAAATTTGTTTTCATGACTATATATATTTGTAATGATTTTTGTTTTTCTGGCCTTCTTCTTACTGAATGAGAGTGGGAGGAGAGAGATGAAGAGAATTTGGAACAAAAAAAAGTCTTGCTTTAAAAGAAAATCCATTAGCTTAATCAGAGAATAAAAGTCCTAAGGGGATGGTTGATTTGGACATTTAGAACTGTGTGTTTTGTAGAAACAAAATGTGTTCCTTTGAAAAATATTTGAAACTGAAAGTAGAGAAGGAGACTAAGCATTTCTATGTCTACTCTGTGCCAGGGACTGTGCCAAGCGCTTTGACCCATTTTATCTCACTTGATCCTCGCAGCAGCCCTATGAGGGAGGAGTTGTTGTTATCCCCATTTTTCAGTTGGTGACATTTGAGACATAATTGAAGTAACTTAGCCAAGGTCACACAGCTGTTAAGCACCTATGGTTACATTCGAATGTAGGTCTTCCTCACTCCAGGCTTTAATGCTCTACCCAGTGTGCCATAAGCTTCTGTGAATGTGGGTTTGGGTATCAGCCTCTAAGGTCCCTTCCAACTCTATGAACTCTGAAAAGAAGGAAAAGAAAAATGTTTTGCAATTTTATGGTAACAATATTGATACCAAATAAGCTAATAAAATTTTTTAAATTTAGCTTTTGTCCAGAAATGTCCCAGTTGGTTCATAGCTTTTAAAAGGTGAGAAGGGTTAGGAAAGAGGGAACCTCTGAATTATATGTTTAGTAGCTTTGTAAAAAGAATCGCTGAGCTGTAATATTTCTTTCCTTCCATGGTCCACACAAGGAAATTTGGAAACTAAGTACAGGATAAAAGTTATCTAGCAAAAGATTTACATTGCTTAGAGAAAGAATTTTTTTTAAATCAATTAATGTTTGAAAATGTAGTTCTTCAGTTGACTGCACCTATGTTGTGCATCTTATCCAATGACGAGGTGAAGGCAGTAGACTAAATAGTATTAATAGCATTTTAAAATCTGACACACTTGGAGACTCTCACTTCCTAACCATGTCTATTATCATATTCTCATCCTTTTCTCCTCTCAGCACACTTTTTTTAAATCCCTAAAATAAGCATAAAATTGTAAGAACCAGTACATAGTTGAGCAAAGATACATTTTTGAATGTATTCCATCACTTCAAAACTCAGATTTACCTGAGGACAAACTGTTCTATTTCTACTTAGTTGTGCTGTCACAACCTGCCAAAGGCTATCCAGGACTATTTTTTAAAACTGTCTTCTGTTTTTTCTCTTCTCCTTCCCTCAACCCTGCTGCTACACCAAAGAAATCATTGATGCAGTCTATGAACTACAGTGTTATATAGAACTTTGTGTTACACAGAACAGGTTATTTTTCAGACTTTTGTGTTGCTACATAGAGTTAAAATATAAGAAATTATGGCTAAAGATTCCATGAGAAAATTGTCTCATAATTTTGGCATAGTGTAGAACTTTGAATTTCAATTGCCCAATCAAAATGTAGTTTCTAATGTTGTAAATACTCAGAATTCCATTTATTGTCAAACATTAAGAAGACTGGGGAAATTAGTGTTTTGTTACATTTCTGTCATTGTATGCATTGTTCTAGATCTGCCAACTTGACTCTACATCAAAGCAAATAAGTCTTCGCAGGTTTTCTCTTCAATCATCGTTTTTGTTATTTCATATCGCTCAATAATACCCCGTTCCATTCATAGATCATGATTTGTTTAGCCATCCCCAGTTGGCAGTCACTTTGCTTCCAGCCGTCTGCCAGTGCAAAAAGAGCAATTCTGTGTTTTGTTTCTATAATGGTAATGTACCTGTATGGCTCCATCTCCTCTTCCTTTAGTTTCTTTAGGGTCAAAGGGTATGTGTGCATGGGTGGGTTACTTTTGGAGCGTGGTTCCAAATTGCTTTCCCGAATGGCTGTAGCAGTTCACAGCTCGACCAGCTGTGTGTTAGTGTGCCAGTCCTCCCACATTCCCTATTTTCATCTCCTTTTTTTGTTGCTTTTGCCAGTCTTAAGCAAATGAAGTAAAAACTTAGGGTTGTTTAAATTTGCATTTCTCTCATTTTTGGTGGTTTGAGGGGTTTTTTGCATGTACTTTTTGATAGGTTGGCTTTCTTCTTTTGAGAAGTGCTTACTTATATCTTTAAACCATATCTCTATTGAAAAGTGTTGTATTTGAATCAGTTTCTTGTATGTCTTAGATAACAGACTCTTGTCAGACAAACTTGCTGCAGAGGGATTTTTCCCCCACACTTAGCTCTGTCCTTCTCATCTTGGCTGCTCTCATTTTGTTGGTGTAAAAAATTGTAATTTGTTATCAAAATGATCTGTTACATCTTCTGTGATTCACTCTATCCTTTGGTCATGAACTCTTCTTTTACCAATAATTTGCCAAAGGTCTTTCCTTCCTTCCTTACTCTTCTAATAACCTCCCATGTCCGAGTCATATACATTTTGGGAGCTTATCCTGGTATGTGGTGCTATTACTTTTGGGTTTTCTGAACACTCTGCCTCCTTGCTGGTCCTTCCCCAGGGGTTGCCACTCTGTTGATTACCTGAGCTGTTGCCAAATCTTGTTGGCGATTATTGCATTTGCATGTACTTTGAAAGGAGAGACCACTGGTGCACCCAGACCTGCCCTTTGGAAAGGATGTTTTGTCAGCTGGATAAAGAACGGGTTAGAGTAGGGAGAGAATTTTGGTGGGAAGTTCACTAAAGGGGCTGTGACAGTCCAGCAAGAGGTGGAAAGGTCTCCAGATAGGGTTGTAGCTGTGGCGTTTACGGAGCGCTTCAAAGCTACAAAGTACTTTACACTTATTATGTCATTTTGTCCTCACAACCTTATGATGTAGGTATTATTATCACAATTCCCACTTTTACTGATGAAAAAACAAAGATGAGAGAGGTCAAGTCACTTGTTCAGGTCTGAGGCAGAATTCAACCTCAGGTCTTCCTGATTCAGCATGTGGTACCTTACAGACTTACAGGCTGACTATGAAGATGACGTTGAAAGCCTGAGTAACTGAGCGTGGGGTGGCACCTTTGACAGAAACAGGAAGGTTTGGAAGAGGGCCGAGTTAGGCTGGCAAAATAGCGAGCCACCGCCTGAGTTACTCTTCCCCGCTTTGTCACTGGCAGTTCTGATCGGTCATTGATAAATATTTGGAATAGCGCAAGGCCAAGCACAGGTCCTTGGAACACAGCAATGGAGAGCTGCCACGCTGACATCAAACCATTAAGAACTACACTTTGAGTCCAGCTGTTGAAGCAGTTCTGAATCCATTGAATTTCATCCAGTGCACATTCTTTCTTGTCAATGAAAATTCACTTTTTCTCCCTCATGTCTCTCCTCCCCACCCCCATTGAGAAAGAAAAACAAAATCTCTATTGTAAAGATTTATAATTAAACAAAACAAATTCCCACTTTCAGCATACCTTCCCCTTCCCTCAGAAAAAGCATCCCCAAAACAACAGAACAAAATCCAGTCCAGTCTCCAGCAAGTCCATCACCTCTCCGTCAGTGAGTGGGTAACGTGTTTTACCGCAAGTCCTCTGGAATCAGAGCAGAGTTACGTTATTGTTGTTACTGAGCAAATGATTCCCCTGGTTCCGTTCACTTCACGGCGCTTTGATTTGTGGAAGTCTTCCCAGGACTCCTTCATTTTTTCTCATAGCACATTCATAAGCTATGTTTGGCAATTTCCCAGCTGTTGGGCACTCAATTTTTTGCCACCTTACAAAGATCTGTAAATATTTTTGTGCATCTTTGTTTAGATGTTGTTTTCATTAGGATTAATCCCTCACTTAAATTTAGCTTCTTTTTTGTCCCCCCATCTCTTGCCTTCTCTATTGAGTGAATGTATTTCTGTATCCAGCTGAGTGTATCTTCCTTCCTTTACCAGTTCAGATGAGAGTGACGTTCTGGTGTCATCCCTTCTTCCTTGTTTGTGTAACTGTCAACTTGTCCACTCAAATTATATGAGATAATTTTTCCCATTCTTCTCTTTTACTTAGACCCCCCCCATGTATTTTCCATCTTCTCCCTCTGTATTCTTTTTAATATCAAGACATAGCAAAACACCATCTAGTTAGAGTCCCTTTAAACTCAGTACAAATAAGGTTCAGGGGAGACACATGCATCATCTCCCTGAATTTGAATCTCATCAGTTTATCTTGTTTAGTCACTTATAATTGTTCCCTTATGTATATCTTTTTATTTCTTTTGATTCCTTTATTTGCATTTTATAGTTTGTACATGACTCAAGTCTTTTAATCAGTAATACTTGGAAGTTCCCCACTATGGTATTATACTCAGTTTTGCTGTTTAAATTATTTTTGATTGAAAGCCTATATGTGTGTGTATACGTATACATATATATGTATATATATATATATGAAATATAGGTTCCCATGAAAGTATATATATATATATATTATATATATATATATATATACAGACAACACACATGTATATGTGTGTGCATGTGTCCTTTGCCTTCTGGAATATTGCTACTAAATCATGTGTGATCGTGAATTCCTTCTTTTTTACTTGCAGTATTTTGAGTTTGTTCTTGAAGCTCTGTATTTGGGTTGTAAAGTTTTGAAAGTTCTCATTTTGGTGTATGTCTTTGAGGAGGTAACTAGTAGATTCTTTCTATTTGTACTTTGCCTTCTGGTTCTAAGAATATCTGGACATATTTCTTTTATTATTGAGTGAATTATATCTAAACTTTTTTTGCTTGGTCATGGCATTCAGGGATCCTAAGACTTTTAAATTTTCTTTCCTCCTACTTTTTCCAGGTCATCTTTTGTTATGTGAGACTTTATATTTCCTTGTATTTTTTAAAGGTATTATAGCTTTTTAAAAAATATTTTTTCTTGCTTCTTGGAGTCATTATCTTCTGTTTGGTCCATTTAGAGAGTTAGTTGCATGGGTAAGGTTTTATATCTTTTATGCCAGGTTGTTAATTTCCCATTCCAATCCTTTCTTCCTTCACTTTCATTTCTTTTCTAATTCTTTCCTCTAGTGCTCTAATTTCATTTATATATTAAAAAAAAAAATCAAACTCCTTTAAAAACAAAGAAACCTTGCTTGATCTCTTCCAGGAATTCTAGTTGAGCATTTTGCCCAAGTTGTGTTTTTCTTTGGGTCTTTTCTTGAAAATATTTTGGCATCATTCCCTTCTGGATTTCTGTTTTGAGCAACCTGCTACCATAATGGCTGTTTATGATGAAATTCTTTTTTTTTATTTTCTTTTTCCTACTTCCCAATTTCAGACTTTTATGTTAGAACTAGCTTTTACTCACTACTGGAGGGAATGTCAGTTCTGGTCTTGCTTCTCTTTTCTTGGGGGTATAGAGTGCTGTTTTGTCCCAGGACCTCAAGGACAGATCAGGCTGGGGATCAGTAAACTTTAAGTGATCCCAGAGTAGTCTGACTCAGGATGAAATATGATTGCTATGCTCTGTATGTTCTGGACCTATATTTGGGTCTAAGCAGCACATCGTTGGACTTGCCCCACTTGGAATTTCAGCACACTTTTAGCAGACTTGAACACTATCAGCCACTTAGAAAGCTCTGCTGATTTAGAGTAACAGAAGTGCAGGCTTCAGACTGGGCTAGACACTGTAGCTGAGCCCCAGCTTTATTTCTGGGGTCCGAGGCACACAGAACTTGCTCCTTTTCTCAGGCTGTGTACTGTATAGTGAGGGTTCAGAACTGGATAGTGAGTGACAGCTGACAGTTTGCGCATATTCCTTGACCATGCACAAGGTCGGGTCCCCTATGCTAGATAGATTTCACTGTCTCCATCTGTGCAGACTTGGGTTGGAAAATGTTGGGGGGGTGGGGTGCGGTTGTTTGTTTGATTTCATTTTCCAGTCAGGACTCAATGCGGTTCATTTTCTACGTATGTTATGTAGAGAAGTTATAGGATGGAGTTTTGACTCTTTCCGCTACCAACTTGACCTAATCTTGATAAAGGCAAGCTAACTCTTTGTAATCACTGTTTCCTTTTCTAAATATTTATTAGCCATCTCTTTAATTTTCCATTCTAAATTTCTCCTTCTCCCCCTCCCACTCCTCCTCCCCTTCCTTCTCTTCCTCTCCCCCCCCATCCTTCTCTCTCCTTCCCTTCCCATCTCAGACCTGTGATTCCTCCCTTTTTCCACAGCCTTTCAATAACTCAGGAATCACATCTACTAGTCCTTTCATTTTGATATATCTGGGCCAGGTGATTTGAATTCATAAAGGGCAACTAGGTGTTACTCTCAGATTTATTTTGGTTATCAATTCCCTGGTAGCCAGTGTGGTTCTGTTATTACCAGAGCAAAGGTAATTCTCCTTGGCAGAGAGAAGAAAAATTAAAAATTAAGAACCTCTTTCCTCCCTGTTGTCAGTGATGATCATCTTAGTGATGTAAGAGATAGAGCACTGATCCAGAAAGACCTGAAATCAAATGCAGCCTCAGACGCTTATGTCAGATATGTGTAAAGTGCTTAGCACAGTGCCTGGCACATTGTGGATGCTATGTAAATGCCATCTGTTGTTTTCTTTTCTTTGTAATTGTCTTCCAGACTGGTTATTGATGATGCTGTGTGTGTATGTGTATGTATGCATGTATGCGCGTGTGCGCACGTGTGCTCAGCACCCATTGCCAGCTTCCATTCATTCTCAGCTTTATGAGTTGTTTGGTGAAGCTTGGTGTCACCTGTTTTTCAGAAAAGGTCGCTTACCTCAGCCCCCCTATTGGGGCCATGCTTTCCATTTTATCTTCATATCCTCAGTACCTCACCTGGTCCGTTGCTCTTTGGAGAGTGGGGGGTTGTAACTTCACTCTTTTGGGAAACTCTCTCTCCAAATGCAGATTAGCGGTATGTTCATAATCTTATTGCTGAGAGGCACTGCGTCGCCATAGAGATCACGCAGCTAGTACATAGCAGTGACAGCACTTGACCCTATCTCTGAAGCCGACTTTCTGTCCCATATGCATTACTGCTTCTCCACCTTACTCATAGTAAGTTTGGTAAATGCTTTTGAATTGAGTTGACTGTATACTCAATAGCAGATGCCTTTTTCCTTAGGGCTTATCTTCTAGTTTCAAAACCCAAGTGACTAGTTCTTCCTATTTCCCAGGGTTCTTTTTGGTAACTACTTGCTAAGCCTCTCACTTACCTTTCCAGACCCTTGCACTCCCATAGCAGTACTTGTTCACCCTGTTTTACAGTTTTATGAATCAAAAATTTTCCAGGAATAAGGAATTAATAGTACCCAATATATTTGTATATGATTAATGGCCACATGTTTGCTCCAAGTAACTAATGAGAAGAGATAACAAATCAGAATAGTTCTGTGATTTCATCTCACATCCAGCAAATTGGCAAGAATGACAAGAGATAGAAATACTCAGTATTAAAGGAGCTGCAGCAGAAGGCACACATTTGTACTTTTAGTGGCTCTATGAGAGTGACTGCAATACCCTTTCACCTGTAGATCCCACTGCGATATGCCTTAAAGAAGTCAAAGGCTAAATGAAAAATTCCACACACAACAAAATATTCATAGCAACACTTTTGTAGTAGTTAAGAACTGATAATAAAACCAATGCCCCTCAGGGGAGGAATGAGTAAACAAATTATAATGCCTGCCCATATATAACTTACCTGTCGTATTTTCAGCTTGTCTGAGACAGGATTTGAATCAAGTCCTCCTACCTTCAAGTATAGTTCTTTATCCCCTACACCATGCTGCTTCTCATTATACAAATATAATGAAATATTACTGTTCTGTCAGATATGAAGAATTCAGGGAACCACTGGGAAACATATCAACTGATATAAAGTAAGCAGAACCAGAAAAATGATGGGCATGATGGTTACAAAGTAAACAACCCCCCAAAAAAACATCCAAGTATTGTAATTATAGTGGTAACCAAACCTGATCTGGAGAAGAGCTGCATCCTTCTTCAAGAGGTCAGTGGGCTGTACTTTAGAGCGTTACATAACCTGTACAACATGGTTTCTTTATTGGTTGGTTTTGCCGAACTATTTTTTTCCTTTTTTAATCTTCGTTGCAAAGGATAACTTATGAGGGAGGAGGGGGAAAGGATATTTGAAAAAATAAGAAAACAGGAAATACACACATGTATAATTCACTTTATAAAGATTTCCACACTTCCCAAATACTCCCCCCCGCTCAAGAAAAACCCACCATACACAAGACCATACCTTCCTAGACACTCCTAAACAGAATTCCTGGCCAGCTTCCGTGCTCCTCTTCCAAAGACCCTCTCTCTGACTCATGCACTGTCACTGGAATCAGCTTCTGACTGATGAGTATTCACCTTATGTTGCCCAAACTTAAACCCACCTGCTACATCCTAGCCACCATCATACCTGTAGCAGTGACATTCTGGCTTTCCCTTACCCTCTCTCCCATCCAGAACTAGATCTGGAGACGGTAATCAGAGCAACACCACTGTTTTTGAAATTTTTCTTTCCTTTTGGATTTCAGTGTTCACTTCCATAAGATTTCAAGCTTTCTCCCTCCCCACCCCCCGAGACAGTGTGCAGTCTGATATAGGCTCCACTTATGCATTCATATTCAACATATTTTCACATTAGTTAGGATGTAAAGAAGAATTAGAGCTAATGGGAGGAATCACGAGAAAGAAGAAACAAGACAGCAGAAGGAAAGCAAATAGTCTGCTTCCATCTGCTTCCGACTCCAGAGTTTTCTCCATGTGTGGGTCTTCTACATGGCTGAGAAGAGCTGAGTCTGTCACTGTCAGTCACTGCACAGTGTGGTGGTTACTGTGTAAAATGTTCTCGTGGTTCTGCTCATTCCCTCAGCATCAGCACCAAGTTACCACCATAATTCCCATCACTGTCTCTCCGGCTTTCCTGTCCACCACTCTAAGGCATGGCTTGGACCCTCTTATGTGTGATCTTCTCCTATTTGAATGTCAGCTTCTAAGGACGAGGCACTTGTGTGCTTAGTACAGTGCGTGACGTTTGGTCTAATATATACTTTTTTATTCTTTCAAAAAGTTTCACACTTAAAGTTTAACCCAAAATTATAAAACTCGGCTCTGTAAAGAGCAATGCATCTTAGTTCTAGAAAGCTAAGGTTTTGCTGTGGTTTGTAGCATGTAAATTAAAAAAAAAAATCATTCTATTCGTAAATACCTATTAAAAACTGTATCTCAGGACAGTCTTGAATTGCAGAGCCTCTAAGCATTTGCGTAAGAAGTTAAGGGGAAAACAATTTGATCCCGCAAATTCATATAATAATGGCTTGAATTTCCATCCTTAGTACAATGAGAAACATTTCTTTTTGTTTTAATTTGCCTTTTAATTTCCACCAACAGTTTGTTTTCCTAATAATGAGTTAATGGGGGGGTGGCGGTGTTAATAGGGGAAGGGAGGTAAAGCCTTCACTAGGGCAAGTTGACAACCTTCTAGCCTTTTACAGTAAATAAAACTCCACTTTGAAAAATAAGTTGAATCAAAAAATCATTTTCCAAAATAACTTTTCTGAGAGGAGGAGGGGCTGATAATCATGAATTGTTGACTTACATTGAAATTGAGTATCATTTAAAAATAAGGGTCGGAGATAAAGTGTCTGTCTCCCCTTTTATTAATCATAGTGCACAAAAACTTAATAAAGGATTGCATGAAAGATTTATAAGCATAATTTAGCTCTTTAGTCAGTCTTTTTCATTTTACAAGAGAGATTTCTGTTAAATATTTGATACATAAAAAAATAAACATTTTGCTCTACTAGTTTAACATTGGCTGAGACGGTACAGTAGGGAGAAACTTGAAACCTAAATTGAGAGTGTCCATTTCATTGCATAAATCTGCAACAGCAAATTTTGGACCACTCTCCTCTGATTTATACACATGCTAAATACAGGGAGAGGGATGCAATTTGCTTGGGTTATTTTAAGCTGAATTTATTAGTCCAGTGTCAATTTTTTCCTATATGTAAATATGCCTTGGAGACATTGATTTGTATTATAATCTAGATACATATAATTACATAACTAATTACAAAGAGTTCTATTGTCCAAACAGTTTTATCCTTTCCTGGGGATCATACCAGAAGAATGCACTGAGTCAAAAGGAAAATGAAAAATTTAAAAAAAAAAAAAAAAAAAGGCAAATATCCGAACACTTTCGCCCACATCAATCAAGGTTTGGCTGCTACTGTTGCGGAGAGAGCTTTGCAGTTGGTTGAGACCAGGTCACATGCAGCCATGAGCTAGAATTAAGAGTCAGAGTCAGAGTAAATGATGCTACTTAAAGTCTGAAGTTAAATTACAAAGAAAATGTTGTCCTTGAGTTGGAGGTAGAAATGGAGGGCTGACCTTCTGCAAATCAATAAAATCTGTAGACTAGGGAAGAAATGTCAGCCCTCTCTCTATCATATTTCTATCCCACAGAGCAGAATAATTTTCCACTAGAGACTTGGATTTCTGTGCGTTCGTTAACATGGAGTTGGGGAGGAGTCAAGAATTAAAAAGCATTTATTGGTCTGTTGGACTGCCGCCTTCTCTCTGTAACTCTCCAGGTCTGTAAAATGGAAGGCTATGCATTTTGGTGTTAACACATTCCACTTTTACATGATGGACAACCTGTTAACTTCATAAAATGAGGTGGTGATGGCTTTTGAAAATGAAATAATGCTTGATGTAACCTCAAGTTTCTCTCTGAACTTTGCCCAGACTATAGAAAACCTTAAAAGGGGGGTGGGAGGGAGGGTGTGCGGGAGGAGAGAAGTTCTGTCAAGCACAGAATTACACAGGAAAAAAAATTAATCTAAATACTGAGAAGCCTCTGTTCTCCTGCATGATATTTAGCAGCAAGAGTAAGGAGAGGGATGTTTCTTTCTTTGTGTAATGTGCAGTAGTTACAATAAACACAAGATTTCCAAGTCTCAGAGGACTCTCTTGACAGTTGCTTGATAACAGCTTTTTTCATTCCATAGTTTTGACAGTTTGTGTGTGTTGCCATATCTAGTGTAAACTAAAACATCACTGTCATTCTGTTTTTCTTTTGTATGTGGCTTCCTTTCTTTATTTTTTTTCATCTTTAGGATAATGAAAAAGATGGGCTTTTCACTTGTAGACTAGAGGAAGGCAAGTTTGTGGGGAGATTAGCATGTGTTTATAAGTTTTGAAAGATTCAAGTTGACAGCAGAAAATGGCTTTAAATAATTTTGTCTCCATATTTGCTTCAATAAAAGTATAAGTAGGTATTGTAAGTTTTCTCTTAACCTTTTCATGTATCTATATTCATGTGCACATGAATAATATGCATTAATATGAAGAAAATAAATATCTCATAGTCTTATCAAGTTATATGTTTCTTATTTGTATTTTCTTTATTTTGATTAGTACATATTCTTAATTCAAGCCTTTCCCCATGTTTCTCTCACTATTCTCCCACCCTCCCCCCACCCCATCAACTATACTTGCACCTAATGAGGTAAGATTGTGTCTGTCTGTCTGTTGGTGTCTCTCTCTCTCTCTCTGTCTCTCTCTCTCTCACACACACACACACACACACTTCCTATCTTGCTTGCCAAATTGTTTTAGTTTAGAACCCCAATCGATGGGGATGAGGGTAACTCCAGTAAATAAAACCAGTCCACGCACAATGAAGAGTTGCTGGTCAGGTGAAGAGCCATAATGCCAAGTCACAATTACGTAGTTAACCCACCATATTTCTTGTAATGTGTTTGTTTTAGGTTTGGTTTTCCCAAATCTGGAAAAAATGCCTTGATACCTTGAAGGACTTCTGGTTTGCCCAACCTTTGCTTCTTGAAGAAATCTCTATAAGGTTATTTTGCCATCAAACCAAATTTGCTTTAGCGCAGCAAAGCACCCAATGCCGTCATCTGGCATGTTACAGACAAATTCCAATTACTTTTCTACTTCAAGCTATTGTTAAACACTACAAGCTAGCTGACAGTAAAATTATAAATACAGGTGTTGTCACACTACACTATAATCAGAATTTTAATTTGAATTTTCATTTGTAAAGCCTTTTTTTTACATGAAAATGGGAATAGAATTAGTTTTATTGACAGTAAAAAGACATTTTGAAAGCTTCCTAAATCATTACCTGTATTTAGTAGAGAAAAAATTGTATATGTCCATGTTAAAAGAAGAGTTTTATTATCACATATTTACTCATTATATTTTGTGGTAAATAAATGGGTGAGATGTTTTTGACATATGATTGACAGAACTCACTGGGCCCATTTTTGCTTCATCAGAACAATAGACAGACAAATATATATTTTGCTTTCGTTTTGTTCTGCTATTACTAATGTAGGCCCTTAGGCAAAATCTTCTCCAGGCAAATTAAGTAGAGCCTGTTGGGAGTCTGCATGCAGTGCTAAACTTTTTATTTGGCAATTTTCTCTTCTTACACAGATTCATCATCCTTGGGTTTTTTTTTTTTCCCTTTTCTCCTTTACTTGGTGGTTGGAGTGGTTCCCCCTTCTCAAGTCCCTCTTTTTTTTTCCTCAAGGCATTTAGTGTCGTGTCTGCCAGATTTCCGTGATGAGCAGCGAATTGCTTTTAAAGTGGGCATTATGCCAGTTCAGCAGCACAATGGAAAACCAATCTTCCACCATTCTACTTTTGATGCTGTTATTGTAGCATTTTAGATAACTGCTGCCACAAAAAAAAAAGAAAAAAAAAGATGTGCTCAATTGCTACCAGTTAGTCAAGTTAAATCCAGAGTAGCATTAAAATTACTCTGAAAACTGTTTGTCAGAGGTCATGTGCCGTCTGTGGCTACAGCACATAGGATAGATGTTCTGTCCCGTGTCCCCCCTTTATTATTACTGTGACTGACCAGCTCTTTAAATAGCCCTTCACTGCCTGTTTACTTACCGTCTTCACCTCACTGTTGAAAAAATGTGTCAAACAGAAATGTTGAAAAGTTTCTTTAAAGTGGTGCAAATAGCAGGAGAGTGAGTTGTTCAGGGTGCTAGAGTTTGTACAGTGTGAAAGCAAAAAAAAACTTGGGAGAGAGCGAGAACATAATTCTCTGGTTTCTATAGCAAGATTACTGTTTTCTTCTTTTTATCTTCACTTTTCAACCACTGGGTTCACTGTTCTACTTTTTTTTTAATAGCACAAATGGAATTTATCCTCTTTCCATCTCCCTCTCCCCCTCCCTCACTGCTTGCTTGTGAATGAAAGGGACTCTTTACTACTGCTATAGGACAGATGGCAGCTGGATATATTGTATTTGGTGCATTTTTGAGTCAGCCATTTTTAAAAATACAATGCTAACAGAAAGGCTGTTATGTGGGTAATGATACTGTACTCCAGGCCTTCTTGACCTCAGGGCTTATTTAGAAACGAAAAATTATATAAATAACACATATCGACTGTTCGAAAACATTCTAACTGTGCTATGTTAGCGTACTAATCACATTGTGCATTTATTGGACACTTTTCTTCTAGAAAATAAATAAGTAAATAGATTCTTTGGACTTATTCTCACACCTTCATCGTAGAGTTAAATAGGAGGGTTTTTTAAGATATAATTATGTCCATACAACAGGTAGAGGAATGTAAGATCAGGTCATTTAGTTAAGATGAGGCAGCCAATCAGTGGCCAATAAGCTGAGGCCAGAATCCAGTGCGGCAGCTTCCAGTATACTCAGTTACCCAGCAAATATTCTCAGATTCCCCGCACTCATATTTGCGTAAAGTTTGTTTTCTGGACATCTTTGGTTCCCCAAACTTGCCTAACTGGCTAAATATTACTGATCTCTACATTTACTGAGCTGTGGGCAGGTGCTTGCCTCAAGCTTTTTAGAATGTGTTATAGTACCAAATAGAAATGGTGTCATGTGCTTCTGGAATTTTCTCCCTTCCTGCCCCCCCTCCCCAAAAAAGATCTTTGGGTTGATTATTGGTTTAAAAGAATTCATTACATCGTTGTTCTAATTTACCTGTAATTACAGCCATGTCCTGTAGATTCCCTTTGGCACCTTTCAAATCCATATTCTTTATTTTCTGATTAAAAAATGTCGTTTCTACCACAGACATATCAATTTAGATTCAGTGGTGATGTGATCTTCCTTTAGAGTGGGATTGATGAGCAGAGAGAGATTCATCAGTCTTCTCTTTTTCTGCAGGAGGAATATTTTAAATTTTTTAATTATTCTCCTTCAGCAAAGGGAACTGCGCTTCTGGTTGGAGGTTGATTGACAAAGTCACAAAGGGATATAAAAAGGTTTTGTAAATAAGCAAGAAATACACACACACACACACACACATAATATATATAAAATATAAAAAGTACATTCTCTTCCCTCCCCCTATGATAATTTGTTTAATACTTTGACCCTAGACCTTTGGAGAGACCAAAATATGTGAATCATTGAGATCAATTTTGCAGTTTTCTTTAGATTACAGTTAAAATAGTAAAGATACAGAGAAATGGGGCATCTTGGCATTTAAAATGTATCTCTGAAGCATGGACCAAAAATTAAAGTGTTATATCTCTAGCCATTCACAAGATCACCTCAAAGGGGCAAGTATAATATTTACCTAGAAATTAAAAGACATTTTCAAGCTACAATGTGTCCAGAGGAGGAACACAGTATCTTAAGATAATAAAAAAGTTCTCAATCATGTCTTATGAGCAACAGTTGTAGGAACTGGAGAGCTTTAAGTAGGGGAAAACTTGACTAGAGATTGAGAGAAGGGAACTAGAAAAGCTAAATAATAGTCCATAGTCATTTGAAGGGATATCATGTGGAAGAAGAAATAAACCTGTTCTGCAACATGTTCTAAGTAACACATGATCCTCATGTCAAGGAATGGAACCTACTTATGATATAAATCACACTTTTTATTTAATGCAGATAAAATCATTTTCATGAGAATTTTCTGATTGTATTCATTCATTGGTTTGAAAAGAATCTCTGGTGTGTTTTAGAGCAGAAGTGTTAAACTGCATGAGAGGCCCTTAGCACTCCAAGTGTGGCCTGAATCAGATTTAAATATAATTGGGAAATGTTTAACAAAGTGGATAAAATTCAGTAAAACATAGATGAAGTGAATTTGTGGTATTCCAAATAAATTTGTGGCCCAAAGGCATCTGTTTCTAGTAAAGTTTGACACCACTGGTGATTTCAATGTGCCTTTTCTTCCTCATCATAGTTTTGATCTATAAGACCCAGCACCCAAAGAAAGCAATTGGTAAGAAAGGATTTGTGCATTTTAAACATAGGCAGTATCAGGCCTTTGTCTTATTGGGCCTGGACCTTTGACATTTCAAAGCAAAAGTTAATATCATTTTGATTTTAGAATACTATGTCTATAGTGATAGTTACTAGTATCTGATGTTTAGTGACTAAAACAGAATTTCCACTTTTATAAAGCTTTTCGGGAACATCTGTGTGCTTTTGTATCTTATCTGCATGCTAGAGAATGAGAATAGTCACTTCTCTTTGTCTTTCTTCAGCCACTCGAGTAACATGGGATAAGGTACTTAGGAGTCAGTAGCCAGTTAAGCATTCATTTACTGTAATGCTTGCTCGGGTGGGATTATTATAAACATGTTGGGTTCTAGAGCTACCTCCCACTCCAGCCCTGTTGAATGTGGGGTCTGGAGGCCCAAGTTTCAGACCCTCACTAATGGGGATGGCTTTGGTAAGTCACTTCTTTCACTTCTCTTAGCTTCTGCTTCTCACCATTAAGATGGGGATGCTTGCAGACATATATTATAAACCTTAAAATGCATTATAAATAAACTACTGTATATGCATCCATCCTTTGGTGAATGTGTGATTTTCAGATTTTTACTGACCATGGAGACCGCAGTTCATCCACATCTTTCTTTTCGTCTTTATATCCTCCCATAAATCCTCCACTGGAGGTGATCCACCCAACATGCCAGGACTCTTCCTCTTGATCTCCTGACATTCTGTGGATCCTGGGGCAGCACAGAAGGTGTATGTTACTGACCAAGTCTTTTCTAGTCATGTGTTTCTTTGTTGATATATTCTATACTCCTTTTTCTTCACAGGTCATTCATTGTTAGTCATCTGCTATAGGTTGTTATACCATTGAGTGACCATCAGTTTTGACTCCTGAGGGACTGTGGTATTCCATAATCTTCAGGCATATAAAATTGTTAGAGAAATTGTGACATTTAAAAGATTGTTTTTCTTTAAGTGAAAAGCTTGGAGTCATTGAAAGCACTGCACTATTTCCTAAACAAAATCCAGCCTGCTGTTTTACTGGACCAAGTTTATTGTCCATCCACAGAGTCTGTCGTGTGTATGTGTGTGTGTGTGTGTGTGTGTGTGTGTGTGTGTGTGTGTTTGTACTAAGTACACATTAATAGACCAGCTATATGGGCTATTTACCTGAATATCATACTCTAGACCGCAAACATTTTCATCCATTTGGTTTTTCTTGCATGATTAGTTATAACAAATTCTTTAAAGTGATTATGGCTCTTATTTAGGAGGCTCTGCATTGTTTCAGGGTTGATGCATTCAGCATCCTATGATCCATTAAAAAAAAAGCATAATGTGGAGCACCTCATTCATAGACAGTTCTTCCAGTTGGTATCTGTGCTAGAAATCTTCTGTGTTAGTAGCAAATAGTTGTAGTAAACATAATCTCTGTATTTACTACCTTTCACAGTGTCAGTCGTCATAGGGTCATAAAAAAATTCTTCATGTTGGATATTTCAAGAAATCTTTTATGTTTTTAACAAATGCTTGGGAGACACTTTGTTAGAAGAGAGACTTTGGATTTTGCTCTACTGAATCAAATGCTTTTTTATAGTCAACAAACATTAAGCACAGTGGGCTCCTGTGTTTTCAGCACCTTTCAGTCAGTTGTGTCACTGTAAAGATGGGGTCTGATTTGGAATATCACTTATGAAAGCCTTTTCCCATCTCAGTGTTTTCATCATGTACCCTTCAAATATGCGAAAATTCTGTTTTATAAGGATTGTATTTAAGGATGAAAATGTGGGTGTATGGGTCAGTAGTTTTTGAGACCTTCCTCTGTGACATGTGTCAGTTGTTTGGCATCTTCCCTTTCAGAAACTCTGAAAATCCATCTCCCAGGGCTCTTGGACTGGTCTTGTCCGGCTGCTTTTTCCACCTTAGACTTCTCTTTTGCTCTTTCTCCTTCCTTACACAATGTCGTGGTATGGGAAGGTAAGGACAGATGTGAGAGATACTGTAGCAGTAGCACCAAACCCTGTGATATTAGTGTCCTCAGGTGGCATCTCCATTATCTTGGGAGAAGAAAATAGAAATTGTTATAGAAATTTTAGAAATCTTGACAGCATTTTTTCCCACTTTGAATTTGTTGTCTTCAGTTTTATCCTTAAATATTTTTGGGGTTGATTGAGTCACATGAAAAACTTTTTATTGTTACCATTGAATAAAAGACATTCCAATAACCTTATGGGTCAGCATTCAGTAGTCATGTATGCATTGGATGGTAAATTATTTCTTACTCTTACCATATGAGCAACCCACTTTCTTTATTAGCCATTCATTTCTTCAGTAATATATTTTTCATCACGTTTTGTCCATAATTAATCATTGATATATGTTGCAGCCTATTTACATCAAACAGCCCTTTAAATGGAAGAAAACTTACAGTGATCTTACTTTTCAAGAAAATCCTGGTTCCTCTTTTCCTGAAAAAGCCAGTGGTAGTGTTCAGTACGCTGTTCTAGGTACTGAGTAATACAAAGATAAAACTACATACATTTTTTTGCTCTCAGAGTTTATAACGTGGTAAGGCAGGGAGTTGCAAGAAATTTGAAGGAGGAACAGATCGTTTTAAGTTGGGGATAGTTTGGAATGGCTTTATGAAGAGTCATCAGATCTTTGAATTAGAACCATAAGGGACCTTAGGGGTTATCTGATCCAACTCCTTCATTTTGCAGATAGGGGACTTATCCGACATAACACATAAAGTAAGTGACAGTCAGGATTTGAATGCAGATATTCCACCTTTTGATCCAGTGCTTTTTTTCCACTGTACCATGAGGAGGAGGTGGCAACAGAACTAAGGAGTAAGAGGATTTCAGAAGGCAGAGGCTGGAGGAGAATTTGGGTACAAAAGCAGAAAGAGGGAAAAGCAGGTACTCCATTTTGACTGTATTTTACGATGAGATTGGGGCCTGGAAATGTAAAATTGGAAGCAGATTGTGAAAGGCTTTGAATGCTGGCCAAAGAGTTCATATTTTTTCTAGGAAACAATGGGAAGTCACTGGAAACTTTTCAGTAGAGAAGAGATATAAGATATTAGCAAGATTGTACTGGCAGTTCCATCTGGCAGAAGGAACATTGAGACCATTTAGGATGAGATCATCTATCCTACACAGGAAGTAATGAGGAAATGAACTGGGGTGGAGGAATGCTGAGAAAGATGCTTTCAGAGAAACTGGGAAAGACTTATATGAACTAATGCAGAGTGGATTGAGCAGAACCAGGAGAACAACTTGTTCAGTAACAGCACTGTAGAAATAACTTTGAAAGACTTCAGAACTCTTATCAGTGGCCTGGCAGACCATGCTTTCAGAAGGCCAAACAGTGAAACTTATGACCCACCTCCTGACAGGTGATAGATTCAAGATAGGAAATGAGACAGATAAATTTTTGTTAATTGAAAAAAATCAACTAGGGTGGCAGCAGGGTAGTGGAAAATAAAAGGGCGAAGCTGAGAGAGGTTGTAGAGGTAATATCGTGAGGGTCTGGTAAATAATTGAATGTGAAAGGTAAGAAAGGAAGTAGAGTCAAAGTTTCCTCAGAGGAATAGTGGTGCTATCAGTAGGAAAAGAGAAGTAAGGAAAAGAAGTAAGATTTGATTTGATTGGGTTGAAGTGAGGGAGTTAAGTTCAGTTTTGGACATTTTATGTTTGAGGTGATAGCCAGGTGGGGATGTAGCAGCAGTATAAAATGCTGTTCTATTGTTTCCTCATTAAAATACAAGCTCCTTCAGAGTAGGGAATGTTTTATTCCTAATGATTTGTATCCTAGCACCTAGATCAATTTTTGGCACATAGCTTAATAAAAGCTTGTAAACTGGTTGATTTGTTCAAAAGCCTCAAAAAGATGGGAGGGGTGTGCCAAAAGCAAAGTAGCTGATTGGGATGGGGTCTAGGACATAAAATAGGGAGGCTGCCAACTCTAATTTACACATATATGTGTGTGTGCATGCACATGTGCTCAAACCTATGCTCTAATGTGTACTGACACACCAGGAATCTCCTCGGGGTGTATTGGAGTCAGTAGAGGTAACTTTGGGTACAGTCCAGGTCAGTACAGGAGAGCAGTTTAGTTGGTGCAGAGGAGAGAGCACCAGGCTTCTCTTCCTGGGTTCAAATCTGGCCTCAGACACTTCCTCACTCTGTGACCCTGGGCAAGCCATTTCACCCTATTTGCCTCAGTTTCCTCATCTGTAAAATGAGCTGGAGAAGGAAATGGCAAAGCACTCCAGTATCTCTGCCAAGAAAACCCTCACTGGAGTCTGGAGGAGATGGGCACTCCACCAGGGGCTGTAGGATCTGCTGTTACTCTGTGCTCTGCTGATGCTGCACAGAGACAATGGCTCAACATAGGGAGCAGACCATTGTAAGGTTTTGCAAAAATTCATTCCAGAGAGAGAAGGCTACATGAAGAATGGAGTTTTCACCTGGGAACACACATTTGGCTTAGAGCCTTGACTGATTAAGCTGCTGTGGCTCCTCAGAATTTTATTATAGCTTATGGAAGGGCCACATTTCTGACTGGTCTGAAGTCCAGAATCTTATTCATTATGGTCATGGCACATGAATGGGAAGCAGTGAATCCCCTGGAATAGTGAAAGCAGAAGGTTAAAAGTCATTTGAAAGTCCCTGCTTTCTCTCAAAGTTCAGTATGGCCTTGGATCTTTCCCATGTGATAGAGATGGCGCAGAGGATTAATTGTTAATGATGTTTCGCACCTAATCGTAGAGTCTTGCTTTTGTAAAACAGCAATAACTGTACATGTGGTACCCAAAGTGATTTTGCAAACCTTAAAACATTATGCAAATACCACCTCTTCTAGTTACTAAAGTGAGTTTATATTCAGACCAGTTGAAAAGCAGAGAACTTCTTTGCTTTGCTACATTTCTACAAATTTAATGGACAAATTAATTTCTTAAACAGCAGGGACTGTGTTTTATATGTCTGTATCCCTCACAGTACCTTGCATGTAACACAGTCGATAAATAATAGTGACTGATTGATCTTTGTGCTAAATGTAGAGTAGTTTGCTCCATTGTCTTGGAGAAATGCATCATTGTTTTTGAAGAGGTGAATGTAGTTACTGTATTGGTGAACACACTGGCATATGAGAATACTAAGGATTCCACGGTTGGTAATATCTGGGAATTTGGAAGCTTCTCCCCATTGGGCATAGCCCAAGATGTGCTAAGACCCAAAAAAAACTGTTCTCAGTTTATTATTCTTGCTCCCATCCATCCATCATGTTCACATGATTCCATCGTGATTAACGTTCTTAATTACCGCATACTGATTGAAACTTTTTTCTTTTTGCAGTAGCCTGAATTGAGAAAAGAGTAATCTTGGATGGAAGAGAGAGTATGGGGACAGTGGGGGGAGGTGGGGAACAACCACAGGGGACCTTCTGTTCTTTTCCTTTCTTTCTCCAGAAGGCACCTAGTAATACCCTCCCTAGATTATCGTCCATCATACATCCCCCACAACGCCCAACTGAAAAGGTGATGTGGTTACATTTGACCGTAGCTGAGGTTCTGCATGTTTCCAACATAATGGCCAACCTTTGTTGAACATACATTTGGTTCCTGCCGTATTTCTTACTAGTCACAATTTAGGTTCTTCATTAATCAAAACTCACTCTAACAAACATATTGAATGCCTACTGTATGCAGATCATTGTGGTAGATACTGGAGATGGTGGGAGAAGGTGAAGGCAGACAGAAAAATGGGTAAACTATGTACAAAATGAGAAAATAACTAAATATTTGGTTCTCAGTAATTCTCAGGACTCAGAAATGAGTTCAGGATTTCTGACTCTAAAGTTCCTACTAACCATCTAGTCACATAGACTACATTTAATATAAATATATTGCATTAATATAGGTTTCCTGTTCCTTTTTCTGAGAGTTCCTCATATGAATGCATACTTGTACATGTGTGTACATACACAGAATAAACTGTACTAAGTAGATAGTCTCTAGGGCCTGTGGATATTTCCTGTCACTGAGAATCAAATTAATCAGTCTGATTTTTTTATGTACCAATGTTTGGAATAATGCAAATGAGATCCAATATTTTGAATAATAACAGCAATACTAGGGTTGTACTGGGTGCTTGTGACACATTGGCCTCCATTGTCTACTTAAGGCCTTGAGGTGAACGTGTAGTTACAATTGCGCTTTCTCAGTTAAGGACATTATTCCAAGCTTAGACAGATGACGCTGTGTTTGAACCACCTCATGGGGAAAACCTAAAGATAGATAGTATTTTGTTTTATTTGTTTTTAATGTTCCTGGGATGTAGGCTAAAAAAATCTGATACTTTAAGTCTTTTTTAAGGTTGTTAATGTTGAATGGTGACCCTTTTATCAGATTTTGCTTTATTATACAGCTCCTCATTTTTATATATTCCATCCCTTTTGATTTGTCTTAGAATTTTGTGCTTGGAAAGACTAAGGAGGTATTTTCCAAATCACGGGAATAGCTGTACTCACAGTTCCAAGTAATGCGATTTCTGGCAGCTTCCAAAGCCTTTGTGAGGTTTTGTCCTTAAAACTTAGTGTGACTTTCGCTCCTTGTTGAACGCTCAACATGTTGCTGTTACTTTTCAAGCCTCAGTGTGATGAAAAGAATTCACTATTTGGGGGTGAATAATTTTTTGTTGGCTGTTCACTGTATCCAGGACAGAGTGCTTATGGCTTAGGTGCACAGTACCTTTGTATATCAAAATGATGCCTTTTTTTAAAAATAGGGTAGTTTTAAAAAATTGCAATAAAATCATTGTAATTCATAGAACATTCTGTAATACAGAGATACATGTAAAATACAATCTGTGTACTTGATTGCAGGTAACAGAGTTAAATGTGCCAGCAATTTCAAACACAGTTTGATATTTCCTATAATAAAATATAATGCAAAAAAATTAAATATCCAATATCAATGGATTCTAAATGGTTTTGATATTCCTTTTGTCCTTTCCCATGAAGGTAATTTATTTCCCTTTTGAAAGTGTGGGCAGAGTGATTACTAGCGCACCGTAATGTAATTGTGTTGCATTGATAAAATAAAAATTGTCCTCTATCTGTGTCCTGATAATGTCCAATTTGCAGGCCGGCTTCTGGCCGCCTCTTCAGCGCTTGGAGTGTTCCAGCTCTCCTCCCTTCCTGCTCCGAGAGCGCACAGAGCTGTTTGAATCCACTGCTACAATTGTCAAATCAATTATTCATTCTCTGCAATTATGCTCGCACAAAGAACATTTTGCTGGTCTGAATGATGATTAAATTAACAGCCATTCCAGCTGCCTGATAACATCTAATAGAATATTCATAAGCCCGAAATGGAATGAATTATCTCCATTAACTTCATCATGCTCACTTAATTACATGCTTGTTATTGTATTTACACCTTGTAAGTTACCGCTGAACCGATCCAGTGGCTGGCCGGGAGTGGGAGCGCCTGTCACGGGGCAGTTGGAGGCGCTTTGGAGGAGATGCTATTTATTTTAAATGCTCCACCTGCTGGGAGCCGGGGTTAGTCAGCGGCGCTGAGATGAATTGGGAAACGGGGTGTAAAAAGAAATAATGTGCTTCTGACAGGCTCCGTGGCTTTTAAGTTGCTCTCATTCAGCCACTTCACAAAAAATTATTTTATTCCATTTTTCAGTGATGATGACATGATTGCTTTTGGGTAATCATTTACCATTCGGATTTTATTTTTTGAAGTAAATTGTCTGAAGTAATAGGTTCTTGGAATGACAACGTGCCTTGCTTTTTTCTTAGAACTTTTGTCTTCCAGCGTTTAACCCGAGTCCCCTCTTTCGCTTGATCTTTTAACTTTATTTATACAACAGTGCTTAATGATCCTGCACAATGTTCCCCCCCCAAAAAAAAAATTCCTGTCCAGTATGGTTGACAGTACTTTTTATAACCTCAGCAAGGGGGCTGCATGTACAATTTCTTTCAGACGTGGCAAATACAAACACCCTTAGCTCAGCCCTGAGACAATCACTTCATCCAGTTGAAAGGGAATTTTTTATCTCTTTGAAGGTGGCTCTTTCTCCCTTGACACATGGTGAGGGACAATACTTTTCACCTTTTACTCCTTCGTGCTCTACGCTGGTCATTTCTCCAATAGTTGACCCCATTGCATTTCTCCTCCTGCCCTGTTCTCCTTCCTTAGCTCCCACTGGACAACTGCTCTTCACAGTAAGGCCCACTGGCAACTGTTTCCTGTAAGTGTGACGTTTATCTGTGTACTACCACCAGCCTATCGCAGGGAAATAGGCACCCTGTGTTTATTTGAGTATGTACCAGACCAGTAGTGGATAGAATTATAAGCACATTTCTAAATACTTGTCAGATCAGCCTAGTAGAGCACTTGAGCAAAACCATGGATATTTTATTCAGTTTGATGAATATTTTGGTATCAACAAAAAGAATAGGAAAAGAAAGCTGAAGATAATTATTTTTAAGAAGATGCGGAATTGAGGAGACTTAAACAGGAAGATCTTTCAGTCCTTAAAAAAAAAGTACTCTATATGGTTTGATTTATTAGCATTTCCTGCAAACCTACTGTGTGCCCTAAAGTACTAGGGGACTTGGAGTCCTGTGAACTCTTTCTAGGTTAGAAGACATCACTCAAAGACATGACTCATTTTGATTTGAAAGTAACTACTTGGTAAAAGGCCCTAAGCATCTCTGCCTTTGAAACACAGGGTAACGTCGATGAAAAGTGATCCAATTCTGCATGTTGCCTGAGATGATGAGGTTATTGCTTAATCAACAGTAGAAGTATTGCTGACCATCCAGTTAATTCAACAGTTTTTTACTTTAGCTTTCATGATTCATGTTTATTGGATACAAATAAAAGGACTCGTAGAATGGGGTCTTTTCTTTTGGCATCCTTGCAGCTTCTTATATTCTTTTCAACATGACAAAGCTTGGGGTGACATTGAGGGAGGCTATGGATTAGAAGAGGTGGGAGCCATCCAGTTTGAGAAAAAAATAAAGTCTGCTTAAATTATTACCTGATTTCATAATTGACAGAATATTTAATTCAGATATAGTAAATTGACACACCTCTACACAGAGACAGTTATGACTGACTGTATAACACCTGACAGAATCAATTATGACTGACTGTTGTTTCGTACCTTTGCACAGAAATAAATGAAACAGACATTCAGAACAGAGACTGCTGCTGCCTGTGTGCCTAAGCTTGCCTTAATTAAAATAAAATAACCAGTGGGTGATAAAATTTCATTGCCCTTGTGATTTCTGATTCATTGCATTGTCTTTTAAGTCCAATAAAGGTTTTATAAAAAAGTAAAGCAAGCTAATGAAAAGAGGTTTCTGGTCCACTGGCTTTGAAAGATAGAAATATGATAGATGAGGTAGCAAGTGGTTTTGTTAGATGAATGTGTGTTCATTTGTTTAGAACCATTCTAAAATTTGATGCGTTAAACCTAACTTGTACACGTATTCTTGCATGAAATTATATGGAATATCTCATACAAAAATGGTTTAATATATAGGTTGTGTCATTTAGAGGTTTTCAGAGACTGATCAGTAGAAATTAAGTCTAAAAATCTGTTGTCTCCAGTGGTTAATCTGTGCCTCCCAACCCCACCCTTTGAAATCATAGTTTCTAAGGAAGAACATATTTAATAAGAAATGTTCTGCAAACCCATGAGAAGCTTTATCTTAGTAGCATCAGGTTATAGGATCATTAGTCTTTAGATGTCTTGTCTCCAACAACATTCTTCAGCAACAAGAGGTATGGTGGTTTATAAATAAACTGTGTGTAGTGGTGTGTGTGGGTAATGCTGTAGTCTTCCAGAGTAGTGAGCTTTGTTGATTACATTCCTGTGTTGTGTATGTGTATACATGTGCATGTATGTATATGTGTAAAATTATTTTGTACTTTGTGTTTATGAGAATTTATAATAACTTGACATTAGTTAGGGATTATTTATTAATACTCGTACTCATTAGTTTTTGCTTGTGTGACAACTGTTCTCTGACCCTTGCCCTTTGAGACCTGATAGTCTTGGGGGTAAGGTACTATCTAGCAATTGATTCCTGAAAAGGAAAACGTATAAAATCAGGTTTCTGTCATTTGTATTCTGCACTAGGGTTTTAAGTACTGGGTATAGTGTTGAAAGGGAAAATGACAGTTGACATTGAACTTTCCCTGTGTTGCTGGACTACTGAAAATATATACAACCAAAAATCAAAATAAAACCCAGGAGATTTGAATCTCTCCTTCCATTCCTGTCCTCTGAAGACTCTGCACTGTGTTGTTGATGAAATTCTCATTTAGAAAGAGAGCTTTTTATTTGCATCTCTTACTTGTATGACATGGTACTGTAGAGATATTGACTGGCTGTGTGATACGCCCTGAGAAGAGCCCAGAGTGATGCTGGTTGTCATTCTGTCTCTGCTGTGTGGCAGCCTAAATCGTCCCCTTTCTAACCAACCTAGTGGGAAAAGTCAATATCCCATCAGCAGAGGAGGTAAACACATCAGGAGCTGTGTCCTCTCTCATCTTCCCCTGCTCTGTATTACTGAAGTTCCTTAAATCCGGTCTCCCCAGTCATCAGATGTGTTTGTGTCATAACTCCGTCATGGTCCTACAGCTAAAGCTTGCAGCCTGGCTTTGGTAGTGGCTGTATATTGTATTCTCAGACTCTGATAATTAGAATTAACAAATTATCTTCCTATACCCTTTTCTTATTTCTCTCCAACCCCCAGTCCTCTCCCACTCTTCTCCAACTCTTCACCCTTTATATATTTGCATCATAAAAGAAGCCTTCCCTACTACCACCACCACCATCACCACCACCACCACCACCACCACCATCACTTCCTTAACGTGAAAGACAATTAATGCTATTTGGAAAGGGCTGTTGTCAACAATGCTTTGTGTATCAAGGGAACAATACCTTGAAACTGGTTTGGAGTTATCTTGGCTTAGTTTTACTTTTCTGTGTCTCTCTCCAGCTCTTTCTGTTATTCTTCCCTTTCCTTGGCCTCTCCTGACCATGGGCAGCCTTCTTCTCCAGTGGCTGCTCGGTCATTGCAGAAGTTGGTGAACCAACCCAGGAGGCCTAAGCTCCCTCCAATCCTTGCCCTTCCATTCCCTTTAACTTCCCTGGGCTCCATTTTACTCTTCTGTTAAAAGAAGGCGATGGGCCAAATGCCCCTTAAAATCCCTCCTAAGTCTAAATCCAGTGAACTGGATTGGGGGAATGGAGATGTGTTTTCCAATGCATATTAAGTGCAGAAATGGCCCTGTGAAGATTTTACTGCTTCTGGGGCTAATAAAATGGGGCTCTGCAGCTGAGAGTTCCTAAGAGTTGACTCCTTTCTGCTAAATCTTTCCTGCTCCTGAGAAAAGCAGGAAAAACCATATCACTTAATGGGTATAGTAGTCAGAAATGCTGGGTTTGGGTTTAGAGGACTTGAGTTCAAATTCCAGCACTCCTGGTCTGACCTTGTACAGGTTACATGGAGATTGGGTCAGATGATGGTCAGGGGCCCTTTTAGCTCTCAGTCTGTGGCTTTGTGAACCTGAGAGGCTTTGAGCAGTGACACTGACTGCTTTGCTAATAAATAAAGTGAGGTGGAAGCCGTGCTTAAGTAAGCAGGCTTCCTGTTTCAGTTAGGTGTCCCCAGTTGCATCCTCTCCTCCTACCTTTAAATAAAAGAAAGTACTAGAAACAGCAGACATAGAAGTACACGAGGAATTTTGGTTTTGGCCAGGGCAGGACAGCTAGGAGTGGGGGAGTTGGCAATGACCATAGTCCTGAAGTATTTGGGCACCAGACTGGGAAGAGCCAAGGGACAGTGGGGACAGAAGTTGAAGTAAACTCTTTTAAGTGACCTGACCCAGAAAACAGAAGGGAAATACCCAAGGATTGCCAAGGCCTCTGCTTAAACTTGGTTCAAGGAAGTACAAGAGACTCTGAATACCAGTACCTTCCTGGGTAGGGAAGTGTTCCTCTTCTTCATTCCAAATATGTCCAAAATAACATGTATTTTCCAGTGCTTCAGTACAGATATGTAGACCTGCACATTGAATATTGATACGTTATTTGCCTGGGCATTCTTTGCTCCCTTCCTTTGCTGAGTCAGCTTCAGTGAATGATGGACACAGGAGAGGGGTAGGACTGGGGGGAGGGGTGGCCAACTTGATGGCACCAGCCAGGCCTCAGAGCTCAGCATCCTCCCCATCAGGGGTCTCAGGGCTGGTCTCCTAGTGAGCTGGACTGGGCTAGGCTTTAGAGCAGGAGGGTGGGGATGTGGCTGCCCTGGCTTTGAGCATGAGTCAGGGAGCCATGTGTGTTTATTTCAGAGTATTGGATTTTCTTGTAAATTTGTCTCTCTTCGTCTTTTAATCCTTTTTTTATTTATTTTATATATTTGTAGCCACATTGAAGAAGAAAGAATTCCTCTCCAAGAATGACCTTAAGGCATACGGACAGCTAAGGAGCATCGCAGAGCAGTTCTTGTCCTGGAGTGGCTATTCAGAAGTGTGTCTCAGCAAGCTCTTCTCCGATTGCACCGTGAAGCCCTTTAGGGAATCCCAGAACTGACCAATCATTTTGGGTCTCCCCCCCACCCTGGGGTAGCCCCAAGTGCTTCCGTCACATCTCTCCTTCCTCTGGGCTTTCCCACTTTGGAGAGGTTATTCATAAGGTTGGTGGGGAGAGGGGTGAATTATTTTTACTTCCTTCGAGTGAAAAAAAAAAGGACACGAACCAACCTTGACTTTACAAAAAATGACACTTTAAAATCCTGTGGCCCTTCCTAGAACACCTGAAGGAGGAATTCCCCCATAAATATAAGTACTCAGATGGGAGGGGGGGGGGGTTGAAATAGGAGGGGAATTGCTACTTTAATTGAATAATTCCCAGTGAGAGTTGCTGAAATGTAAGTGATCCTAGACTTTGCTCCAGGGTATTTAGTAGAGATGCTCTCTGGAAGAGAGGTTAGTAGAGGTCCCTCTAGGAGCACTAAGGTGTTGCCTTTTCACAGTTTATCAACTTCCCCACCATAAATATATCAATTAAAAACAATACTAACCCTAAATGCTCCCTAATGTTCTGCCTCCTTCGGAGAGCAACTTGCCTTTGTGTTTATAGCTAAAAGGAGATTTATAGGTTTTTCAAATTAGATATGTCGAGTAGGAAATCTCGTTCCCAACCAATTCCGTTTGCATCCAGGTTTTACACTGTTAGTGAGATCATACACACCCATTTTTTTTTTAACTTAGAAAGTTGAGGGTAAGTAAATTTTGGGTGATAAGAACCGAGGTCACAAACAAATATAGCCTAAAAGCACTTCCAAAAATTCTGAGGGGTTAGGGATAGAAATTGAGAATATCTGTTTTGGTCTTCTTTGAATGAATATTTGATGAAAAATAATAAACGTATTTACCTTTGGGGTGTTTTTCTTGTTGAAAATTTTTCAACAGCAATTCCTTTTTCAGAGCAATTCCTTTCCCAGGAAAGATTTGTCATTTCTATCTGTTTTTCCTTTTCTTACTTTGTTTTTTCAGAGCAATTCCTTTCCCAGGAAAGATTTGTCATTTCTATCTGTTTTTCCTTTTCTTACTTTGTTAGTAAGTTTACAGATTGCAGGCTTTTCTTCAATGTAAAACTGTAAAAGTTTTAAAAATATAGAACTGTATGTGTTTATTAAAAATGAAAAATTATCTTCTTGAAGAGGGAAATAAAGTTTTCTAGGGAAACCAGTTTTGCTAACTCCTTACTATTGATGAAAGGGGAGAGAAGAGCGGGGAGAGTGTCAGTGTTGTGGGTTCAAAAAGTGGGAAGTATCTTAAGATCAAAATGAGGTTGTGTGTGTGTGTGTGTGTGTGTGTGTGTGTGTGTGTGTGTGTGTGTGTGTGGTTTTCTGAATGTATTGAGGGAATCAGGCCATTAGGTGCTTACTTGGCTTCTGAAGCAGATGAAACATGGTACTTAGGATGCTTTCCCATACAGGATCCTGTTCTCACAAGGTCCAGCCCATGACACTTGGTATTCCAAGGCTTCAGAAGACTTACACAAGTATTGAAGAGAAGAGGGTCTGTTTTGCATTCTGAGAGTATTTCAAGTCTTTTGGTCCAGTCGCCACATCGTTGTACTACAGCCTGAATTTGGAAAGTTCAGATATTAAGGGTGAGCCAATTAGTGCAAGTCAGAGTATCTTTCTCTCAATTCATTTCCCAAAAATGGATCTTGTCTCCCAAATGGGAGACTTCTGTTGAAGTTTCTAAATTTTGTGGTTGCTTTTGGACGTTGAAATGCAAAAGTTCATATGCAAAGTATTCTCAGTCATCAGCCATCTTCAGCCTTCTTCCAGATATTCTTGTCCCCAACTAAATTGCAAGCTCCTTGTGGATCAGGATCATATTAATTAATCCTATGCATTTAAGTTCCTACTGTGTGCAAAGGCTACCCTACCTGCCTAGTAATAAAGGCCCAAGGGATGATATTTTAATTTTTTGTTTCCCACCTAACATATTTCTCAACTGAATGATTTTGAGCCTCCAGAAACATGGCAAAGAGTAAAGACTGTTCCCAGGGTCCTTGTTTTTCACTACTGATGAATTAGCATCTCAACGGACTTTCTATTTCTTGACTTGTTTTGAGTTCAGCTGCACGGAATAAAGTTGAGTTGAGGGAAAGTGGACATTCCCATTCCACCAGTAACAGACTGGCAGTAACTCTTTGACCACCAAGATTTTGTGGAACCTGAGCTAAACTCTAATTCCTGGGAAAAGGTACTTCATCCTTTGGAAAATGAGCTCTGACCCATATCAGAATCCAGAATCCTCTGCTGGCATAGTAGGAACTTTGAGACCGAACTATTCCCCAACCCTTCCCACTTTGCTTTGTTAGCATGAGAAACTCTTGGCTTTTGCTGTGGAGGGAGGCTGGGAGAGTAAACAGCTCTAATTTTAATTTGCTCCAGAAGAAGTAAATTTAGATGATCCTATGACGGCTATCCTAGACTTGAAGGGGTAACCCAAGCTCCCAGATGAATGTTTTGGAAGCTATGGCCACAGAAAGATGCCCCAGAGCCCCCCGCTTTACCTCAGCCATGGTCACCTTCTTAACCATCAGGCATTAGAATTTTCTCCAGGTGACCTTTCAGGTTTTGTTGAGGAGAGAGAAGAGGCAGTAGGGGTGGCTACAAGTCGGATTCACAAACGCTTTTGCATTTTATTTCTAAAACCAAACCTAGCCATAAACCCTGTGAGACTTGGACAGCTTTTCCCTTGAGCTGCTAAGTGCACCGCTCCCATCCGCAAACTTGAAATCTCCCTTTTTTGGGAGGGGAGGAGGGGGCTTGTCTCTCGGGCAAATCACCTAAATATTTCTTAATTGAACGGTTGGTCGTGGAGGTTCCTTATAGCTGTTTAATAGATTAACTCATCTGAGCCAGCTTCAAATTTCAGATTAAAATTCCTTCATCCCGAAGGCAGCATTATCAGGTTGTTGGAGGCTGTTTTCAAACCTTGGTTTTGAATAGCAGCGGCTCTGCATTAATTTAACCACTAAGCTAATAAGTAGGTTTCGTTTTGTTATGCTAAGCTTTATTGCTTTTCTTTTGATCAGAGCGGTGTTGTTGAGCAAAGCAGCAGACAAGGCATTCTTTGATGAGGGAATTAGCGCTCTATTCTCCCCCTATTATTCATAGCACAGTGGAATATGTAAGTACCTGAGGGTGTCAAAGGAGAGCAGGCTCCATTGCAAAGTGTTCGCCTTGTTTCTCTCAATAGCTGACTATGAGATGATAAACCGCTTAATACACTGCACTAATTGGATGAGAGCAAAAAAAAGAGATGGGAATTAAGGCGAGGCAAAAGGAGAAAGTGCTACCAGCCTTCATTCACTCTTTCACCACTTTAACGGCACCAAAGGAGGCGCAAGCTTTCTATAAGCAGACTAGAGGTTTTGTGCGGAGATAAAATGAACCTGTTAGTGGGTTCAAGTAATACACTAATTATTGCACAGTATAAATACCACTACTGGTTTTATAACAGGGAGGTAAACTTCTTTTGAGAAGGTTATAGGATTGCTTGGCAGTAGTGTAGATCCTAATAAGAGAGCTGAGTAATAACCCCCTGGATTAACAAAATTGCTGCTTGTACAAGTATGATGCTGGCTTTTACGAAGATTTCAGGAGGATGAAGAAAATGACTGAATGACATTTCTTAATGTGCAAGTGGTAATCGCTCCCTTTTCTTTAAAGTTAAAAAAAATGCGTACATACTTGTATTTCAAATTGGACTGTTGATAACGTCCAGGGACAACATGACTTTTCCTTTTTGAAAAATGCTTCCCTATTCTTCCTCCAGGTAGCGGGTTGTATGTTGGTGTGTGGTTCATCTACTGTCAGCTTAATATGCAGTTACTTGAGGGCCTTCTCTTCTCCAAAACACCATTTCAGGCCCACCAAACCTTCCCCTCCCCCATTCAGACATGTATATATGCACACAGATACACACAGACACAACCACATTTTTCTCTAAAAGTGGTGAGTTTTTATCATTGTATAATTTCCTATGGTCGACTTTTCCCTCTCTAAAGATCTCTCTGCCCCAAGTGAGTAAAAGAGATTCTACATTTCCCCTATTTTCAATGTTTTTGAAATGGATCACAATTTTGTTTAATGGAAGGGCACCTCGAGGGAGAATGTAGAGGATAGAGAAGACAGCCTTCCACAGACACTGAGTTCAGAATCGTGGTGAGCCCCTCTTCTCCCCATCAGGCCCCATCCACTAATTCACCTAAGATCGTCAAATAGTTCCAAAGGGGAGGCCTCTACCCTGCAGGTTAAGGCATCTCACGCTGTAAACCAACTTTGGCATGGCCAAGGCCAAGGCAGCACACGATAAAGATACACCTTGCTGGCGGTTTGTAAGTGGATATATGTTTATATACGAACGTGCATATACAAACGTGGATGTATATATGCCCATGCATATACATATATATACACATACATGTGTACATTTATTGATATACATTTCTACATACGTGCACATATGTAATAAAGTTACTTAATTGCTTTTTTTCTTGCAATTTTCCACCTCGCTAAAAGCAACTTGAAAATCTGAGTTTGGTGACCATCTACTTCTCATGCTCCCCCAACCTATCTTCATATGGTTCCCCACCCTCCAAAGACATTCCAGGGACAGCAGCCCTGGGAATTGCCGTATGGAGACTTCTAAACTGGACAGCAGATGGTGAGGTATTCTGCTTGGACGTAAAAGAAGACAGCATTGCGAGGACCCAGGCTCCTGCTCCTGCCAGGCGCAATATTTCCTGGCGATTGTAAAGACTATCTTGGAGGAGGTTTGCTTAAGGTTGGGGGTTGGGGGGAAGGGGGTCAGGCTGTCCCGGTATTGTAACCGCGTTCCCAGATATTAGGGCCAAATTGGGTTGCCATTCATTAATAATGCTCACAATAAGATTAAACCATTCTGGAAAATCTCATAAAATCCCCCTAAGTACGCTCCAGTGGCTCTTTCCAAACCCCATCATTCAGCACTTGGGGAGGTTTGGAAGGAGAAGAAAATTGGTTTCTTTGCTTTTAATGCTGCTTTGAAAAGATACTCAGAGTTTGTCATGCGTGACATGTCACATGTTTAATATGGACTTGCTGGAAGTCAGGGGGTCTTTAGCGTGTGATATTTATGGAGAATATTAAGTGCAGAATGAGGTCCCTCCAGCTGGAGAAAGTTGAAAGAATAAGAGGCCTTGAATCCGGCTTGTTTGCAGCATCAGAATGACATAGGATTAAGAGTTTGTAAAACAAGGCGAGGAGCTCTCATTGGCTAGTAATAAATGTAATCCTTGGAGGTAATTTCACGCAATTTGCCTCTGCTCCATGGAAGGGTCAAATGAGAAAAAATGACTTAGAAAAGAGTTCATTAACAGGAAGAATGGTACTGTTACTCGTATACCATCCAATTGGCAGCCTAGAAGGGAAGAGGGGAGGAGCAGGAGGAGAGAAACGGAATCCTGACTAAACAAAAAGGCAAAATCCCAGGAAAATTTATATTAACCACAAAACGGAGTACCCCCTTACAGTCCCTATAAACATTCAGGGTTCTCGCCCTGGAGTGGGAATGGGGAGCATCTCTGAAATGTGAGGACCAAGAGCCACCAAGGAATCGCGGTGGGTGAGAGAAGCCTGCGGTCTCCTCCTCGTACCCCTCTGTCCTTCGCTTGGAATGGGATACGCCAGAGATAGGTCTTTAAGTTTGGCAGGGCAGAGAAAGTGGCATTCGCCTGACACTTCTTTCCCCAACGATCTCCTGTTCTAAGGTCCCGTAGGCTCCTCCCATCTCTGCGCTAATTGAGTGGAGGGGTGACAGAGGAGGAGGAACTTGTACCACAGACAATTCTGTTTCCCACCCCACTACAAAGGTACCGAGGTTCTCTAAAGAGAAACATAGTCCTCCATTGAGTGACCCATCATTTGCTCCTTGTCGTTCTATCATCACCCTTCTCCCGAACCCTTTGCCTCCCTCCCCATGATCTCACTTTCTCCTTAATGTCCTCTCTTCCCCTACATTCTTCTCTCCCTACTCGCACTCTCCCCTCCATTTTCCTCTAGTTTTCTGTTCTAAGCCACTCTATGATTCTTTGACCTTTCAGGACCCTTCTGCCTTTTTACTGAGTTTTTATAGTTCACGATGAAGTTCAATTCCAAGATGCCAACTGCATATTAGAAAACTGAAGCTAATCGCTTCCTAAGAGTAATTCCAGGACTGAAGGAGCGCCAAGTATCTGTATTCCTTGAGGATAGTTAATGGAGGGCTGTCGAAAGCTTGCTAGGGAGGCAGGTCCCCGGAGGGCAGAGTACATCACCTTCAGGACTTTAAACCTATACTCCTAAATCTCCCCATCAGTCGTCTCCAGATGGAATGTTCAAGGATGTCGATCAGAAACGAGAGAGAAGTCATTGCCCAGGGTGCCCTGCCGGAGCTGGGTACAGATTTCCACTCCGCGTTAAAGCAGACGCTTATAAAAGCAGGGGACCACAGGAACCCCGCAGGACTTAACCAAAGCTCAAAGAAGATGTCAGCTCAGGTTAGTCACGGAACGTCAACCCCCTTCTTGCCCCTCCCCCCAAAGGTCCGGTGCGCTAATTACTGCAAATTGAAACTAATTAAGCTCTTCTTCCCTTTCCCATCGCCCTCTAATCATTAAAGAGGCGCACCACGCTGTCAGAGGGGCTGCCATAGATCGGTAACCAATAGTAAATCAAACACGTTTCTACACACCCACACCCACACGCGCGCGCGCGCACGCACACACACACACACACACACACACACACACACATGCACACCTTTACTTGGATCAGTGTTTCTCAGATAGCATCGCAATTATGCCATTAGAGAACTGACACGTTCATACATCTTTCTTCTCTCTCTACCTGTCTCCTGTATGCCCCTCTTACTTCCATCTCTTTCTGGAGGCATCTACACCCTCTAGCGCGCGAGCACGCACACACATACACAACTATAACACCCTCTCGGAAGTGAGCTCCCCAGCTTCTCTTTTACCTGTCATCTCTCGGGTATACACTTCCAAGCACAGCCATGGGAGAGCAAGTGGTTCCTTCAAAAAGCCAGCTTCCCTCCGTTTCAAGCGAAGAACTTCCGTTTTCTTTAAAATGCTTAAGCGAATACCAACACATGAGCCCAACCACTGCCATGAGGAAAAATTACATATTCATTCTAGGGCACATCCCCAAGTGATTAAAAATTCTGTTAAAAGAACAGAGGCCTCCACCCTATCACCACCACCTAAGTGACTCTTCGGCTTGCCCTCTACAATAAGATGATTCACCTAGTGCTGTGTTCCTGAATGCATTTTTCACACTCTCTTTTGTTAAACATATATATATTTTTTTTATTTTCTGAGTGTGGCACTTCTCCACCGGATAGCAAGGAAAAGTGAGAACAAGAAACAACGTTACACAAAAGTACTGTACCATTGCCTTTTTTTAAGGTTTCAGGAACCTCTACAGTTAATAAGTTAAATAAAGGGTCTGTGTACATAAATATTTGTCTAGGAACCCTATCATATCTACAACACAGTAAGAATCTACAGAAGGACAAACTTTTACAACACTACACTGAGTGCAATTGTTTTATAACATTTCAAATATACAAAGCTCTGTTCTTTTTTTATAACAATGGTATGTACAGAAGCAATAATCACAGTTTAGTGACTTAAACAGTCCATATTCTAGCAGTGTATTTCCCTTTGGTTTGATATAAAAACCTTGGTTGGTGTATGATAAAGAATAAAACAAGACAAAGCAGCCCCTTCCCTTTAAGTGCACTGGTTATCATACAGCATCAAATGAACTCTCTTTCTGCCCTGGAAGCATCCTTGGTTGAGAAAACTCCGTAGGTCAAGGTGGGATTTTTAAATGATGGGGAGGAAAGAACAGGAAGGGGAAGAATCCAGCCTCTAAGAAGCACACACATTAAATATTATACGTGGAATCCAGGGAGAAGGAACAAAACATAGCAAGAAGGCGACTCAAAATATCTTTTACATTATGACGTCATTGAGAGAGAGAGAGAGAGAGAGAGAGAGAGAGAGAGAGAGAGAGAGAGAGAGAGAGAGAGAGAGAGAGAGATGAAAGAACAAATAAGTAGGTTGGACATTGAAGGGGAGAGAAAAAGGTACCAGCCAAGGAATTTGCTATTCAGGAGTTGTTAGTGTTGGTTTACTCAGGAGAGCGCCGGAGCAAAGGATGCTTTCTTTCTCCGAGTTCCTAACGCGAGAACCTCTCCAGTGTGTCCGCTCGCTGGTCCTCTTCTTTCCATTTGGTCTTGACTGGTGCTGTTTGAGGTGACCTCTTCTTTGATTCTCGTGGTGGTGCTGGGTCGGGTTTTAACACACCTCTTTCCCTGTGCTGTTCCCAGGGAGGATATTGAGCTGTGTCAGCTGAGCGGCGTGTTCTTTTGCTTTCAGCCGCAGAGCTGCTATGCTTGAAGCCCGTCTGTCTGCGGCAGCTGTGGCGGGGTCCGAGAGCGCACTTGACTGCACCCCGCCATCCACCGCGGGAGTGGGCTGTCTCAGTAGGGCGGCCGCGGTGGACGCACTAGTCAGAGGAGCCATCGTGGAAAAGAGCCTGCGAGGAAAGTAACAGCCGAAGCACGTTAGGAAGGGCCACATCCATCCATCCTTTCCCCCTTTTTAATTTTTCTCTTTTCTTAATGAAATCCCTTTAACGAATATTCAGTGCATTCAGGGCTTGAGGTGTGAACAATGTGACGTGTGTGTGTGTGTGCGCGCGCGCGCGGTGAGAGAATCCAGTCGGGTGCTGAGGGGGCAGAAGACCTGTTGCAAAATCTCCACGTTGGCATTCAGAAGATTTTGTTAAAGTCTAATTTTACCAAAGTTGTTAGTGACAGCTTTGTTCAGGAGAGTACCTTGTCAAGAGTAGTGCTGATACTATGATTTATGCTAAATAGAGGTATAGATTCCAAAGCCAAATGCTTTCTCATGATGATCCAGCATTTAGGAGAGGGATAAAGGAGACAGCAGGGGAGAAAAGGAAAGAGAAAGGGAAGAAACGAGGGGGGAGAATGGGAGCAAGGAAAGGCAGGAAGAAAAGACTGAGAGGTAGAAAAGGAGAAAGAAGAGGAGGAGAGAAAAGGAGAGACAGAGAGAGAAACAGAGACAGAGAAAGAGACAGAGACAGAGAGAGACAGAGAGATGAACAGAGAGAGAGTTGCCTACATGCAGTGCTAATGGTTAACTCTCGCCTTTGGGTTTGGGGTTATGTTCTCTTTTGCTCTGTTTTTGTTTTTATTTTTTCCTCTTTCCCACCAATGAATGTCTATGTTTTCTTTCTCCTGGGAAAGGCTCCGAAGTCCCTGGTGCCCGGTGTGTCTATCGGCTCCTTAGCCCTGATGCCCATTCCCGGCAGGAGGTGGTATGCCTGTTGATTTCCTCACAGTGGAATGCCAATTACTAGCCAGCAACCTAGCATCCTCGCTCAATGACACAATCTTTTAAATGCCTTCCCTCTAGTTTGCCTGACTTCTCTTCCTAGAGCAGTGGCGCTGAAGAGAGGGAGTGACCCCCTTGACTGGCACATGAAGATGTACAGACTCTCCATTAACCAAGGAGGTGATTATTGACATCATCGCTGCTAGAAACTGAACTATGGTCCTTCTAAAGGCAACGGGGCCTTATAACTAAGCCTCTGCTTGCTAAGCTTGGGCATTGGCCACCACCGAGCATTCACTGCCTGCTTCTCATTTGCCTTGGCATGGAAAGTGGAAGTCCGGGTTGGTAGCTGAGAGGAATCAGACCCAGAGTTGGCCCCTCTCCCCAGTCCCCCAGGGTACCCTTGGTTCTTGAGCTGGCCTCCCTCCTGAACGATGCCTAGGGTTTGTTCCATGCTCTGTTGGCACCTTACTTTCAGTCATTGCTCTTAGGAAGGAGTCAAAAAATACTGCTTTGTATAAGGAAATCCAGAGCTCCTCCTCCTCCTTCTCCAACTTACCCTTATCTTATTCCCTGCGCCACCCCCCCCCCCCCCGCTTATTTTAACCTTACAGCCCATTATCCAGGCTGTTGTTAGTAAGCTTTTACAATTCACTTTTCAATTTGTTGTCAGGGGGAAAATAGTAGAAGCACTGCATTAATGCTGCAGGAGAGCTGATAAAGTGTGAAATCATGCCTCCGTGCAGGGGGCGTGACAAAACTGTAACATCATTTGTTCCATTAGGTAAATTGAGTCACTGACTGCAATTTGATGTACAATCTGTTTAATTTCATTGGTTTGTATGAAGAAACTAATTTTACTTGGAATTTGCTTTATCCCCTCCATGAGATGATTTTTTTTTTTGTTAAGTGGCTGCTCAGTTGGAGGAATCTATTATTTCTTTGTTCTCTTAAAGAGAGATCATTGCAGCTACATTCAGTTTTATTTTCACTGCACTTTCCAACTTAATACATCCTTCCTTTGTTTCTTTGTCTGTGTGATTAACTACAGACTTTTATTTCATCATTCGATGTTCATTTAAAGAAAGGGAGCTATAATGTAAGATGAATTACTTCTTTTATTTCCTTGTCTTGTACCACTGTTTAATTCAGGTGTGACACACAGGGATGCAGCTTTAACAGCCGGTCACTTGAGTGACAAGATGGATTCAGCTTTAGGACACTGAGAATATGTGACCTCAGTGTTAGCCACACAAAGGCTCAGATCAGCTTCCTAAGTCCTCTCTTGGTCTGTCATACTGATGAGATGAACTCCCATCTAGAGGAGGGATCACCAGCATGGATTTTGCTCTCCCATCCCTCCATCACCCATTACTGGCTTGTGATACCTGAGGATTATTATATGAGAATACATTTATTATCTATAGAACATAGTCATTTTAATTACCTTCAACAAGACTGTTTTCCTGATAAGGAATAGAAAGTCTCTTCTTGTATCAAGGTTTACTTATTTTGATGAAGGACTAATAATTTAAGAAATTTTTTCACTTTCCCCTTTCTCTTTCACCATTGTATTCCCCTTACCTCTTAACCTCCCCGATTCTCAGTCCCTTGGATGGTGGAGGTTTTTCTTCTTCTTCTTCTTGTATGTTCTAAATGTATGTGTTTAAAAACATGAACTCAATAACATTACCTTCCAAATGCAGGGCTGATGAAGGCTGGATGCCGGAATACTGCTGCACCCAGGAAAGTGCTGAGGCCTAGTGGAGTCCCACTTGGTGGCAAAGTTGCAGAGCCAGGTGGAGGAGGTAGACTGGGAAAGGCAGCAGCTGCTGCTGCTGCAGCAGCAGTCCAGGCTGAGTCCAGAGCTGGGTGATGAGGAGGGAAAGGGCTGGCATCCAGGTATGGACTGAGGGGGTGGGTTGCTGAGAGAGGACCAGGAAAAGGCAAACCTGGAGGGTGAGTCTGAGCTCCAGCTTTCTCCCTTTTTCGCCACTTGGCCCGTCGATTCTGGAACCAGACCTACAACCCCAAAATAAACCTCTGTTGAATGACTCTTTTGTTTGACTGCTTTGAAGGGTTCTTTAAACCAGATACATGTTCTTCTCTGCCTCAGATTCTCATTTGGGACTGGGCACTATCCCTTTCTTCCTCTCACCTCACTTCTACCTCTAGTCTGGTTTTCATAATCATATTGTGCTTTGACTTAAAAATATAAGACTGTTCTGTGCCATATCTGGAGAGAAAAAAAAGTCCTGGACATGGGTCCCATTTATGAAATCAGAAAAGCAGGGAAAGCACAGTAAATACATACTGTTCTACCATGCTGATTTTTTTTTTCTGAACAGATGACTTGATTCTCTAGTTTAAGAAGAAAATAAATTTGAAGTTTTGGGAATGTCCACAATGATCAGATACTATTATACTCCATACCAGTGACTATTTTCAACTATTTCAGATTTACATGGCACTAAGATTCTCAGCTGCACCTTCATTTGTTAAAAAGCAGACATTCAGCAACGTAGTTATGTTGGGTGTGGAGAAGACTCCATATAATGAAAGCAAGCTAATCAACTTGTCTATAGCATATGAAAAGTACTGCACCATAAAGCAGATTATGACTGTAATTCCCATGCATATGTTAGGTACACAAACACATTCAGTTTACTACATACTAGGCATATGGATACTTATAGCATATTTACTATAGCTTACGTATAGTAAATAGATGCGCAAAATATAATAGTATGCACTTTTCCAAATCTTTAGAGCATTCGTATCACCTAGTCTCCTTTAGGATATAGATTGAATATAATTTATTCAAGTAAAATGGTATAATTTTGTGATGTTCTCACCATAAAATATCTTTCTATTTAGTAATAGAAAGCAGCCTAATTAGAGATCTTTACCTGAAATACTTGCTGCAGCTATCAACGTTCTAAAAATAATTTCCAATAGCATCAAATGACTTTTTCTGTGTAATCTATTCAGTACACCCACATTGCCAAGATCTGCTGGGGCTCTTGAAAGCTTTAAGAGTTAAATCATAGAACAGTATCATTGGTGGGTTCTGTGTTCCGACAAATGTCTAAAAAATTAAGGAATTCCAAATTCAGTCTATGTATTTGCCAAATTACATGAGGAAATGATATCAAATAGGAATTATATTTCTCTCCCTCCCAAATAATATGTATGCAGGGTTGTCAAACGCAGATTGAGAACTTAAGTTGTAAATACCCCAGATTCTAAGCTTGGTTTGACTTTTAAACATCCGTTATAATTAATTAGTAAGAAAAAAATCAGCAACCAAAATGAAATGATCTTTTCAAACGGTGTCGTGAAGGAGGAAAATCTGGGAAATTACACATTTTTCACCTTCTAAAAAACCCCACAAATCCTAAAAGCTTGAGGAAATAGACAAAATAATTCAGTCTTATCTATGAAGGGAGGGATAACTTTTATGCATAATATTTTCTGTTTTGAATGTGATTTCTATTTGAAGAAAAAAAGCAGCAATATCTTTGTTGCAATCAAAGAAATAAAGGAAGCAAGGTTGTACAGAAAAGACAAAATGTCCTTAAAGAAAGTGAAACTCTTTCCCAACCTGATTTTATCGCCTAGCTCAACCTCAATTATCAAGATATCCCTACTGCAATTCCCCATTATTGAATTAATACCTCTGAGTACACCCAGAGGTAAACTAAGGGACTCTAATAATTCATATTCACTTAATTACATCTCCTCTAGTGAATAGGGGGAAAGGAGAAAGGAGGGGTGGGGGGGGGGGGGACTCTTTCTTTCTTTTTAAAAGTTATTTAACTTTCCCACGACTTGTTCCCCTGAGCTGAAAATACTGATTTGCTGTCACATCTCTGTTTGACAATGGAGAAATGTGTCAACAGAAAGGAGGGGACAGATCTCATCATTAACCCCTCTAATGCAAGAAGCTGTTGTGTATTAAATGAGCCATATGGAATTTATTATGCTTTATCAGCGCTTGATTTTAACTGTAAAGTGATTTGCTCAGCTTCAGACCCAGAGACATCTGTTTTCTGTTGGCAATCAGGGCATCCCAATGTTTATCGTCTCTCTGGTTATGAGGCTTGCGTTAGGAAATGCACTCTGGTATGGGGCTGCAAACACCTTTAATAGCATTGCACTCATTCACTATTAGATCAATGCGGGCTTATTGCTATAAAAAATGGGAAATCAAATAGCATTAGCTAGCTCCTTGTGCAGGCGGAGGGGAAATCAAACAGCATTTTGCCTTCAAATGGCCCTGTTTGTTCTAGCACTAAGTGGGCTTTTATGAAGCCCGATTGGAGACTTAATCGCAGCCAAATACCTGCTTGGAGCTGAGCGGATTCGTCTAACAACCAAATCCGCGTTCTGCCCGATTATTTCAATCAGAGTAAGTTTGCGCCAGCGGATTGTTAGGTATCGGGGCTCCTGAACGGCCAAGCAGCCTAGGGTGTTTGAAACTCTTTCTCTGTCCCTTGAGCTTCCTCCATCTCTCTCTCTCTCTCTGTCTCTCTGTCTCTCTCTGTCTCTCTCTGTCTCTCTCTGTCTCTCTCTCTCTCTGTCTCTCTCTCTCTCTCTCTCTCTCTCTCTCTCTCTCTCTCTCTCTCTCTCCTCCCTCCCCCCCCATACTGTCCTTTGATACCTTATCCTAGCCACAAATAGTTTCATCCCATTCCTGGAGGATGGACCCTAGGGAACTCACCTGGACTCTGGCTTCTGTCAGATCCAGTCTCATGGCCAACTCTTCCCTGAGAAAGACACAACACACAAACACAGAGATCAATATAGTGAGATGCAGCCACTCATAGACCTTGGACCCACTGTACCACTAAACTAGAGTCTTTCACCGTACCCCACCTGGGGATTAGTTACCAAATACACCTTGGTTCACTTGAAGAAAGCCGAAGATTGAAAACATAAGCTCATATTCACCCTCTTTTACGGTAAAACTACTCTTTAGAATAGATGATAAGGTTTGCACAACCATAACCACACAATTGCTAGTTGTAGGATTTTTAGAAAAAGGGATGAGTCCAGATATGATCATTAATGCACTTTCCAAGTTTATGTAAGGCAAAACACTCTGGTGCTTTCCCCCTCATACAAGTATTCTTTACTTTGTCATTCAGACATATAATCATGTGAAATTCTTAGCCTATCTTCTTTCTTAATGTTTTGTTGGTAGAGAGCACAATACTAGAAAAAAAAATAAAGTCAATTTAATACTTCAGTCACTGAATCAGTGAGAAAATGCAGCTGGGCATCTATCTTTTTTTTTTCTGTTGTCTGTATCTCTGTCACACTCTCTCCCTATTTCCATTCCTTCTGTCTCTCCTCTCTTGTTTTCTGGATTTTTCGCTCTCACTATCTCCCTCTCCCTTCACCTTTCTGTTAGATCACAATCCCTATTACCTTCTGGAGTTATGTTAAGCTTATTAAAGGTTCAGTGGGGACAATTTTTCGATTAAAAATACTGTGCATCCCTGTTTCAAATGCCCACCATAAACTGCACATCACAGAGGAAGTCAATTTAGCTGAAACTGTACCCCATTGTTGCTGTTATCACAGCAACAGTTAAGATACAAAACTGCTCACAATCTGTTTACGAAAATATGAAAGCTCAGAATATAATTGGATCTCCTTCCAATAATATGAAAGAGTTGGACTAGCTGAGTATTGGGACCCAGGACTCAGGGAAGCTGATCTTTGTTACTCACTAGGCCTCACCTGAAAGTTTCTTTCTAAGCCTTCAGCATAGGCGAAGCTAAATGTGTTCTGAACTTCCCTTCCCCTCCACGCTGTCTAAACCAAGTCTTTCACAGCTAGATCAAAGGCATCTCTTTAATAGAGAAGGGTGGGGTAGAAGTAACTATGGGGGGTAGGGATGGCAATGTTCCCCTCAATCCGATTCTCTTGAGGGAAATTTAAAAAAAAGGTGGACATTAACTCCAACTCAACCGGCCCCATTTCCCTTTTTTTATTCTTAACTCATATACATTTGTAATATAGTCACATAGTGAGTTAATGGGTATTGGATTTTGAACATCTATTTTAAAGTTTCTTTCACTCAAAAAAAAAAAAAAAAGCTAAAGGAGGGGAATGAGTGGAAAATCAGGAAGGCCAAGTTTAGCCATCCTCCCACTATGAAATCCGCTATTTTCTGTATCCTGTTGAGAAAGAATTTTAGAATGCAAGATCAATTATAATTTGAAGTCCATACTAGATGCTAAAGTATTCACAGTATGTTCTCTGCTTTAAAGGAGTAGTCATTTTTCCCTTTTAAAATTCAAATTCAAAAACTTAAGTCGTCTGTGAAGTAGCTGGCTTAAGCTTGTCAAGTAGTTCTTTAAATATGTTTGCACCGCTCCGACACTCTTGCATATCTTTCTCTCTGTCCCCAACTGGGTAATATTTCCTCCTGACCCCGGCTTTCCTCCAGTAAAAGCAGGCTATAAAACCAATTGAGTTTTGGACTGGGGTAAAGAAGGATGCTACAGCATACCTCCCAAATCGGGGATCAGCTTTTCCAGATTAGCTGAATTAGCACGGTGCATACTTTCTCTCCCTGCCTCTTGAATACACATTAAAAAAATATTAGTGTAAGTCTGGTGCAGAGTAACAACACTCTGCGATCTATAAATCCTCAATGAACAACTGGATACATTTTTCCACCACTTAAAATTTTGTATCAACTTTATATGTGGAATGCAATGCCCATAATTTGTCATGCATACTTATCCAAACATTTTTGTTAAGCACATTAATGAAACACAAAATCAGACTGTAGGCAGGCATACCGTATATAAAACCACTCATGGCTCCTGGGTTTTATTCAGATACATATTTTGGGAGTCCCCAAATCAGAATACTTTGATCTTTTTAAAGGAATTTCCTGTAGGGGTAGGGCTCTAAAGTCCACTGAGAATACTGTAACTGATATCCTACAGGCTTGTCTGTGACTATGAAGGGGGTTCAGGGAGGCAGACGAAAATAGATCATGATTTGTTGTAGACCTCACCAGGGCCAGCGCTACCTGCTCTAGGCCAAAGAAGTATGCAGCAAATATAGCCTCAGTCTAGAACGGAAAAGTTCGACCGGTTCTTTGGGTATGTACTCTCTTGTGAATCTATTTGTTTGCAAATCTGTTAGACAGAGGAGCACTTTCTGGTCTGGGCAGGCAAGCTAGTTTTTCAAAATAATTTAGAAAAGAAAAAGAAATTGGGCTTGGTGATGGGAGGGCAGAAATCGTCCCGCCAAACTTTGATCCCTTTGATATATTCGTGGGATTGAAGGGAGAGAATTTAGCAGAAATCCACAGAGGAGGGACAGGGGCGTGTGGTGCTGGAGGGGGCCTGGAGAAGGGGCAGGAGTTTGGGGAAGTTCAGGGACAGTAAGTAGGTCCTGGAGCTAAGGTCGGGAGACACCTGAAATAGTGCACGGACCCTGCCTCTAACGGCTGTGATGCTCTCCCTCTTAAGCGCTTTCTTCTTCCCAGGAGGATCACTATTGTGCCTGCTTGTGTATCTGTACGTTTGTCTCTACCTCCCAGACGTCTCTATGCCCGTGGCCGGTCTAAGCCCGACTGTAGATGTATGTTTGTAGTGTGAATGTATGTATGTGTGTGTGTGTGTGTGTGTGTGTGTGTGTGAATGTGTGTGTGTGTGAGAGAGAGTGTGTGTGTATGTGTGTGTGTGTGTGTGAGAGAGACAGAGAGAGAGACAGAGAGAGAGAGAGACAGAGACAGAGAGAGAGAGAGAGAGAGAGAGAGAGACAGAGACAGAGAGAGACAGAGACAGAGAGAGAGAGAGAGAGAGAGAGAGAGAGAGAGAGAGACAGAGACAGAGAGAGACAGAGAGAGACAGAGAGAGAGACAGAGACAGAGAGACAGAGACAGAGAGAGAGAGAGACAGAGAGAGAGAGAGAGAGCGAGAGAGAGAGAGAGACAGACAGACAGACAGAGAGTGAGTGAGTGTGTGAATGTGTGACCGTGTAGGACCGGGAGAGATGGCAGTACCTGGTGAAAACGTCGGGGTAATGGGTTTTTTGGAAGGCCCTCTCCAGCTCCTCCAGCTGATAACTGGTGAAGGTGGTGCGGTAGCGCCGCTGCTTCCTCTTGAGCAGGCCCTCCTCCGAGTCGCTGCCCGCCGACAGGCACACGCTGTCCTCGCCGTCCTTGCCCTCGGCGTCCTCGCCGGGGTGCAGCAGCAGCTCCTCTTTGGGGGACAGCTCCCCGCCTTCGGCGGCGGCGACAGCGGCTGCGGCCGCAGCTGCGGCGGCGGTGGCGGCGGGGCAGCGCCTGGGCTCCTTCAGGAGGCCCCTGCCGTCGTCCTCCAGGAGCTCCTCCTCGTCGTCCTCCAGCAGCTCCTCCTCCTCGTCGTCCTCCTCCTCGTCCTCCAGCAGCTCCTCCTCGTCGTCCTCCGGGCCCGGCGGACCCGAGGAGGCGGCGGCCGCAGCGACTTGGCCTAGCCTGTCGTCGGGGTGCGGGGCGCCTCCCTTGCTCCCCAGCTCGTCTAGGGCGGGCGGCGGGGGCACGAAGGGGGCCCCGTTCTCCCGGTACGACTTGCTGCGGCTGATGCTGACCTGCGGCGCTTGGCTGATCTTGAGCGTGTCCCAGGCGGAGGCCGCCCCGACCCCCGCTCCGGCCCCGGCCCCGTCGGGCCTGTCCGCAGACCGCTGCGGTTGGGGCTCCCCGCGCGGGCCCGCCGCCGCCGCCGCCGCCGCTGCTGCCGCTGCCGCCGCCGCTGCCGCCGCCGCGGCTCCCTGCAGAAGGCGGCCCCCTCCCGGGCCGTAGAGACGCCTGAGCTTGGGGGGCAGGTGAAGCTCCGCTTCGAACTGGGGGCTACTGCCCTTCGGTGAGCCTGCTGAGCAAGGAGGGAGGAAGGGGTAGAGAAAAGAAAAGGGTGGGCCAGGAAGGAGAAGGGACAGAGACAGACAGCAGCGGGGACACGGAGGGAGCGGAGAGGACGGGGCGGGGAGAGAAAGAGGACACAGTGGTTGAATGTCAGCGGCCCGGGCACAGCCACCAGCCGTCACCCAAAGGCTGTCCCTTTCCCCTCTGTCTTGCCCACTCGAATACCCCGTTCCACTAACCCCTTTCCCTAGAGGAATCGGACAAGGACCCTGCAATCACTGAGGCCAGAGAAGGGATCACGTTGGGGGTTCTGTCCGCCGGCTGGTGCAATTCTTAACCACGGTCTCCTGGTTTTGCCCCCTCCTCCAGTAGGTTGGTAGGGGATCGAAACAAGAGGGCCGAGGGAGCTGGCAGGCCCTACACGGGACAGTTGGCACGGTGCCCATAGCTTCACTCTTTCCTCTCTCTCACACACCCACTTTATTAAAGAACATTGTGCATACATTCTCTTTCCGAGCCCCCCAATTTTTTGGGGAAAGAAAACATTCTAGCACCGGAACAACTTCAAGAAAACAACCTTAAAACTTTGCTAATGGCATCGCTCCCCGCTTTTCTACAGCTAGGCGAAGCGGCCCTGGGCACTGCAGCTAATCTCTGGCTGGCGCTGAGCTGGGGAGAGGAGAGCTGCCCCAGCTGGAGGCCGCTGGAGGAGCAGACAGACTCTGGAGGTTCTGGGAGCCCTGATCCGTTCCCCAGCCAACCTGGTGGTGATTGCGGGGGTAGGGGGGCGAAATTCTTTCTACTGAAACAAGACAAATTCCCCAAGAGCAAACGCGCCTTTTAAAAGAAGCGTTATAGGGAATGCTCCTGCCAAATATTCTGTTTAGGGCTCTTTCCCTTCGAGGAAGCGCCTGACACCAGGTGCTGCCACAAGCTAAAAAAAGAAAGGGAGAAAGTCAGTTTTATTTTAAATAAACGACTCTTTCTCTTCTCTCCCCATCCCCGCCCTAGTCAGTCTCCTTTTCCCCAAAGGGAGTACACGGGCATTGGCTTGACCGTCAACTTTAAGATGTCAAACGCGAGTCTGCGGGGATTTTCTTCCTATACTCTAGAGATTCACCTCACTTCCAAACTTGAGTAGGGCAGGTTTGAGGACATGCCGCAAAATATTTGTCCTGCATTTTAAATCACTGTTTGAATGAAAATCTCAGAACCTCTTCTAGAAAGAGACAGAGACAGAGACAGACAGACAGAGTGGGAGACAGAGGGAGAGAGAGAGAGAGAGAGAGAGAGGAGAGAGAGAGAGAGAGAGAGAGAGAGAGAGAGAGAGAGAGAGAGAAGAGAGAGAGAGAGAGGGAAAGAGAGAGATAAATAGAGAAGAGAGGGAGAGGGGAGAGAGAGAGAGAGAGAGAGAGATGAGAGAGAGAGAGAGAGAGAGAGAGAGAGAGAGAGATATTCCTTCTAAAAGCTGCATTTTTCGTGTGATTCAAATACCGTAAGATAAAATTTCGGACACCTCAGTTACACATTTTCTGTAATTCTTCAGTTAAAAGGTCCCTAAGAAATTTGTAAGGAAAAAAAATTGGATCGTGAGGAAAGGAAGCCTCGGATAAAGGAATGACATCCCCCCCACCCTAATTCGCTTTTCTTCAGACACCCTCATATTTCAGCTGCTCTGAGGTTCCCCAGGTCGTTGCTCTAAAGGATTTGATCCCGGGCGGCACCTGCCATTTCTGACTTCTCTCCAGCACATCAACACCAATCTCCAACACGACCGATATATTACTTTAATAAAGCAGCTACATTCAACTAATAACCAGAAATGCTCCTCTATCTGCGCTCTGGAGAGAGAAATTTCCTGTCAGAGGGTTGGTTTTTTTTTTTTTTTTTTTTTTACATATACATATCCCCGAAAGGCTGGGTGCAGGCAGCAAAGTTGACAGGCCTTATAAATCTATCTTCCTCTTCTTCCTCAGTCCCTCTCCCTCTGTTCCCAACCCTTCCTCCTTCCCCAAAGCAAAACCAAAATCTCCAGTAATTGCATATCGGGAATGGCTCTTTGGCTGTCACGATTTGCAGTCTTAAAGATTGAAAGATTTGTTTCTTACCTTGCGCGACCTTATCCTGATCTGTCCGGTTGGACAGAGAAGGCAGACTCTGAGCAGCTCCTAGCAGTCTCATTTTACAGGGACTCCGCCTGCCCAGGATGCTGTCTATGCAGTAGGAGGAGAGCAAAGTTGGAGATTTACTTTTGCATTCGGGCCTTTCGGAGCAGCTCTCCTCTTGGTACTGACTGCTCATGGTTTTGCCTTTTCCCCTTTTCGTAACGAGCTGGGAGCTTGCTGCCTCTCTCGGAAGGCCGGCTGGCTGGCTGGATATGTGTGGGGGGAAATGGGCTGGCTTTTTTTTTTTTTTTTTTTTTTTTTTGGTTTTGGGGTTTGGGGTTTTTTTTTCCTTGTTGCTTTCCCCGCCCCACCCCCTAAGCTGCTTGTTTTAATCCCCCCTCCGGCGGCTCCCACACTCGCCCCTCTTCGTGCTCAGGACACCAGTAACAAGTGTAGTGAGCTGCAATTGCTTTGCCCTGGAGTCCCTCTCCTCCACGTGCTGGGAGTCGTCCTCTGATTGGTTCTCGCCAGAGGCTGGGCAGCTTCTGGCTGTGGGCGAGAAGTAAAACCCGACATGGGTTTCCTAGGGACAACCCCTTAACCACCATCACCTAATAAGAAAGTTCATTGCTCTATCCTTTAGAAGAACTTTTTTTCTTTCTTTTCTTCTCTGTACTTAAAAACAAAACAAAACTCTCGAAGGCCTTCTCTGAAGCTCTGGTTATTCCACCCCCAACCCGATCCTCTCTAGGCTGCTTTTCATGGTTCTAATACGTCTTATCTGGGAAAGCCATTTCTGCTGCTATGGTCTCTCAGGGGATTCGTGAGGCGAGATATAGAGGACGTAGGAAGAAGGCCAAGAGACGGGAATGACACATCAAAGCTGAACTCACAACAAACGCAAGGCATCTTAAAGCCGTCAAGGTATCTGCACACAGCATTTTGTACAACGTCAGACACTCAGTGGGGGTGCACAATTAAAAATAAATGTTTGTTTCTGTTGATGCTCATGACAGTGGCCAGCCTAGGAGCTCAGACGTGGGCAGGGGCTGAAATCTGTGGTCGGTCTCGACATCCACACAGTCCACACAACGTGAACTCCAGGTTTCAGGGGTAATTATCCTTTATCCCCAAGACGAAACACACGTTGCTTACTGATATTTGCAGTCTTCTTAACCTGTTTGGAGTAGGAAGAGGGAGGATGGGTAAAACTAAGTTTCACAGCTAACAAAAATGGGGAGTTCAAAACCAGATGAAGGAAGGAAAAACAGAAAAGGCCACACATCGGGTCTGCAGGATTTCTTTCAGGGGTCTATAAATTTCTCTACTTTTATCCTCCCCCATGGACTTCACGAGTCCTGCTCCCCATCTCGCATCAAAGTTACATTGCTGTAGGAACCTGAGACCGCATTGAACAGAAATGCCATGGAAGGTTAGTTTGGGACACGGAGAGTGACAGAGAAATAGACTTATTAAACTCTGAACAATCCGGGGCCATGTTCCAATCTCGTCGTTATCACTTAAAATAGAAGACCCGTAGTTTTCCCTCCCTTCTGACTACGAACTGATGGCACAGATGAGGGTCCCAGGCAAGGAAGAAAGGTAAGCCCCAAGGACTGGGGGGCATTTCTCCGAAAACATCTTTGACAGCATCTCACACACACACACACACACACACACACACGCCCAGAAAGCTGAGGAGTCCGACACTCACAGTATTAAGATCTGAAGCAAGATTTAAATTTCTAAAGTCTAGATAATGAAACCTTCCTATTTATTGTGCCTCTGTCGGGCTTCCACAGACTTTCCTGCAGCTGCGGCATAGTTTAGGGCCCAGAGGAAAGAAAAAGGGAAACACTAAGCTGGAGAGAGGGGGGAGGTTGAGTGGTGGGATGGGAGGTGTTTTAGGAGGGGTTGGGGGAAGGGTGATCCATGTCGGGTTTTCCTCTTTTTCATCTTTCCCCATTCAATGTGTCAAAAAAAAAGCTTTTTTTTTTTTTTTTTTTTTTTACAAAGGATTATACTTGAATTGCATACAGTCAGTATTTAAAAATACAAGGATTCATAATTGTAAATTTCACTGTAATACACATCTGGATAACTCTTTTAGATGCTAATAGGTGATAGACATTCGGCTGGTTTGGCAGAAGTATTGAATATACAACTTGAGAGGGATGAAGTGATAACTGTAACACACCAACCCTGGGTGGATGTTGCCAGGCACTCTCTCTCTCTCTCTCTCTCTCTCTCTCTCTCTCTCTCTCTCACCGAAGATTTTGAGTTTTCTTCTCTTTTAGCCGTTTCTACTGGATGGGGAGGGGAGGAGGACAGAGGAGGGGCTTGGTGAGGGGTGACGATGAAGTCGAGGTATCTCAGACGCTGGATTGTATGAAGCATTTCTGGGACCGAGAGACACCTGATGAAGCCTTTCCTCATTCTTCATTTCCACTTTACACCACCCTCGCCCTAATTTATTTGTTTTGTTTTTAAGAGACCATTGGTGGTATTATTAATAATATCTTACATTTAGTACGTTATATTGTTCTGTCTCAAAAGGTTTTCCTATTTTTCTGCTTAAATGGGTTTGTTTTATTATAAGGTAAACAACCGTCATCACTCACAAAAATGCGCATTGACTCAGTCCTTTCTCTTGTCTAGAAAGTAGATACTCTAAAGACGTGTGTCTCTCTTCTAAACAAGGGACCCACTTGAGAACACTCTAAGATCTCTTCCAAGCTTCTTGCTAGGAGAGTTAGTTATTTTCCATTTTCCAGCCAAAACCACGCATCGGAAATCCACAAGACCCGGTTTATTTCTCTTTCTAACTTTGTGGCTCTGTAAAGTATATGCAGGAAAAGGACAGAAACCGAAGATAGGAATGATAGAAGAAAAAAAATAACATAAGTCTTTTGTTTTAATTTGTTGGAGGGGGGACTCTAATGAGTGCTACACCCTGAATAAAAGACCTGCTGGCATTTTATGAAATATAGGTTCCTATTTTAATCAACCATTGTTAAAATCGTAAGTTAAAATATAATTTTCTGACTTCTAATTAATGAGCACTGTCAACAAATCTTAACCACATTTTAGAAAACCAATGAGAGAACCCAAAGTCTTTCTTTTCAGAGTGTATTAGAACATCCTTTCCATTTGTTTTTCCTACTGTTTTTTCCCCCTCCAGTTTTCTGATCAAGTTTCCGAAGTGCCTTTCTGGAGTGAGAATGCATTTCTGGAGGAAAGTCCATCTAACTCAGGGAGAATGGCCTGACCTCAGTCATAGTTTATAACCAGCAGCCCTGAAATGATCATTGTTACAATTCAATTACCAACTTCAATAAGATACAATTTACTCTTCTCCTATTTATCCCTCTTCAATTATTGCCATTTTTTAGAGACATAGCAATTAAAAAAAAAACCAGAAACAAAGTTTGCTGACGTATTTAGTAGAGAAATAACCTGTACTTTTGCTGAGTCAGTGTCTTACTGTACTTTGTGATTAAGGTTTCTAGGTATATTATCCTTTAAGGTATTTTTAAAAATACTAATATAAAGTAAGAAATCATTAATAATTTGAGTGAATAGTACAAAAATCTAGGTCTTACTATAAGAAAGGAGTAAAATAACTTTTTTAGTGTGACATAATTTGGTGTTTGCTGAACTTAAAAGGAAAGTACTTTGTCCTTCCTTGCCTTTTAACCACTTATCAAATGAATTGCATTTTAAATGTGAATGTTATACATGATTAAACACTGTTATTCATGATCCCTAGGCTATGAAGTCTTTCAGATGTGTAATTGTTGATTTTATTTTCTTCAGTGCTGCCCCTTTCTTTGAGAACACAACTTCTGGGTTTTTTCCCCTTGCTCCTACAATCAATATTCAAAGTAAAACTGGTAATCCTAGATGGAAAAGGGGATTGTAAGAGTAGAAATCTGTGGTTTATTGTGCAAATTGAAGTTTTTCACCAGAATTGGAAATAATATTACCTAGAAGAGGCGAATGTAAAAAAAAAATCTTCCTTTACATGACGATAGCTAATTTTATATTGTATTTTCAAAATTATATTGGCAAGAAATAAAGAATAAGGTGGTGGCAGTTAGGTGTCATTTTACTGGAAAAAGTGTGTTTGGGAGAGAGTTAACCTTGAACACTTTCATTTGAGATGTTTTAATATACTGTGCAATATACACATAGATAAATAAAACTGAAATGGGCTTCGAGCAGCACTGTTCTGCCCGGGTCCCCTTAAATTAAGCTCAACCTCTTCAAAACATATATTTAAACAATAGAAATAAACTTCATTGGAGTCTGACGACCAATTTTGGAACCATTGGAAGGGAAGACAATGAGTCCTGATTACATGCGAGGATTCTCTGTGATGTGATATCGCCTTTGCCAAGTTATTTTGTTGTTTTATTTATTTTTTTAAAACAAACTTTCATTCATTTATGGTCTTCTGCAACCTGCTAATTTAACACTGGAGCGCGTTATTGCAGTGTTAGGAGGAGAGAAAAAGGGAGAGAAAACAACAATGCTGCAATGATCCAAATGATACAGTAGAATTATAGCAATTATAGTTCTACTTGTAGAAGAAAACCTTGCTGAGATCAGCCAAACAAACTGATGCCTTGTAAGGATAACAAGCTTCTGGATTGACAGCCAACGCTGAGAAAGGCAGGAGGGCACAAACGGAAATATTTGCTTTTTTTTAGCTCCAACCAGCCAAGATTAACCTCCTCAAATGTTGCTTTCATAACAATATCCACTTCAGCTCGATGAATCCAGAACGTGGTATATATTTTATTCACAACTACAGGTTTATCCGTATGAAAGTGTGATAACAGGACATGTAATATCACTCTCTTGCTTAGAATTCACTTTCGCCCTCTTTCTTTTCCTCCCCCACTCCTCCTTCCACACCAGGAAGCTTTCGACAGTTTATTTTTTTGTCTGTTTATTTAAAAAGAAACGATTATGGAGATGTCCAAAGGGACTGATAATTGGATTTCCAGCGCAGTCTCTTCATTGGATTTAGTTTATCCTTCTTTCGGATCCTCGAGTCCTGCAGGATCTATTAAACTGGCATTCAGTTCTTTGGCGAGGAGTGAGTTGTTAGAAAACAGCTCTCAGAAGTGTAATCTCAACCGCAGCAAAGTCCCCCGAGGTAATGGACCTGGCATGTTTAATTAATGCGGTGCAAATAAAGTAACTTTTTTTTGCAGACTGAGAGGGATGGGGGGGGGGGGTGGTTGGAGAGAGAGAGAGAGAGAGAGAGAGAGAGAGAGAGAGAGAGAGAGAGAGAGAGAGAGAGAGAGCGAGCTTTCCCTCCACCGTTACCCCACATTCAATCTCCCTGTAACCTTTTCAAGCCTAGATTCACACCGCAGGGAAATATGGCAGCAGTTTTGTCCCTTCCACTTGGGACTCAAGCCCGCACTTACGAAGGTGTGTACATACACGAATGTATGATTCAAGTAAATGGTTCCTAAACCTCTTCACAGACCAGCACCCGCTCCTCTCCAGTTCTCCCTAGCTTTCTACACAGCGCCAAGTGTTCCAAATTCAGATCGGGAAACTTCTTATTGGGATGGTGGCTTGCTTTTCCTATGGATGCAGGGGCTGAGCAGAGAGGAAACGTGTACCACGCAACGTCTGCGTTCTGCAGCCTGAGACGCAGGCGGGGTCTCAGCTTTCCTCGTCACCTTGGATCCCAGAAACCAGAGCCCAGAGCCTGGTGAGCATGGCAGAGGATGACGGTGCAAAGAGGAAAGGGTTGTGTGTGTATCTGTGTGTGTGTGTGTGTGTGTGTGTGGGCGCGCGTGTGAGAGACAGAGAGACTCAGTGAGACGCAGAGACACAAAGAGAATGAGAATTTGTGGGAGAAATAGTTGAAGTTATTCTGATGAGTTTCTTGTGGCAACAAGGCATAAGTTGGGCACATGTGCCCCCCACCCCGTGCCCAGATGATTTGGGCACCACTTTCACTTAGGGTCCTCTTGGAGCTGCAACAAGAGTTCTCCCCCTAGTGGGTACTCGGAGGTTGGGCTCGTGCCCTGCTCCCAGCTCCAGCCCTGTAAGCGAGGGACCGAAGTTGGCACATTGAAGTGTTCATGAGGGATGAATGGGGGAAAGAAAACAAAAGCTCTGGAAACATTTCCAAGTGTTCAATAAAAGACCCATCTGTACCTTTCTTTTCCATAGTATTCGCAATTAATATCCACCCCATGCAGATTAGAGGGAGATAATTACTATATGGAATTCTTGTTCGAACAACTCAGGGACGCTAGGCTCCGTTTAGAAGATAATTGGGGGAGGGGGACAACACGCAGAGGGTACAATAGAGGTCAGATTAGGTGCACAAGAATAATGAACCTCAAAGGGCCTTCTCCCATGGATTTCTTAGTTTCTGAAGTAGATTTAGAGCTGCAAAGGACCTTCAAGGTCATCTAGTTCCAACTCCTTAGTTGAACTGATCATAATACCTGGACTGAGAGGTTGACCAGATGGCCAAGGTCATATTGTTGATAAATAGCAGGGACGGGATTTGAACTTAAGTCCTCTGATTAGAAGTCCAGCAGGACTAGTATTGATAGTCCAACAATCACTGAATCAAGATCTGGAAGCATCCTAGGAAAGCATCTAGTTGGAAGACATCATATACATATAGAAAGTCAAAGTGAACTACCCAAGGTTACATAGGCAATAAATAGAAAATCTGGGATTTGGAACCCAAGATTTCCTCTTCAGATTTAGTGATTTTCTTAAACTTCAAACAGCTATTCAGTTATCTGAAGGGTTTCTCAAACCATATCCATGAATAGATATATAACATATATCCATTAGTATATAATACATATCCTATAACAATATAACCTTTATACAGTGCTTTAAAGCTGCAAAGTGTCCTACATATGTTGTCTTATCTGTGCCATACAATCCCTACCCTGTAAACTTACAGATGAGGAGACTGAGGCTGAGAGAAATTAATTTATTTGCCTAGGGTCACACAGGTAGTTACATGACTGAGGCAGGATTTGAACTTAGAGCTTCCTGATTCCAGTTCCTGTGCTCTTATTTTTATCACTTCTTGCCACAAGAAATACCACAGATTGGTCACATTTACCCCACAGACATCAGCAGGTGAGAATGTGAGAGGCCATCAGTCTGTCTTTTTTTCCCCCCAAATAAGGGGTTATTTCTGACGTCATTTGGATGCGTCTTTCCCAAAGACAAAAGTCCTCACTAAAGCTGCTCTCTTCTAGCTACCACAATCACAGTCTATACAGCTATGGTCAGTCGTTTTGCTGGCAATATTCACAGTGGGAAGCCTGCAGCCTCAGTTTCAAAATCTTACCTTGGGTTTTATGAAACATGAAAAGCCCCTCCTTTGCGGTCCCTTTGCCCCTTGGAAACTGGAGTATGTGTGGAGCAGGACCCGCTGGGATCTTTTCCAGTACACATTTGGGATATTCTCCTCCCATCCAGGAAACAATGAATTTACTTGTAGTACTTTAGTACCTGTAGTATCTTAATACTTCGAAGACGGAAAAAATTGGGTGAAGGGTTTAAAGAAAGAAAAAATCTCACCTTCATTCATGCACACCAAATGTTGAAAGGAATGTTATTTATATGCTCTGCATGTGTGTTAATCCTAACTCATTAATCAGGAAAATTTTTTTTTTTTTTATCATACTTCTTAAGGCAATGGTAGAGCATCTCAGATTCCTTTGGTTAGACCTGCGGGATCTGTTTTTTTTTTTTTTTTTTTAAGTTTCCCTAAGGCCATCGGGGTATTGGTTAGGTAAGAGACAAGAATTAAGAGGAGTCCTAAAGGTCTGGTTCAGTGACCTACTTGGTGTATTGTTTTCTTAATTGGGTACTTGAGCACCAGGACTTTCCCCTCCTCAGAATGAAAACGTTTCAGTGGGCTGAGGCTGGGGGTGGGGGAGAAGATGAAAGGGGTCATGTGGAATGGGGGAGTTAAGTCTCCGACGTGTTTAATTAAGAGTTCTATTGTGTTGCGGTGAGAAAGGAAGACGCAGCAACTTAATAGCATTCTGCTCCCTTTATCACAAAATAACCTGCAAGAAAGAAAGCTTGCAACTAAAACAGAGTCAGCTATATAATAGATACCATTAAAACTGTAGCTCTTCTGGAATAAAGATATCTAATTTCCTGTTGCAAGCCACTTACTCTATCATAAAACACAAATAGCTGAGCAGAAAGAGGAGGAGGAGGAAGACGAAGAAAGGAAGGAGCCCTAAATAAAAATAAGCAAAAAGTGGCTGCTTCAGACTGATCGGTTGATGTGTGTTTCTTTCAGATCTCTTCAAATACCAAAACCAAGTACCACCCCACCCCCAGCCCCAGGCTCTTCCATTCCACCTCAGCTCCATAGTCCACATCCGTAGATCAAATTCTACACTTTCTCCCCCAGGAAATGATAGACTGTCTTCTAATACTGCTGTAGTGAAAGCTGGTGGAGAACATCTTGGCACTCCCATCTAACTAGGCACTGGTCAAGTCAGTGTATCCTAGAACCAGGGGTTGATGATGACTCTTATCTGCTCACAAGGAAGAGAACTTTGGGTTTGCTTCTTCCGACCAAATACAGAGTATTTCCTCTAACCTGTACCTCTCAATGTAATAGAAAAAGCACTGAATTTAATGAGAAGATTGGATCTTGGGTAAGTCACAATATTCCTGAGACTTAGTTTCTCCTATTCTAATGAGAAGGTTGGACTAAATGATCCATAAAGATACTTCCAACTCTAGATCCCATGATTGTCCCCCCTCTGAAAAGTTGGATGATTTGCATAGAGGGAGTTGGGGCATCCACTGTTCTGTTATCTCCTGGAAGTGATATTCTTGTTTACAGTTGAGAGAAAGCTCAGGACGATGTGGACACAAGGATTTTAGCTGGATAGGTCTTTGGCGATCATCTAATCCCACTTCCTCATTTTCCTTATAGTGTCTGGTTTGTCTTTGGCTCCCAATGCAGACATTACTGCCAATCACTACTGTTCTTGGGATGTCCCAAATACTCTGCTCCTCTAAAGAGTAACAAGTAGCTCACAAAGTCAATTTCTGGTCAAAGGGGAGGAGAGGATATGGATGACAGATGACAGATGCTCTCCTCTCCTTTTCCTTCCCTCAGTAGTTCCCTCTCAGGGACTTGGTTGAAACTTATCTCTCATTTGAACTATAAGACAGAGTGATTTGAGAAACTGAAGAAGAAGCCACAGTGGGATATTTTTCCAGGCTAAGATAAAAGCTTTGAACTATGGGCAAGTGACCAAGGCAGGAACTGTAGCAACCCCTACAAGGGTAGGCCAGCAACAAAACTCAGTTCTCAGAGTTCCAGGCTAGGCCAGCAGTGCAGGGACACCCAGAATTAGCCCAAATCAAACAGTGAAGGGTCTTCAAGGAGTATGAACTTGGAGTAGTTATCCATACTCAGTCCCCCACTTAGGAAATCAGTACAAGGGGGTCTTCCAGAGTGGTGGGGATCATAGACTCAGGCCCTAGAATTCCCAGCTGGGTCAACTTGCTGAGAGCAAACCATTGGAAAAATGACCAAACAAAAAAAAAAAAAAGAGGAGTTATTGTGAGGCCACAGTCAACACATGAATCTCTAAGAGGAGAATAACTCTACGACATCTATGAGAAAAGTCTTAATACAGCTTGCCCACAAGATCAATTTGAATTCCTATAAGAAATGATGCAAGAGTTTAACAACAATATTTTCAATAAAATGAGAGTGATAGTGGAAGGAATTGGAAAAGAAATAACACTATGCAGAAGAGACTTGGAAGGAGAATTAACAGCTTAGCACAAGAGCTACAAAACCTTGCTCAAGTAATAAACTCCCTCAGAATTAGAATGAATAAAACAGAATTTTGCTGTTCATAGATACTATGAAGAAATAAGAAATAGTAAAATAAAATGACAAGATTGAAAAGATAGAAGAAAGTGTAAGGTATCTCATATCAAAATCAATTCACCTGGAAAACAGTTCAATGAGATATCTAAAAATTGCTGAACTCCTTGAAAGTCATAACCAAAACACAAAACAAACAAACAAAAAGTACATTTATTTTTAAAAATCATAAAATGAAATTGCCTATATCTCTTATAATCAGTGGACCAGGAGATAGAAAGAATCCACCATTCACTTCTTGAAAGAAATCCCAAAATGAAAACTCCCAGGGAAGTTCAAAGAAAAAATACTACAAGTAGCCAGAAACAGAGTTCAAGTACCATGGAACCACAGTCAGGATTGCATAAGATTTAGCAGCTATCTCAGTAAAGGAGTAAAGAACATGGATCTTTAATGAAATAGAGGACTTCTAAGCATTTCTGATAAAAAAAAATGAAGCTGAACAGAAACTTTGAAATATACACTTGGGAAAATAGATAGGAACATTAAAAAAAAGATAACCATAATCAAGTAATCAAAAAAGACTTTATAAAGACGGATCCTTGTTTCTAATGGAAAGGCAGGAGGGAATTACACAAGCAATTTGACTCCATCACCCTGTTACTTTAAGTTCAATGTTGGGACTGAGATGAGGCACTTGTAAGTCACTGAACAGTTTAAAGCTTTACTTGGCTTTACCATAGCAAAGATATGTAACAAAGATACCATGAAACTGAGCTTCTATATATGTAACCCCTTGTTGTTTCCATAAGAAAATACATGTGCTCAGAATGCTTAGTGTCCTGACTCAAGAAGTCTTGGGGCATCCACAAAGTTGGAAGGGCTTTGACATTACAAAGTGGGACCTATTATGCTCCTGTGTGACCAACCAGGTCAGCAGAGCCAGAGATCCCCAGGAAGCTGAGTCAAGAGAGGCACAGCTTGAGTTTTCCAGCACCTCTAGGCCAATCAGTTCCTGGTCTCGTTACCTTTTCCTAGTCAGTGGATAGAGTGGGGACCTCTAGTAGTTATTGGTGCTATCCCAGAAAGGGCTGTACCATCTCTTAAGAGCCAAATGGCATATTTTCAGGGTGAGGAGAAATGGAAAAATGAAGCTAAAGTGTACCTATATCATGACCTTTTTAAAAATTTAAATGAGGCTAAAATTATTTTGAATGATAAATTGTAGATTTCTCACAATATCTTGTAAAATGATTATTCACCTCTTCAGTCACTTTTATTTTTCATTTCCACTTCATAGAGACTTTTTGTTCTAACACTGTTGCTGCCATGGGTGAATTCTAACATGATTATTGGACTTTAAAATCATGCTTAGCTTGGATATACAGATATTTGGTGTTTCACATAAATGAAATACAACCTTGCTGAAAACCTAGGAAAATACTGTTTTATACTACACGATTCACTTATTCTTGCTAGGAAGTTCAAATAGATGGGGATAGGGGAAGATCAAAGATAGGTACTAATACTGGAAAGTCACTCAGTCTATCAACATTTATTAAGTGCCTATTATTTGCCAGACTCTGTGTTAAACTTTGGGAACACAAATACAAATAAAAACAAAGACAGTCCCTGTCCTCAATGAGTTTACAATCTAATGGGGAAAAACAAAAAGAAGCTGGAAAGAAGGGAGTAAGGTGAGGGGTGGAGGGGGAGAAGAAGGTGCCAGATGCAGGGCATGATGGAGAATTCCAAAGAGCTCCAAAAGAAGTATATCTAGTGGGAAATGGAGAGAAAAACTGCTGAGCTCCCTCCTTAAAAAAAGACTTTAATGTCTCTAGTTAGAGGGTTCAATCAGAGGAACAGAGTGTACTGCTGAGATATTAGTAGCAGGCAGATTCAATCTCACAGAATAATGAGATTGTCTAATGATAAGAAAGTAGATTGTTCATAGATAGTTAAAAAATTAATTTCGATTCAACAAGATTTTAAATGCCAACTTAACATCAGCAACTAGGTGGTACAGTGGACAGAGCGATGGTATCAGGAAGACCTGAGTTCAAATCCAGCCTCAGATGCTTCCTAACTGTGTGATTCTGAGCAAGTCAATTAAATCATTTAAATTGCCTCAGTTTCCTCAACTCTAAAATGGAAATAATAATAGCACCCACCTCCCAGAGTTGTAATGATCAAAATGAAGTAATACTTGTAAAGTGCAAATAATAGGCACTTAATAAATGTTGATAGACTGAGTGACTTTCCAGTATTAGTACCTATCTTTGATCTTCCCCTACCCCTATCTATTTGAATAGCAAGAATAAGTGAATTGTGTAGCATAAATTGTGTAGTATAAAACAGTATTTTCCTAGGTTTTCAGCAAGGTTGTATTTCATTTATGTGAAACACAGTGCTACAATCACTGTGCAAGGGCACTGAGCTTTAGAAAAAAAAAGAAAGGAAAAGAAAAGAAAGGAAAAGAAAAGAAAAGAAACAGTCCCTGTCCTCAAACACCTTGCATTCCTTTGATTTGTTACAGAATGTTTATCTTAAAAGCATCAAATAATTGGTTTGAAATGTAAATATGTCAGTTTTATCTCCTTTTTTTTTTTTAGAGAATCATCTTTTTTCTTCTGTCTTCACTGGTTTCTTTCAGGGAACTGGACACTACAAATTATCGATGCAAATGACACAACTCAGTTCTCATGATATAGTCTCTGATTCATCTCTTTTATAGTTATCTCTGGTTTTCCTAGGGTCTACTTTTCCAATTTTCATACTATTTAAACTATGTTTCACCTCTTCTTCTCTACAAATGTCCCTTTGGCCATTTCACAATTTATTATGCTGTTCATATAAGGTATGAAAGAAAGAAAAGAAGGAATTAAAACCAGTACATTTCACTTAGTATTTAAAGCATCTTGTGATGACTGAAAGGCAGCTGCAAACCCACTGTTAAAGAGGAATTTGTTTTTGTTGGTGATATTACTTAATCTCTCTAATGGAAAATGGAGAATTAACAGTATTTGTCACTTTGAAGTCCTCCTAATTAATACTCAAAAGACAGTCATCTTATTTATTGGTAAGATGATATAATGCCTCCTTTCTTGAGTTGACGCCATTTTTAAAAGGTAGTATGAATGAAATCTGTAGTTTTGACTGTCTTTCAATCTTTTACATGGGTGGATCAGTTAAAATATTTTTGTTTTTAAGGGGGATAGATCAAATTTTCTTTTGGGAGTAGGTGATAATGTACCTACACATAGGTAGCTACAGTTAAGGGGTGATAAGTTAGGCCAATTTAGTTGTCTTTTAAAAAGTTGTCTTTTAATTTTTTTTTTTTGGCAAATTAAAAAAAATTAAACAAATACAAAATGAGAAAAGAAAATAAATTACCATGTACAAAGCAGACCATAAGAGAGGATTCAACATAAAACAATGAATTTCCATTTCAAGAAAACCTATATAATAAATACTACACATTGTTTTTAAAGCTGCCCAGCTATTCTCTCCTTCCTTGTTGATTTTCCTTGTTCACTGTGGTTCTCTACTTTACTTTTCCTTCCTCTCCCAAAGATGGCTGCAATTAATAATTTATATATATATATATACTCACACATAGGTATCTATAGACATACACATATATTAACAATACACGTACACACAAATATGTAAGACCGTAATATGCTTTGTCCTTCTAAAAAAGTGGATAGCATCTTCCTTCATAAGTCCAGGTCTTTCCATGTTTTTCTAAATCAACCAGTTTATCATTTCCTACACCACAACTATACTCCAACTCTTCATCCTATCTGAGAGACTGTCTATGAGTGTTCCTCCTCAATTTTCTGCATCCCTTCTATTCTTAGTTACATATGCTTTATTTATACAATAAAGTATTAATTTAAAATAATCAAAATTATCCTTTTTATGCTTCAACTGTGCTTCAAACTTTTGATATAGTTTAAGGTCTGATACTACTTAATTTACTTCCTTTATATCTTATTTTCCTTTGTTTCTTTGAAATTCCTCAACTTTTGTTCCTCCAACTAAATTTTGTTATTTTTAAACAGTAAAAATGTAAAAAAATAATTTAATTGGGATGAAATTGAATAAATCAACTAGTTAGGTAAAATTACCATTTAAAATTATATTGGCTTTACCTACCCATGAACAATAAATATTACTTCAATTATTTAGATCTGAGTTTATTTGTATAAAAAGTATTTTATGTTCATTTAGCTCCTGTGTCTGTTTTGGCAGGTATATGCTAAGGTATTTTATGCTGTCTAAGTATTTTAAATGGTCTAAAACAATATTGAATAGTATTGCTGACACATAAGGAAGTTTCTCTGGTTTTCACTTTTATTAAATCTATTTTAACTTTAACTTGATCTGAGATCATGATTACTATCCCTGCTTTTTTTAATACTAAATTCTTATGTATTTTTGTGTGTATCTCTCATTTTTGTGATGTTTCCTGAAAGCAACATATCTTTGAATTCAAATTTTTAATCTTCTCTCCATTTGCATTTTATGGGTAAATTCATCCCATTCACATTCTAAGTTACCAATACTTATTTCCTCCTTCCTATTTGTCCTATCTACCCTTCTCACCCTACTTACCCTATGCCTCCTCACTGTTCTGCTTTATTTCTACTTAATAACTTGCCCTCCTATTCCTTAACCTACCCATCCCACTTTTATTCTCTTCTTCCCTCCTAAATCTTAATCAACACATCCTTCTATAACCCCATCCTGTTCCCTCAATCTCTTACTTCTTTATAAATTTAGAGTACTATCATACTCTTCTAAATGTATATAGTTCTCTTTAACCCAGATCTGATATGAGTAGGGTTCCAGTGCTACCAGTCCTCCTCCCTTATCTGATTCCTCTGTAACAGTTCTTCCTCTTGCTTCTTATTTGTAAGATACAATTACTCTTTTTACCTTTTCCTACACAATTTTGCTTTTTAAGAATCACGTCATACTCTGCTCTATTCCAATCTTTCAAACTATCCAATTATCATTGACAGTCTTAGGCATACAGTTTACATTTCCATGTACAAAAAGAAAACAATTTGTCCTTTTTGAGTCCCTTGTAATTGATCCGTGATATTTACCTTATATTTCCCTTGGATCTTGTATGTCTAATTTTCAATTAACCTCTGGTATTTTTGTGTGACAAAGTCTTGAAAGTCTACCAATTCATTGAATGTTCATTTTTTTTCATTCAGTATTATACCTAACTTTCCTAGGTGTGATAGTTTTGGCCACAATCTCAGTTCTTCTGATCTTTGATATATAGTCTTCCAAGACCTTTGGTCTTTTAGTGTAGCCGCTGCTAAGTCTTGTGTAAGTCTAATTGTGGCTTCTCGGTATTTGAATTTTTTTCTTGTCACTCATAATCTTTTCTCCTTAACCTGAAGGTTTTGGAATTTGACTATGATATTCCTGTAGGTTTGCATTCTGGTGTCTCTTTCAGGTGGTCACCAGTGATTTTCTTCTTCTTTTCTATTTTTCATTTCTTGTTCTCTTGTTCTTGTTCTAAAACTTCAGGGCACATTTCTTTAATTGCTTATTGCACTAGCTTCCAGGTAGCCCAGTTATTCTTATGGCTTTCTTCTTCATCTGTTCTCCAGATCAGTTGTTTTCTTTATGAGATGTTTTACATTCTTCTTATTTTTTATTTTGTTTTACTATTTCTTGTTCTGTTTTATAACATTGTTTGCTTCCCCTTGTCCAATTCTAGTTTTCAGGGAGTTGTTTTCTTCCTTAAGATTCTAGCTCTTTTTCTAGCAGATTGTCTTTCTTTTCATAATCTTGGTTTTCTTGGATTGTTCTTTTTTAAAAAATGTTTTTCCTCAATCTCTCTCACTTGATTTTTTTGAGTTCTTCTGGCAATTCTTTTTGTATAGGTGACCATTTGATATTACTTTTCGATGTAGGAGAGGCCTTTTTTTTTTTGCTTTAGTATCCTCTTCTGAAGATGAAGTCCAGTCTTCTCTGTACCCAGAGTAACTCTCTGTGGTTGGATTCTTTTTCCTTTGCCTGCACATTTTGTTTTTTGTTTTTAGTAGCTTGCTTAGCCTGCTATTATAATCACTTCTAGTCCCGGGGTATGGGGGATAGTGCCTTTGGCCTCAGGTACTTCTTACTGTTATTTTTTGAGCTTTGTCATGGGCCCAACCTCTGCACTCCTTTCCCGCTCCAAGCCACAGCTAGGGGTGCTCCTCCCCTCTTCCTCTGCTATGCTGGAACTGCTCTTGCTCCTTGAAGATCCTCCAGTGGCTATAACCTTCAGTTATCTCCTCTGGTCTGGAACTGAAAGTAAGAACTCAGCCCTGTTCTAAGTGCCCACAATCAGCAGCATACTGTCCGCACCTTTTCTGCACTCAGTGTCTGTGTGCTGGTTCCTTCTCACTTGCCTCAGAAGCATAGCTGGACCTGGCATCCAGAGGCAGCAGAGGTTCCTGCTTAGATGTCTGACCTCCCCCCCCACAACCCCCCATAATCACAATCTGGGACTCCCCCACAGGAGGAGGTAGCCTGGAGGTGTATACATTTCACTCAGACCAGAATTTATCCTGGGTCTTTTTCTGCAGATCTTCCCAAGTTGTCCCAGGAAGACCCCTGTTCTGCTCTAACTCTTGTTTATTTTTGTGGCTCTACGTTCATCTTGAGGTGATATTTTGTCTTATTTATGGAGGAAATCTGGAGAACTTGGAATTTTCTGACCTATTCTACCATCTTTCCAGCATCCTTTTGTTTTCCTTTCATTCTAAAAGAAATATTTCCAGCAACCATTTTCAATGGCATTTACTAATGCTCCCCTCACCCCCCAACACCTGAACCTCACCTCTTTCCTTATTCTTTTGTGTCCTGTGTCTTGTGTTTGAATTCTAGATTTCCAGGGGGGAATGAGTTCCTTCTATTTTTTTTTTTGGCTAGTCAAATGTCTCTACTGGAGCAGCTAGCTTCGTTTTCTCACCCTTCTTCTCCACACCACCCCAACTCTGTAATAAATGACCTGTTCCAGGAATGGGCAGATGGTTTCTTCATGTAATGAGAGAGTTTCATCAGAAAGTTTCAGTTTTCTGAAATCTGATATACTCTGAGTTCTATTTTCAATATAATACACATTTATTAAGCACCTACTATGTGCCAGGCACTATGCTAAACACTGGGGATACTAATAAGAAAAAGAAAGATAATATTTGCCCTCAAGGAGCTTATGTCTAAGGAGGGAATTGAAAAGAGTGAGTGGAAAGTATCAGAGGGTACCTGGTGGAGAGGAGGAGTAATGATGGCAGAATCAAAGAACTTTTGAGCCCTCTATGAAGGAAGGCTCCATCCTCCAAGCCTTCAAACAGAGGGGCAGAGACAACTGAGGGTAACGATGAAGTGAGAATACCAAAGCTGAAGGCATTCCCATGATTACTGGTGATAAGCTTGTTTCCATCACAAGTTCAATGCCTTTGGGAAGTGGAAGGACGCTTTTGTGGAAAATCCTGTCATCATCCTCCCTTGAGTTCTCTTGCACCCACTATGTAATACAGTGTCTAGCATATTATAAGTGCTTAATATATCTTTTTTGATTGACTGATAATGCTGTTAGGATTAGAAGGATTCCTGGGGTGCCACATGCATACACTTTACATATAGCGTTATCTTTCCCAAGGCTGCCCGTGAGCTTGATTGCCATTCTATATTTCACCCTTTTTCCTCTACTTTTCTCTGACTCTCAATATCTTCTGAAAATAATTATTTTCTCTTCTGACTGTGATTGATTAAGATTATTTACACAAAGAAAATTGCACATTAATAACTTTTTCCTTTGCATTGTACTGAAAGGTGATTGAATTATAACCTGGTAAACAGCCACATGCTTTTGAGAGATCTTTCTTCCACAGAGGGATTTTCTTAAAAACGTTAGGAGGGAATCATTATTATTGCTACCTGTAATGGTAAACAGGACAAAATATTTCAGAGCATGTATTTTAAAAAGAAATCTTATTTTTTCCAATTACATATGAAAACATGGTTTAAAACATTTGTTTAAATTTTTTGGGTTCTAAATTCTCCTTCCCTCCCAACCCTCACTTCTCCCTAAACCAGCAAGCAATTTGATATAGGTTATACCTGTGCAGTCATGCAAAGCATATTTCCATATTAGTCACATTGTGAGAGAAATACAGATCAAAAAGAAACCCCAATATGAAAAAATAAAGCAAAAAAAAATAGTATGCTTTAATCTGCATTCAGATTCTATCAGTTCTTTTCCTGAAGGTAGATAGTATTTTTCATTATAAATCCTTTGGATTTGTCTTGGATCTTTGTATTGCTGAGAATAGCTAAGTCATTCACAGTTGATCATCATACAGTATTGCACAGCATGTATTTTTAAAAATGCTAAATATGAATTTATTTGAATCTTTAAGCTGACAAAACATGGGAGAGGAGAGAAAGAATAAAATTTTAGATCTAGAAGTAACCTTAGATACCATCTATTCCAACCCTTTCATTTTAGAGCTGCAGAAATTAAGGCCTAGAGTGATTAGTTTACTTGCCAAAGGTCATCCAACTAATTGGGAGAGTAAAAACTGGACCTTTTGATTCCCCATTTAGGAATTCTATTGTCCCCCTCATAGAGATACAAATAATAGCCCCTTATATTCAAGACCTGGAGTACAAGAATATAAACACCATGAGAGTAGGAGTCATATTTTATGTAAAGTTTATATTTCCTTCAGCATCTAGCACATAGTACATACTTACAAACATTTATTGAATGAATGAGTGAAATGGAGTGATTTTAACCTCATCCATAAACTCGTGATAAGACTATGTACTATCACTGGTTGCAAAAATGATTAATTTAGATAAAACATATTTGGAATAGAATATTTTTCATAATATTTGATTTCCCCCTAACTACATGAAAAAACAATTTTAACATTCCTTTAAAAAAAGTTTTGAGTTCCCAATTCTATCCTTCTCTCCCCTCCCCTGAGACAGTAAGTAATCTATATACATTATACAGGTACAAAAACATATTTCCATATTAGTCATTTTGTGGAAGAAAACTCAAACTAAAAAAAAAAGAAAAAAGGAACTAGAGAAAGTGAAAAATAATATACTTCAGTCTATATTCAGACACCATCAGTTCTTTCTCTGGAGGAGGGATAGCATTTTTTAGTGAGTTCTTTGAGATTGTCTTGGATCATGGATTTGCAGGAATAGTTAAAATTCACAGTTGTTCAGTGTATAATACTGCTGTTATTATGTACAATGTCGTCCTAGTTTGCTTAACTCACTCTGCATCCGTTCTTGCAAGTCTTTCCAGATTTTTCTGAAATCATGATGCTTCTCATTTCTTATAGCACAATAATATTCCATTACAATCATATAGCACAATTTGTTCAGCTGGAATGGAATATTTTTGAAGAAAACAGAAATAAGGTTATTGATTTTTTTATATCATCATTTTCTTCTGACTCTTTTCCCTCTCTTCCCAAATAGAACTCTTTCTTGGGATAAAGTACAAGGCAAACCAATGGACACCCTGACCACAACTGACAGCATGTATTTTATTCTGCACCTATCCCCACTCTCCCACCTCTCTGAAGACAGGCAGGAGTAAATAAGGAAGTTTTCAAGGGAAAGAAACCAAACACATATACTATGTTCAAACAAGCACATATGTATTGAGCATTATTAACATACCTAGGACAGGGAGGGCACCTATGTGTTGAATATTTCTTATGAAGCCTGGTTCTACCATTAAAAATAGCATATTAAAAACAAAGACAAGAACCATCTAGAACATACAGCCATTAGGCAGGGGGACAGTTTAACACTATGAAGGAAATTGTTGAGAGGATGTAATTGTTTACTAATGATGATAATTGTCCTACTTCATGCCATCTTCAAAAATGGCAGCTCAGGGCCATTTGTAGTGTTCCCAAACAGCATCTTGAAGCCATCCAGCATGACTCTGCTAGGAGAGAACTTCGTTGGCACATCTAGTTTGTGGGCAAGATCAGGAGGAAAAGAACAATACCACACACAAATATAATTGGCATCACAAACTCATCAATAGTCATATATTCCTTGCAATTTTAGGCCATTTCTGAGAGATGCTTAGCAGTCCTCAGAGTTAGAAGTCCCTCTTTTTGGCCCTGCTAATGTGCAAAGGAGGAGTTGTGGGCTTCTGGGAGGGACTGAAAGGGGCTCACCAGCCCACTAACCCTCCTGTAGCCTAGCAGCTTATGCACCACTTGGGGAACATTTTAGAATTGATGGCGAAACTGTGAGGCAGTTGCAACTGTAAACAGTAAACATATTGAAGGGTGGAGGCTTGGGAAGAGAGAAGGGAGGGCAGGTGGGGAGTTTTCTTTGTTTTTCAACACGAAGAAAACATTGGTTTGATTCCATTACTGCCGTTAGGCTAAATCATGGCTTGTTTCTACCACAGCTAACACAGCTGTCAGTTCATTTCGACCCTGGTTATGCTGCTTTAAAGAATGTGCCATTATGTTCCAAGGATTTGGAGAACACATTAAAGGCGTTGCTTGCTGTCAAAGATAAGCCCAAGGCCAGAACTCCATGAGCAAAATCACCTGAGTAATTCAGCTAGCTCTTCTTCCCAATTACTCAATATGAAGATAGAATAGGAGTAAATCCATTACCCCAAAACTGTGAAAATTATAATCTCTAAATTTGTGACTCATTTGTTCTAAACAATATTCTATATAACAAAACCCTCACTTTAGGCAAGAATTTGGACACTCCCTGGAAGTTGCTTACAATGGCATTAGACCAGTTAAATACTAGGCTGTTATTAAGTTGTCTTTTCCATGATCTTTAAGTGAGTTATTAATATAAATGAACCACCATAGCATTCTTTGGAGGCAGAAGTATTTTAAAATGCTTCTCTCACATGCCTTACACCATGTAACCAAGGATCTTATTTCTGATCAAAGTTTAAGTCTCTAGGGTGAGTTGAATGGGTAGGTAGGCACAGAGAGATGGTGGGTTTTTTGGGAAGGTAGAGAGGGGGTAACTGAATGAATCATAGAAAGAAAGAAGGCAATAAACACTTATTAAAAGTAGCTAGTATGTGCCAGGTTTTGTTAAACACTTTACAATTGTTATCTCATTTGATCCCAGGAGGTAGATTCTGTTACAATTTCCTTTTTATGGTTGGAGAAAACTGAATTAAACAGGTTTAAGTGACTTGCCCAGAGTTACATAGCTAGTAAGCATCTGAGGCTGTATTGGAACTCAGATTTTCTTGACTCCAGGCTCAATAGTCTATCCACTGTGCCATCTAGGTTTGGGAGATTTTAATATTCCACCTATAATTCCACTTGAAAATCCCCTATTCAAGAACCTCCCCTTACCCCAGGAGTCCTATGAACATTTTTCCTCATAAATACTCCCTCTTCCTTGAAATTTAAGATCACTTTGGTGTGTCTGACATAACTAAAGAAAAATAAACCACTTATTTGGGACAGTCTTCATCCTTTTCCCCATCTTTTCCTCCCATCCCAGTAAAAGAAATATATACACATAAATATACATAATGTGTATATATATATATATATACACACACATATATATACACATATTATATATATACCCCTCTCTCTATGTGTATATATGTATGCATGTATATGTGTTTATATATTATATATATATAATATATGTATATATATATAATCTTCTGATTACTTAGCAATATACCTGATATATTTGTGAAAAGATCCCATCAAATAAGATGTTGGTTTTTCCAAGACTTGTAGGTTTAGGTAAGGTGCCAGGATCCATTCCACAAACAAAGTTACGACCAATTAAAAGTCTTGAAAGATTTTAAAGCAAAGATCCAGGAGCAGAGAAGCTATGTATCCATGTTTTCCCCCACTGATTAAGATGCTGAAAGTCCAAAGTAGAGACTGGGAAATAGAAATTGAGGTTTACAAATAGCATCCTGAAGGAATTAGAAAATATAAGAGAAGAACAATTAAACCAGTGCTGTCTCTGTTCATGCATGTGATGCCATATGGTGTTGTGTCTGGGAGACATGCCCCTTGGAGAACTGAACTGGCACATAAGGGAGGGACAAAGGCAGTCATATCTCATTCCTCACTCATACCAGCTGGCTTCCGAATGTGAATCTTTGCAGTCATCACTGAAGAAAAGTAGAAACAAGGATATATGTATGTATACAGACTCATATGTATATGTTTGTGCATTGGATTATTTCTGGGCTGAAAGGAGCACAGGATTTTGATGCTGAGCAGGTAACAAAAGTGGGAGAAACTGATCACCCAGGTCACCTTGATAGATATTGACATAATGCTTTCCCCTCATCCATGTGTTATGAATTTGATTCTGCCCACCCTAAAGCACATGGGGTGGAGCTTTTCATAAAGAAGAGAGTAGTGTTGGTTCAAAATGCAAAGCACTGAAATACTGTTGGGGAGAAATTATTTGACAAGCTGGCACAATAACAGTATGAGCCAGGAAGGATTTTAATGTAGAGGTCGAATTAGGCTAGAAGCTGAGATGAACTTTGATCTCATCAATGGTGGTGGCCCTTCCATGGGCACCACCTTTCCAAAGCTCTCCTCAATCGTGTCTTTTTGTCAATTCTCCATAGAAAGTCAGTTTTAGTCTAAGACACCTCCAAAGGACTCGCGATGGAAAATGCTATCCACATCCACAGAACTATGGAGTTTGAATGCGAGTAGAAGCATTCTATTTGTTTTGTTTCTTCTTTCTCATGGTTCCTCTCATTGTTTCTAATTCTTCTTCATAATATGGCTAATGTGAAAATATGTTTGATATGAATGCATATGTAGAGCCTATATCAGCTTGCAAGCCATCTTTGGGAGGGGAGGGGATGAAGGGGAAGAAAATTTAGAACTCAAAATCTTATGGAAGTGAATGTGAAGTGAATCTAAAAATAAATGAATGAATGAATGAATAAATGAAGGAAAGTCAGCCTTACATACTAAAGGTTTTACTCTAGTTCTTTCGATGTCAATAATGGAGGTACTTCCCCAGAGTTATCCATGTGCCTGTTCCTCACTCTTAATAGACAACCAGCCTTTTCCAGACATACAAGTCTTTCATGATACCTTCTGTGCCACTTTTGCAAGTTATCATCCTACAGCCTTCTTATGCCTGACACATGTCTTTGGGGCATCTGCAATTTTGATTCCTTTGTAGTAAATGGAATTTCATAAATCATGAGGTTCACCTACATTTTATTAAGGTTCCAGTATTTGCATTGGTCTTCATGTACCCCTTCTAGCACTTTCTAGATCTTTGATTCTCTAGACTATACACTAGATTGAATATGATACAACATCCTATCTCTGTTTGAAAAATTTCCTTGGATCCTTATTGCCTTTGGGATATAAAATATAAACTTCTCAGAGTGGATGTTAAAATCCACCTACTGTTACAGATTCATTTCTTTTTCTTCACTTCTTTTTAGTTTTTGACTTTCACTTCCACAAGATTTTGAGTTCCAAATTTTCTCCCCATCTCTCCTCCCCTATGATGGCATGCATTCTGATTGCCCCTTCTCTCACTCTGCCCTCTCTTCTATCACCCCCTTCTCTTATCTCCTGCCCTTCTATTTTCCTGTAGGGCAAGATAGATTTCTATACTCCATTGCCTGTATATCTTATTTCCCAGTAGCAAGTAAAAACAATTTTTACCATTCATTTTTAAAACTTAAAATTCCAAATTCTGTCCCTTCCTCCCTCCCCATCAACCCTCATTGAGAAGACAATTTATTTGTAATTTGATATAAGTTATACATGTGTAGTCATACAAAACACTTCAATAATAGTCAGATTGTGAAAAACTAAGTATATTTCCCTCCATCCTATCCTGTTGCCCCTTTATTCTATTCTCTCCTTTGATCCTGCCCCTTCTCAAGAGTGCTTGGTTTTGATTATCCCTCCCCCAATCTACCCTCCCTTCTATCATCCCCCTTTCCTTATCTCCTTCTTTACTACTTTTCTATCAGGTAAGATAGATTTCTATACCCAGTTGAGTTTGTATGTTATTCCCTCCTTAAGCCAAATCTGATGAGTCTAAAGTTCACTCATTCCCTCTTACATCCCACCTTTCCACCTCCACTGTAAAAGCTTTTTCTTGCCTCTTTTATGTGAGATAATTTACCCCCATTCTACATCATCCTTTCTCATTCTCCCAGTACATTCCTCTCTCACTCCTTAATTTTATTTTTTAGATATCATACTTCCATTTAACTCACCATGTGGCCCCCCCCATTGTGTGTGTATGCGTATGTGTGTGTGTGTGTTTGTGTGTGTGTGTGTGTATTCCCTCCAACCACCCTAATACTTAGAAATGTCTCATGAGTTACAAGTATCATCTTTACATGTAGGAATGTAGATAGTTCAACTTTAATAAGTCCCTTATGATTTCTCTTCCCTGTTTACCTTTCCATGCTTCTCTCCAGTCTTGTATTTGAAAGTCAAATTTTCTATTCAGCTCTGGTCTTTTCATTAAGAATGCTTGAAAGTCCTCGATTTCATTGAATATTCATTTTCCCCCTGCAAGATTATACTCAGTTTTGCTGAGTATGTGGTTTTTCGTTTTAATTCTAGATCCTTTGACCTCCAGAATATCATATCCCAAGTCCTCCAGTCCCTTAGTGTAGAAGCTGCTAAATATTGTGTTATCTTGATTGTGTTTTCACAATATTGAATTGTTTCTTTCTGGCTGCTTGCAATATTTCTCCTTGACCTGGGAAGTCTGGAATTTGGTTACAATATTCCTAGAAGGTTTCCTTTTGGTGTCTCTTTTAGCAGGTGATTGGTGGATTCTTTCTATTTCTATTTTACTTTCTAGTACTAGAGTATCAGGGAAGTTTTCCTTGGTAATTTTCTTGAAAACTGGTGTCTAGGCTCCTTTTTTGATCATGGCTTTCAGGTAGTCCCATAATTTTTAAAATTATCTCTCCAGGATTTATTTTCCAGATCAGTTGTTTTTCAATGAGATATTTCATAGTGTCAGAAGACATATTCTTTTCATTTTGCTTTACAATTTCTTGATTTCTCATAGAGTCATTAGATTTCACTTGCTCCATTCTAATTTTTAAGAAATTATTTTCTTCAGCAAGATTTTGGATCTCCTTTTCCATTTGGCTAATTCCTCTTTTAAAGGCATTCTTCTCATTGGGTTTTTGGACCTCTTTTGCCTTTTGGGTTAGTCTGATTTTAAAGGTGTTATTTTCTTCAGTATTTTTTGAGGTGTTCTTTAGCAGGTTGTTGACATGTATTTCATGTTTTTCCTGCCTCACTCTCATTTCTCTTCCCAAATTTTCTTCTACTTTTCTTACTTGATTTTCAAAATCCTTTTTGAGCTCTTCCATGACCTGTGACCATTTCATATTTTCCTTAGAGTCTTTGGATGTGGGAGCTTTGACTTTGTTGTGTTCTTCTGGTTGTATGTTTTGATCTTTTTTGCCACCAGAGTAAGATTTTATAGTCTGAGTTTTTTCTGCTGTTTGCTCATTTTCCTTGTCAATTACTTGACTTTTTAACTCTTTGTTAGGGTAGAATTCTGCTTCCAGTGTGGAGAGTGTACTGTCCCAAGCTTCAGGGATTTTGTGCAGCTATTTTCAGAGATACTTCTAGGGACCTGCAAATTTTCAGTTCTTCCAAAGTTGTATGAAGAGGTGTTTACTCCTCTCCTGGCCTGTGCTCTGGTCTGTGAGTAACCACAAGCATGCTTTTCTGCCTTGGAACTGTGAGGAGGATTCCTGCTCCACCACCACCACCAAATCTGTGACACTAATGCTCCACCTTGCCCCAGAACTGCTCCCCAGGACTGTGACCTAGATCCAAGCACAAGCAAAGCAAGAGAATTCTGCCTCAGTACCTGCAAAGAGATTCCTGCAATCCTTCTCTTATCAGTTTCTCAATCCCCCCACCATCTGTTAGCTGAGAGCTCTAGAAGCAACTTGCCACTGCTGCTGCTGCCATAGGACTGAACCTGGACTGTACCTCTCTCTTCCAGGTCTGACAAACCTTTCCTATTGACCTTTTAAGTTTTTTTTTTTTTTTGGCATTTGTGGTTTAAGAAGTCTGAAAACTGACACAGCTGCCAGTGATTCAGTCCCCTGAGCCTTGCTTCACCTTTGCTGGGGCCCAGTCTGTACTGGCACATTTTGTGCTGTACTGTGTTGCCCTCTCAGACTGGTGCAATAGGTCTTTCCTGTCCACACTTCACGTTGTCTTGGGTTGGAAATTTGTTTTACTCTGTCATTTTGTGGGTTCTGCTGCTCTAGAAATTGTTTAGAGTAATTTTTTGAAGATATTTGGAGGGGTTTGGGGGAGAGCTCAATTAAGTCCCTGTTTTTGCTCCACCATCATGACTCCACCCCTCCAGACCTATTTAATATTACTTGTCTTCACGTACTCTGTATTTTGACCATACTCACCTATGTTCTCTTCTCCAGGCTTGGCATTCTATATATATTCTCTGTGTCTTTGTAGTGGTTGTCACATGTTTCTGGAGCATATTTCCTCCTGATATCTTACCTCTTCAAATCCCTAGCTTAATTTTTAGATTATGTGCTACATCCTCCCGATGTGAAGCTTTTTCTGATCTCTCATGTGGCTAGGTTTCATTCCTCTGGTAATTATTCTGTATATTTACTTATCTGTCTAGATATGTACATTCTCCTGCTCTGGGAGAGTTCAAGTTTCTTAAGAACTTGTTTTGATTTTTTTATTTTTAAATAATATTTTATTTTTTCCAATTACATATGAAGATAATTTTTAACATTACTTTTTAAAAAATTTTGTCTCAAGACAAACAGAACCCCATTATCTCCCTCCTTCTGTCACCTCCCCACTAAACAATATGGTAAGCAATTTAATATAGTTTATATAAGCTCCTGAGTCTGAGGCTGCCTCCCTACCTAGCTGCCCCCAGTGTTTGCTGTTGTTTGATGATGAAGAGTGGCCTGGAGGTCTTTGCACTTCACTCTGGCTGAACCTCTCTGTTGCTGGAGGTTGGGTCTTTCTTCAGTCTTCTCAAGTTGTCTTTAGAGGACAATTGCTTTACCTTGACTCCTGTTCATTTCTGCTGCTCTAGATTCTCCCTCTGTCTTTTTATTTTGAGAGAAATTTGGAGAATCAAAAGTTTTCTGACCTATTCCTTCATTTTCCCAGAATCCTCTCTTGATTTCTTAAGAAGCTAAATCTCTTTCATGTTTGTGTTTGTATCCCCATCCCCTACTACAGTGCTTCATGCACTGTAAAAAATGATTTTTCAATTCATCATCCATTTAGCTTTAGCTTGAATAAATCCAATGAGAAAAAAAAAAACAACTATTATGGCAGCTCGTTTCACTTGGGAATAAAATTAAATGTTAGGAAGGTAGATGTCTAGGAGAGGGCTTCTTTTTCCTACCTCAGATAGAAATAAAGCAAAAGACTTTTGGCTCTTGGCTGTCAAATAGCATAACTCATATGGACAGTTGAAAATGCCACTATGAATCCTTTTACTCTATCTTTATACTAGTGGTCTGTGCGAAAACTATGAGCCTCCAATGGCCTGTTGCTTCTAGTATTAGAAGTAAGGGTACCTCTGGGATGGTCTGTCTTTTAGTCATTTTTTAGTCGTCATGGGACATTAGGTCAGGTTGAGCTAAATAAAAATATGCATTCTGAGGTAAGTAAAGAGCTATCTAAGTTATACTTATTGTGCCCTCCCCAATTGGTTTTATACACAGATGTTGAAATTATCGTGTACAAACATTGTTTATATCATATTGTTTCCCTGCTTAAGAACCTGTTTCTTATTTTTTTAACTTAGTATTTTATTTTCCCCCAATTATAGCTAAAAACAATTTTTTTAAACATTTGTTTTAAAAATTTTGAGTTCCAATTCTCTTCCTCTGTTCCCATCCCCCTCATTGAGAAGGCAAGCAATTTGATATAGGGTATACATGTGTAGTCATGCAAAACATATTTTCATATTTCATGTTGAAAAAGAAAATATAGATAAAAAAGTCCAAGAAAAATAAATAATAAAATATGCTTTGATCTGTATTCAGACACCACCAGTTCTTTCTCTGGGGTAGGACAGCATTTTCATCATAAGTTCTTCAGAGTTTTCTTGAATCTTTATTGCTGAGAACAGCTAAGTCATTCACAGCTGATTATCTTACAATATTGCTGTTGCCTGTGTACAATGTTCTCCTGGTTCTGTTAATTTAGCTTGCATCAATTCATGTAAGTCTTTCCAGGTTTTTTTGAGAGCATTCTGCTATCATTTTAGCTCTTATTTTCGACTGTATTGTGGACAAACTTCTCAAGACAAGCAGAACCCCAGAGTTAGAAGGGACCTCAGAGGACAACTGGTCCAATCCATACCTCTACAATGTACAAGATAAGTGATCATACAGTATCTATGTATAAAGACTCCCTTGTATAAGACTTCTAAAGTTTTGATTTCTGTACTTTCCAGAATGTGTAAAATAAACAAGGTCAGAATTATTGACAAATAGATATAATGATGATGACGTCGTTGTGCAGTCCTTCAGTTGTGTCTGACTCTTCATGACGCCATTTGGGGTTTTCTAGGCAAATATACTGGAGTGGTGTGCCATTTCCTCCTCCTTACAGATGAGCAAACTGAGGTAAACAGAGTTAAATGACTTGATCAGAGTCACAGGACTAGTAGATGTCAAAGAACAGATTGGAACTCAGGTCTTCCTGACTCCAGGACCAGCTCTCTGTCCACTGCCATGACCTAACTTCTCCAGACATTGAGTGACAGGTAAATTAAAAAAAAATTAAATGAGAAGTGACATGTAAGGAAGAACCAAATTTGTAAATACCTCATTTTCTCTCCTCCCTGGTAGCTAAAAACAGATTAAATTCAAGGGATTATTATTGCTGAGGAGAGTGGTTTCTTCTGTGGTAAAAGAGAATTGGAAACAATCAGTGGCCTTCAACCTTGGGCATTTTTGCTCACACTCCAAGGCTGCAGATTCTTGGCTCTGATTTCAATTTTTAATTCAATTTCAATTTTAAATGGGATTTAAATGGGATCCTTCTATCCTCACTATCTGAGCCTGGTACACCTCCTTCTCCTGTTCATGGCTCTGTTGCATGCTGGCCTAATCTGGACCTCATGACTCCTCCTTCAGTAGTTCCTCTTAAATGGCTTTCACTTGTGATATTTTCTGCTTCTTCCCAACCAAAGTAGTGATTGGAAACTAAGGTTTACATACCTCAATATAGTCCCTGAAAGGACTATACCTAAACACCTTTTCTGATCTGTATTTATTTCTCAAAATTCAAGAATAGGTTATCAATGTTAAAAACCAGAATTAAATTGTTTAGACATAAAAGCAGTTAAAGGTCAATTAATAAGGAGAGGCAGGGAAAGAAGTATCCTGCTGCTGCTGGAGATATGAAGATCTGTTCATGTCCTTTAACTATTTGGGAATCAATCTTAATCTTATGTATTTGAATTAGTTCCTTAATTATCTTTGCTATGGGACTTTCACCAGACAAGCTTGATGTAACGTTTTCTTTTTTTTTTTAAATCCAGTTATCTATTTCTCTTCTAATTTGTTCTACAGTAGATTTATTTATCTGAAAAACTTTTATTATATACTTTATTATACATCTTCAAAGGTCTTTTAGATTTCTACTAATACTTACTACAAAATATTTTATTTTTAGATACTTCAAGCTTGTTAAGTAGCTCACATTTTCCAAAAGTCTATATTTGCTGATGTCTGTCAGCTTGATAATTTTGGAGATTGTGTGCTGTAATATCAGCGTTGATGGACTTAGGGGTCCTTTCAGCCATCTCCTCCAAGTAGCATCTGAACTGAGGAAGGAAAGGAAGAAAAAGGATGGAGAAAGAAGGGAGAAACAGACTAGATGGAGAAGGGGAAGGCAGGAGAGGAGACAAGGAAGGACAACGCTATTTCCAAGGTCAGAATCACGGGCAATTTAGATGCATAAATTGTATTCAAATAAAGTCCAAGGACATCAAGAATACAGGTTAAAAGCTGCTGGTCCGTAGGAAACTCTTTGGCTCCCTCCAACTCCAGGGCCAAGCTTCTATGGGTAGGACTCAAAAGATTGACAATACGTATTGATAGGCTATTTTGTCATTGCTTGGAGACTCCCTAATGTATCATTGATCTCTCTAATTGTATTGTTTGCACCTTGAGTTAAAGGATTATGACTTTCTTCATGGGGGTTATATTCTATAATCTCTGCCCATTTCCATAGCATCTCCCAAAATATCTTCCAAGTAGAGAATGCTGAATGCTTATTAACTAATCTTAGTCAGAGCCTTATCCTATAGGGATCTTTCAGATCAGCTCTACATATCTTCTTGTTGTAGAATAATTGGGTAGAGTCAAGTTGAGTCTGCTTTGTAGACCTACTTTTGTTAACCTTCTAGCACCCTAGGCTGAAAAACCTAAACCATAAGAGAAAGAGACAAGTTGCCAGGTTCAGATTTCTCAAAATTCTTTCCTACTTTGTGTAATTGCAGGCAAGTTTTTCTCCTTCATGAATTTCAATCACTTTACTTGATTGAAAAATGTGTAGATTGATCAAGATGACCTCTCTGGTCTCTTCCAATTTTGCATCCTTTATTCCCAGCATACAAAGTCCTTGGGGTCCTGGCAGTTTTGTATGGAAAAGGTTAATGATCAGATTCTTTCTGTATTTCCTCCAGGCCTGGTCTTAATTCATTAACAAACATCTATGGAGTACATTGTAGGAGTCACACTTCCAATGTCCTTAGCACTGACTAGGTACTCTGGGAGATGCAGGAGCATAATGTATAATTTAGCTGGAAAGACAAGATTAAATGACAAAATATGTGTAATTAAATAAGATAATATATGGAAATCACTTTGCAAACTTTATGGAATAGATACATCTCCAGCATCTCCCTCCACCCTACCCCACCTTCCAAATATTTCTCCATGGGGAGATTTTGACTCCTGCCAGCAGGAGATTGGGACCAGAGGCTGACCACTCTACCTTCCTTAGAGAGAGAGAGGGACTGGGCTAAAACTATATTATAGTTTTATAAAAATATAAACTATAAAACCCTTACATATTAGTAGCCTAGGGAATGTGAGTTTAAGGTTCAATCTAAACTCCTAATCATTATTTCTTTTTTTTTTTCTTTTTTTAAAATTTATTTATTTATTTAAATTTTTTACATTCATTTTCACAAATTTTTGGGTTCCAAATTTTCTCCCCTTTTCTCCCCTCCCCCCACCCCAATACCCCAAGCAATCTAATTTTCCCTATCTCCAATCTGCCCTCTCTTCTGTCATCTCTCCCTTCTCTTGTCTCCATCTTCTCTTTTCTCCTGTAGGGCCAGACGACTTTCTATTCCTCCTTAACTGTATGTCTTCTTTCCTAGTTGCAACAACAATACTAAACATTTGTTCCTAAAACTTTGAGTTCCAAATTCTCCTCATCCCTCCCTCCCCACCCATTCCCTTTGGGACAGCAGGCAATTCAATATAGGCCATATCTGTGTAGTTTTGCCAATGACCTCCCTGATAGTCGTGTTGTGTAAGACTAACTGAATTACCCTCCATCCTATTCTGTCCGTCATTGTTTCTCTTCTGTCTTTTGATCCTGTCCCTCCCCAAGTGTTGACTTCAAATTGCTCCCTCCTCCCTTTGCCCTCCCTTCCATCATCCCCCCCCTTGTAATATCTCTTTCTCCCCCACTTTCTTATACTGTAAGATAGGTTTTCATACCAAAATGAGTGTGCATTTCACTCCTTCGTTTAGTCAAATGTGATGAGGGTAAACTTCTTGTTTTTGTTTTTGTTTTTGTTTTTTTTTCTCAGCTCTCCTCTTTTTCCCTCCACTAAGAAAAACTCCTACCTGCCTCTTAAATGACATATAGTTACCCCCTTCCCTTTCCCTCCCCCTACATTTCTCTCTCACCATTTACCCTAGTTTCTTTTAAGGTATGGTCCCATCCTATTCAGTTCAATCTGTGCTCTCTATCTCTGTATGTGTGTGCATGTGTGTATGTGTGTGCATGCGTGTACATGTGTATGTGTGGTCCCACCAACTACCCAGATACTGAAAAGTTTTAAGAGTTAGAAATATTGTCTTTCCATGTAGGAATGTAAACAGTTCACTTCTGGTAAGTCCCTTAAGACTTCTCTTTGCTGTTTACTTTTTCATGCTTCTTCTCATTCTTGTGTTTGAAAGTCAAATTTTCTTTTCAGCTCTGGTTTTTTCATCAAGAATGATTGAAAGTCCTCTGTTTCATTGAAAGACCATATTTTCCCTTGAAGTATTATACTCAGTTTAGCTGGGTAGGTGATTCTTGGTTTGAGTCCTAGTTCCTTTGCCTTCTGGAATATCCTATTCCACGCCCTTCGATCCCTTAATGTAGAAGCTGCTAGATCTTGGGTTATCCTGATTGTATTTCCACAGTACTGGAATTGTTTCTTTCTAGCTGCTTGTAAGATTTTTTCCTTGAGCTGGGAGTTCTGGAATTTGGCCACAATGTTCCTAGGAGTTTCTCTTTTTGGATCTCTTTCAGGTGGTGATCGATGGATTCTTTCAATACTTATTTTGCCCTCTGGTTCTAGAATGTCAGGGCAGTTTTCCTTGATAATTTCATGGAAGATGATGTCTAGGCTCTTTTTTTGATCATGACTTTCAGGTAGTCCCATAATTTTTAAATTGTCTCTCCTGGATCTATTTTCCAGGTCAGTTGTTTTTCCCATGAGATATTTCACATTCTCTTCCATTTTTTCGTTCTTTTGGTTTTGTTTGGTGATTTCTTGGTTTCTCGTAAAGTCATTAGACTCCATCTGTTCCATTCTAATTTTGAGAGAGCTATTAAATTCAGTGAGCTTTTGAGCCTCTTTTTCCATTTGGCTCATTCTGCTTTTGAAAGCATTCTTCTCCTCATTGGCTTTTTGAACCTCCTTTGCCAGTTGGGTGAGCCTATTTTTCAAGGTGTTAATTTCCTCAGCATTTTTTTGGGTCTCCTTTACCAAGGTATTGACCTGTTTTTCATACTTTTGTTGCATCTCTGACATTTCTCTTCCCAGTTTTTCCTCCCCTGTCTAACTTGCTTTTCAAAATCCTTTTTGAGCTCTTCCAGGGCCTGAGCCCACCCACCACCCCCCTGGGGTGTCTGGGGTACTGAGGCCCTGCCCTCCACGTCTTTCCCTGATGGCAAGAATACGTCCTCATCTTCGTCAGATCCAAAGGTCGGGATCATTTGCATTTGTTGGAAAAAACTCTCTAAAGTCTTATTTTTCTTCCCTTTTCTAGGCATTTTTCCAGCCAGTTACTTGACTTCTGAGATTCCTTTCCACCCCGCCTGGATCCGCCCAGCTAGTGCTTGGCCTCTGAGATTTAAATGGGCTTTCCTCCTGCTGGCTGTCAATCAGTGAGCTTTAGTTCAGGTGCTGGGGTGGGGTCAGGGCTGCCTCCGAGACTGATCCCTCGGGGGTTTTATGCAGAGACCCTCAGGAATGGAGCGGGTGGGGGCGGGGTGGGGGGGGCCGCCTCCCAATCTCAGCTCCCCTGGGGGTCCCGAGCAGAAGCCTTCAGCAACAGAGCGGGGTGGGGGCAGGGCCGTCTCCCAGGCTCAGCTCCGTCGGGTTTTATGCGGGAATCTTCCCTAATGAAGATCCTGCCTGCTGCTGGGGGATTCCTGAGTCTTGGGCCGCTGCCGCCTCAGCTGCCGCCCACACCTCCACCTCCGCTTCCTGCCCCCGTCCCCGCCGCCGCCGCTTCCTCCCGAGGGGGCCCGAGTCACGGAGACGCCCCGCTTCCCCTCTCCTTCAGCCCGGCCTCTCTCACTGACCTGCTTCTGTGGGCGGAGGGACTTTCCCGGCTGCTTCAGCTTCCGTCTCTGAAGCCTGCTCGGATCCGCTTCTCTGAGGCCTCGGCCAGGGCAGCGCTGGGGGTCGGGTTTACTCTCCGGGGCGCGCCGGACCCTGGGAATGGGTCCTCAGGGCTCCCTGGAACGGAAATCTCCTCCACTCTGCCTCTGCACACCTTGCACTCACCCAGAAGCTATGGGGGACTCTTTCTACACCAATTCCATGGGCTTTGGTTTCGGAGCTCGTAAACGTGCGTCCTTCTACTCCACCATCTTGGCTCCGCCCCCCTAATCATTATTTCTTAATAGAGAACCGGGCCTTAAGCTTTATATCCAAGGTTTGACTCCTCTGCTACTACATGCCAGTTCCACAAAGAACACACATAACAATAGGGAAGAAACAGATTTATCTAAGTAGGTAGCAAAACAGAAACCAGAGGAAGTATACATAGGAAGGTAAGTGTGTGCAGATTGTGTGCAGGCACAACCCTGTAATATCAGCCTTGATGGATTTATTGGTCATTTCAGCCATCTCCACCACAGCAGCACCTAAACTGAGGAAGGAAAGAAAGAAAAAGGACGGGGAAAGAAGGAAGAAACAGGCTAGGTGGAGAATGGGAGGGCAGGAGAGGAGACACATAACAATAGGGAAGAAACAGATTTATCTAAGTAGGTAGAAAACAGAAACCAGAGGAAGTATACATAGGAAGGTAGGGGTGTGTGTGTGTGTGTGTGTGTGTGTGTGTATGTGTATGTGTGTGTGTATGTGTGTATGTGTATGTGTGTGTGTGTATGTGTATGTGTGTGTATGTGTGTGTGTATGTGTGTATGTGTATGTGTGTGTGTATGTGTGTGTGTGTATGTGTGTGTGTGTGTGTGTGTGTGTGTGTGTGTGTGTGTGTGTACCAATTGTGGGGTGAGGTAACTTAGCTCAAGCAAGAGTCACAGTCCCAGATCGCTCAAGGCGAAATTCTCTGAAGCCTTTAATGTAGCAACCTGAGATTAAGGACATGATTTGATGGAGACTTCCAGTTTCTCCAATGTGGGCTTATTCGCAGAGTCCTTTTCTCTCTTCTGTCACATAAAGTGAGGTTGATGTCCAGCATCTTCTCTCTTGAAACTGGTAGTCAGAAGAATCCTGAAGAGCCAGAAGAAAAAAAATCCCTCTCTCTCTCTCTTTTTCCCTAGCACCAATTCTACCCCACCCCTCATGTAGGCAAGGGTGTTGATTTCCACCAGTGAAGAGAGAGTCCTATAGAAATGAACTTTGGGACTTTTGCTGCATAAATTCTAATTCTGATGATTATTAATAGATATGAAATAGCCCAACCATATAAACAGAATACAACTAAGTATTAGTTTGTATTTTGAAGGCTAACTATAGGAGTTTAGAAAAAGAAAAGATGGATGAGACATGATTAGAGAAGGCTCTTCTGGAAAGAGGTATGATTTAGACTTAGGATAGGCTAATAGAACTTGCATCGGCAGAAGACAGACAGGAGGGTATTGTCAACGGGAATGAAAGTCATGGCAAAACATGGTCCTGGGTATCAGTAAGGCGTGTTCAAAGTACAATGGGGACTAGACTAGAGTTCATATTGTGTGTTGAGGATTAGTGAAAATTAAGTGTAGTCCAGTAATTGAGGGTCTTGAAAACTAGGTAGAGATATTTAGATGAAAAAAAAATCACAATCTTTTTTTGGCAAGCCGTTAATAGGAAACCATAGAAGTTTTCTGAATAGAGAATTCTAAGATTGTTGGGATTAGAGCGGAAAGTGATCTTAGAAATCACCAAGTCCAAGCCTTATGAATGCCCAAAGAAGTGAAATTATCTTGCCCAAGATCATACCAGGTTGGTGAACCACATGACTAGGTTTTGAATACAGATTCTCTGGCTCTGATACTCAGGAAAAATTTATAATAGAAGAAATGAAGGAAAGAGTAAAGTTCAGGAGATCAAGGGAATAAATAATCATTAAGTGCTTATTAATTTACTTGTGGTGGAATAGAACAGTACCTCTTAAGTAGTTTCATGGGGAAAGTGGCATTTGGTCTGAGAAGTTAATATTTGTCTTAGTTAGAAGAATGGTTGGTATTACCATGAGTAGAGGAAGAGGAAGGGAAATTCAAAGTGAAGGAAACCATAGGCAAAGGCATGGAGGTGGGAACTGTTAGCCTTAGTTTCATGGGAGTCAATTCAGATGAGTCCTGGAGGTTTTTAGTTTCAAATGTGTACAAATTCTACAAGATGGTGAAATTTACAAATATTTCAAGTTCAAGCCCATTCTAACTGCACTGTTCTATACCTTTGGAGATAATTTTTCATGGTCACAGCAATTCTGGGCATGAATATAATGAGATAGGTTAAATTACTGTTTATGTGAAATTTTTATTTTATAGAATCAAATATAATTAAACTCATAAGGCTGAGATTGTACAAAGACTGATTGTGGGCATATGATCACCTTTTCCTCACTCTTGGTCACTTGTCCTCTGCCAGGTCCTCAGGACCTGTTGTTTCCTCTATTAGAACATATTGAGCTACTTGAGAGCAGGAACTGTCTTACTTTTCTATTTACATTCTGAGCCCTTAGAATAGTACTTTGCACACAGTAATTACTTAATAATTGTTTCATTCATTCAAACGAATCTCCTAAATCAAGTCTCCTAAAGTCTCCTTATACAAACATTAAGAAAGTATAAAGCAGTTAAGTTTTTCTGAAGTATCTACAATAGCCAATAATTCAGTTTCAAAATCATCCAGCCAAAAAGAGGTTAAAAGACAAAAATTCACCCATAGATTATTGTAGAAACTGCCATGATTTCTACAACCCCACCTCAATGCCAATAATGCAGTACTAAAATTAATATACTAACTTCCATAATTAAAATTCTAATTTTTAGCTTTAAATCATCTTATTTATGTCTTTTTTTTTTACATTTCTGTTTCTATCTTTCTTTGTCTCACTGTGCCTTGTAAGAAATAAAGAGTTGTAGTTCCATTTATAGTTAAACAAAACCAACTGACAAATGACTCTCTAAAAGCATGTACACCACTCTTCTCCTGCCACCTCCCATCTTCCATATCTCTGCCTTAAGGAGAGAGTTAGGTTTCATCATTTGTTCTTCTGCATGGAGACTGGTCATTGCAATTCATATGAGTTGAATCGCCTTTCAGAATTGCTTTCATCTGATCACTGAATTCAAATGGCTCTGGAGGAGAAGTGAGGCTGGTGACCTGCACAGCCCTCCCTCTCTCAAAACAAAGTCAAGTGCAAGTCATTATTTCTGTGATGGCATGGTCTTCTTCGGCAACAAAGGACAAACACACAGTCATTACATATCTTGTCCTCCTGGTTCTACTTACTTTTCTCTCTCTCTCTGTTTATTAGCATCTTATAATATTTTTCTGAATTCCTTATATTTTTCATTTCTTTTTGACATCAAATAGATGATTATTTAGCCTTACTATAATTTGCTTAATCATTCTCAATAAACGGGTACCAACTTTGTTTTCATTTTTTCTTAAAATAAAAAAAAATCAAAGTTTTTATAATATTGATTTATAACTCTTGTATAGATGTAAAATAGATTATAAAACCTGAATCAAAGTCATGTTTCCAGGAGACAACTGGAAAGATTTCTTCTTACAGAGAAAAAAAAAACTTGTATAAAAATTCACAAGTGAATAAAATGCTGGAGAGTTAGTGAAATGCTTTGTCTAGAAAATGGAGGAATAAAACCAGATAATCTCAAAAGTCTTTGATTCTGGGATTCTTATGAGACATTGAAGTTATATAATATTGAAGGATACTGATTTTTAGTGCAAAGAAGAACTTTATAACAAGTAGAACAGTACAAAAATGGTATGGATTGACTAATTAGAGTATTGAGTTTCTTGTTGCTAGAGCTATTTATACAGATCACTCCCTGTTGGATGATGGGGTCTCATTGAACCCTAAGATCCAAGGATTTGAGAGTGTTGTTTACACTGCTCTGAGTAGCAGTGTGGTACTCAGATACAATAATTACACTGGACATTAGCAGACAGTTCCAGTCTAAGCTCCATTATATCGTTTTGGGCAAATCACTTAGTAGAATCACAGAATTTTGAGTTGCAAAGAACCCTAATGACCATTGAAGTCCATATTATATCCAAAAAAGAATTCTAATCCAACACCTGATGAGTGGAAATCTGACCTCTGAAGACCGCTGATCAGTGGAAATCTGACCTCTGAAGACCTCTGATCAGTGGAGTTTTTGGATGGTGCCATAGTGCACAGAGTGCTGGGTCTAGAGTCAGGAAGACTCATCTTCTTGAGTTCAAATCTGATCTCAAACACTAGCTATGTGACTTAATACTGCTTGCCTCAGTTTCCTTCTCTGTAAAATGATCTGGAGAAGCAAATGCCAAGCCATTCCAGAATCTTTGCCAAGAAAATCAAAATAGGGTCATGAAGCATAGGGTCATGACTGAAATGACCATATAACAATGAGGGGAGGAATGCACTACTTCCGCAGCCCATTTCTCTTTTAGATAGCTCTAATTATTTTAGATGGCTCTCAATTTTAAGGAAATTATTTTCCTACATAGAACCTAAATTTTTCTCTCTGCTTCTTCCATCTGTTGTTCCTTGTTTTTCCTTCAAGAGCCAATTCAGGTCAACAAGCATTTATTAAGCACTTGCTATATGCCAGGCATACTTTTACATGCCAACCCTTCAAATATTTGAACATCCTCCACCCCCTTGAATCTCTGAGACTTAGTTTCCTTATTTGTAAAATAGCGGTAATAATAGAAGCTCTGCTTAGCTCATTGGGCTATGAGGAAATGTGTGCAGAAGGAGGATTCTTTGAAATAACTTATGTGAACAAACTTTGCAAATTGTAAAAGTGTAAAATTGTAAAGTTCTAAACAAAAGAGATAGTATTGCTATTATTATAATGTGAACTAGGGAAAGTCTTGCCTATCCTGCAGATTCCTCTGATGTGAAACATATATTGCAGAAACTTTACTTACATATGCTAATTGTGGGAAGCATAGTTAGAAATACAACATTAGATACATTCTCATTCCCTCAGTAACAATGGTGACTTAAACTAATGTATATAAAAGATGTTTTCTTTTTCTTCCAATAACCCATTGAACTGGATGTAAAATAAAGATATCTAAGTTTCACACGTTGAATTCCTCAGCTGGAAAGGCAGGAGAGGAGAAATAAGGTACCACAGAGTCCACTTATTCTTGTTATCTCAGACAAATATTTGACAACACGTTGAATTGGGTCAATGTGCCCTTAATGTTAATGAAGTATTGCTTTTGATTTTTATAAATAAGAAAGACTTTTGTAGTTGAAATAACTAGAAAGGTGAAGTTTCTACTCCAGGGAAAATGAATTATCAAATAATGGGATTAGTCCCTGATCGATGTTAGAATCTCCAGCGTCATATCCTAGGCAAACCAACGTACAATGCATTTTTATTCTCATGAAAGTAGATGAGATACAATGGCACGCACAGAATTTGAATGTTACAAATGACTCATTTGGAGCCTTGCTACAGTCCTAGACCCTTCAGGCTGGAGTGATTTGGGGATTGTTAGGTGAGATTAGCAGGACAATAATTTACATATGTTTTGGTTTTGTGAGCTTTTTATCTCCTCAAGTTTGAGGTGGGTTTGATACCTTTCCTGGAAGTCCTGCTGGAATATGATTGTATCACTGTGGCAGCGATTTACTATTAGAAGGCTATGATAGAGATGGACATTTTCCAGTAATCAGGTAAGTAGGCAAGCGGGTCTTTGTTCTTTGCATAATCTGAAGTACTTTCTGATCTGCGGTATAGTACATGAAAGGCAATATCTCTGAAATGACAAAAAGATCTTTATTTCTTTTCCACAATGCACAGAAAAATGGTAGGAAGAGAATGGAAGTTTGAATTTATTTCCTTGGGAGTGCATGTTATCAGTTTCAGTAAAGGAAATGCTAATGGAAGTTATGTTCAGGCATTGAGAGATGAGGGAATCACTGTACTTCCTGTCTTTCATTGTTGTATTATGTTGCTGTGTTCTGCTGAATAGAGGTAGCATTGCCTTCCAGAGGTGGCTGCAATTCACTTACAAGAGAATGAATGGGCTGGAGTTTAGTGGAAGAACCTTAGACTGAGAAGTAGGAGACTTCTATGCTAATCCCAGCCCTGCCCTTGACTGATTAACATTCTGTGCCTTCATTTTCCCATTTGTCAAATCCCCAAATGTAGAGATTGAGATGATTTATATATATATAATATAATCATAAATATATAATAATGTAATTTATATATATAATATATATGATAAGTTTTAGAATTCTTAGCAGGAAAAAGAATTATTAATTTTAGCTCAGTTTAAGTTACTTTGGAGTTCTACTGATATAAATTTGGAATCTAAATATCATGTCCATACACATATACATTTATACATATATACAAATACACATATATGTGATAGATATAGCATCATATATGGTATCATATATAACATTATACATGCATATATAATCTAAGAGTTCCTAGTCTTATTTATATTCTCAAATCTCAAAACATGGACCTTTTACAAATGGGAAAACCAAAATAGAGAGTGGTTGTAACTTGTCTATCATCACAGTTAGTCAGAGGTAGAGCCTGGACTGTAGCAGAGCCTGCTGTTCTTTCCACTGGACAAGTGGTTCGTAATCGTGGGTCCATGAACTTAAAAAAAAGTATTGCCATTATTCCGTTTCTATGTAATTGGTCTCCTTTGTAATCCTATGTATTTTTATCTTATGCATTATGATATTTATCTTATGCATTTAAAAATATTATCTGAGAAAGAACCCCATTGGCTTCACCAGATTGTCAAAGGAGTCCATGACACCAATAAAATAAAAAAAAATATTTTGGATTATACTATATAGCGATCTTTTCCCTTGCAATTGAACACATTATATATATGCATATGTATTCTAGATATACACATATGTACATACATACACATACAAACAGGCATATGTCTATTACTTTTCCTTAAGTCAATGAACACACACATATACACATATATGCATACATACATAGATGTATTTGTATATGCATGTATACATATATATGTATATTCATGTACACAACTCCTACTGAAATCAATGTAGACATTGAGAAACTCAATTTGATTCACAATTGGTGCTGCTGAAGTTTGGGGAAAGGGGAAGATCAGTCCTAATGGTGGTAGTATAAAAATCACCATTTTTTTTTCCTACTTGACGCTATTGTTACTGGGAAGTAAAATTAGTTTTTGCCCTATAATGGTTCTGAGTATTTTGACCCTAAATTGCCACTTTTTGGTCACATTATTGATTAAATCCAAGGGCATGTACTATATGCGACATATTTTGGTTTGTGTTCATTGTGTTCAAGTAAGAACATTCTAGATGTGTGTGTGTGTCTGTACATATATGTGTGTGTGTCTGTACATATGTGTGTATGCATTTTTAAAGTATAGTCCGTGAAGGACTTTTTCTTGTTTGTCCAGCCTGAAACTCATTTTGAAGGCTGTGAGTCTAAGTTGGGAAAAAATAAAACTCTTGTCTCACTTTGAGAAAGCAGAGTTTTTATTCCTCACTTCAGTTTTTTTCCTTTGGTTTGATTTATGTTTAAATGAAACAATGTAGTACAGGGACACTGAGAACTTTATCAAATAAATGTTAATATAAGACACTAGAAAACGTCTATATCATCAAATGCAGTAAAACCTGAGCGTGCTTTAGAAATATCATTTATTTCTGCTTTTGTTATTTTTATAATCTAGGACAAACCAACATTTCTTATATATTCCAGTAGCATTGGGTTGGTAGGAGCATAGATGTAGAGCCAGAAGATCCTTTGAAACTCATCACTTCTAACCCCTTCATTTCACAGATGGGAAACCTGAAGCCCAGAGAAGTTGATGGCCAAGGTCGTACAAGCAGCAGGTAGGAGAACTAAAATTTGGACCTGGATTCTGTGATGGCAAATATGCCAGACTGGGCCCCTTGGGCTACATTAGCCTACACCTACTTCCTCCATTCAGTTCTTTATGTAATCCTCAGTCCCCTCTGAGCCCTAAGATGATGGAGTCAAGGAGAACCACTGTCGGGTGTGATGATGGATTTTATGGCCTCCAGTTTTCTGCCCTTTTGTCTTGACTTCTTGTCTATGAGTATCAACCTAATTATTTTCATGCACCAGCTCTGTTCTCTGAAGCTCACCCACTTTTCTGGTTGGGTGCAAAGTCACAAGTTGTTCCATGAACAAATCTCTATGGTGTTTATGTGGAAGGGCCAAAGAGTTCAGGAAACTGAACTAAGTTCAACACAAAAGACTTCCATTTCTCCTTTCCTCCTTTGGAGATGATTTGATGGTATTGTAATCCTGTATCTTGCTGAGCAGCAAAAGCACCAAGGAAAATCCCAGAAGTAGCATGTGGTTCAATTTCAAGTTTTTTTTTTTTTTTTTTGGCTTTTTTCCAAACACTTGTGAGCTTCATTTGTGTTCACATATAAGAAAAGCCAACCCCGATCTCCTAATAATGCTTTATTTAGTGCTTAAACTTTAATTGCAGGGTATACATGATATCATTAGGAACCGTTATCAATACTAATGCCACCTATATTATTATTTACACGGCTGAAAACTAAGCCTGTTGAAATATATTTATTAACACTGCGCCCTAGAACCACACATTTAAAAGCTTAATTCTCTGGCTGTTTGCATGTTCTTAGCACACTTGCAAACTCCACTGTCACTGCTTCCTGGCTTGAGATAAGCTCATTATGAACAGGGATGATGAGACGTATTAGGAATTTTTCCTCTCCTGATATAAATGGAAGCATAAACTCATTTTATGAAATCCTAAGTCCTTTGGTCAACAAATAGTTAAATCCAGCATTTATGATGTTTAAACTTTGCTCCTTAGCATTAAAATGTATCTTATTCATTCCTTAGATTTCTCTTTCAACCATGGCTATTGTTTGTCACTAACAGCTAGCTTTTGTGAAGTTAATAAATGTGCATAATAAGGACATAAAGGTATGGAGAAGTAATACTGTAATCCTTTTGTTTGGATAATCAGTCTAATGTATGCAAATTAAACCTTATTAGTACTAGGGTTTTGTGTCTGCTTATCAAAATGTGCCATTTTCATGAAAATTGGAAGTCCATTATATAAAGTTATTATTAACAATCATTTAGGAATTATATACGGTATGCAAATTAAAGTTGATTACAACTAATTAAGGGCTTTCTTTGTTATTTGACCTTGTCTGCTTTTTATGTAAATATGTTTCTTTTGGTCTGGCATATTTTTAGACTCAGAAAAGTATATTAAGACAAGTTACATTATGTATTTTTAATATATTTTTGTGTTGCATAAAAAACCCCTTGCCATTGTCTAAGCACCTCAGTTCCCAGAGGCACAGCCAATGACATGCAACACCCTATGCATTGCCGCTTTAGGGCAGTCATGTAAGATAGTATAATTTCAGCAATGGAAAACAACCATGTTTCCAGTTCCCTTCAATAGTTTAATGGAAAATGAGCCAAAATCCAGTATGAAATATAAACAGTCTTCATGCCAGAATGCCCTTCCTTTCCACTATTTATTGAACTCTTGAAGTCTTGGGTTACAGATTTTCCAACGGAGATAAGTAATAAATGATCATTATATACTTACTAGGTGCACCGCAGAACTTAATCGCTTACTGTACTTGAAAGCATTCAGCTAAGGAAAAATGACTTTAATGACACAAAATGTAACAGGCTTGGGACCAGTGCAGTCTCCAAGAATATTTGTGTGTGCCTGTGTCTTTTTTTTTTTAAAGGAAGCAAAAAGAAAAACTCAAGAGAGACAGATGCCCAATAGATAGAGAGATATTTTTGGGAGAACTTTTGCTCTTAAGAAGTTACATTTTCTCCCCCATGCAGTGCAATTGCTTGATGTGTGATCAGAGAACAAAGACACCCTGCCTGACACGGTGACTGAAGCTGAGGATACTGGGATACTGTATTTGGTTTTATGATAGAAAGAGCATATCATTAATAGGTGTTCAAATACCTTTTAAATATCATGATAGATCAAAAAGGAATGACTGGCAATGATCAATTGCTAAAGAAAAAAAGGTCAAGGTATTAAAAGTGGAGATGAAAAAACATACTATCTAGATCATATAACAACAAGAAACAAAACTCACAACCAAGGATATGATTGGGCCCATTTATAGGGAGAAAACCTGCCTATCTGATCCAAAGGCAAGTATATTCTGACCTTCCTCAGGTCAAAATGCACAGCATGAATGTATGAGTACTGCTTGCTTCTGAGTTTCCTAGACCCAGGTTCTTTTTTTTAAACAGATTCAGAGAAACATTTTTTTCCCCAGTAAAATGGCACCAGTATCCTCATCTCTACAAAATCCCAAAGCATCACATACTTCGCAGGGAGCAAACATATTCAGTAGACAGATTTGAGAGGGAAAATTAGCTAATGTTTTTGTCTTGATGGATGAGAGCCTGTGGCTATATTGTACCAAAATAAGGAAGCTGCTGTGTGAATTGAACTTTTCTTCTTTTTTCCCCCCGATGATCCTTTGCCTGTTCTCTGACTTGCTGGTTTGGTGTCTGGAGAAGTTCTAATTACTAACCGCTTTTTGTTTCAGAGATGAGAACTGTTTTCTCCTCTTGCTGGATAGAAAATACCGAAACATCCCATGAGGATCTTGGACTTTGCAAACACCTGTGACTACTGTTCATGGTGCATGGAATAAAATAGAGTGATGACCTAAAAAAAAGTCAAAGAAGAATATAATTCTATGAACAGTCCTACCTGTAGACAACAGATATGGTCAGAACATTACCAGGTCCTCAGTGAGTTGCTCCTGAGGGAGTGGGCATGGGTACAAAGTCCTCAAAAAGCACTCAAACTTGGTGCAAAGTGATAAGAGAAAACTAATGCAAGATCACTTGAAACTGAGCTCTAAGAGATTTGACCAAGAGACTTTAAAGAAAATTTTGTCACCTTAGAAAGATTTATTTTACATTTCTCAAAATAATACCCATGGTGAAATTATAGGCAACACCAACAATATTCAAATTATTTCAAGTCTTTTAATTCAGTCAGAATTCAATTTGCAATTAAGATTAATTATGCCATAATAGGATTGTAGACACAGGGTGATTACATCATACTTGTGACAGATACTTCGTTTTTGTGTGATTCTGTTTTCTCAAGTTGAGTTGAATTCTCAGAGACCTGTATCAGATAACCCGGATATTTATTTTAGGTCTCTCTAGCAATGTCACATGGAAACTTACTTTTTGCCAGGGCTAATTTTGTGAATCTTTCGGAATAAACCGAGGTATAATGGCACTTGCCAAAAGGCTCCCACTTGTGGTTTGAGACAATAAAATCATTCACTCTCCCACCCCCAAGTGCCTCCTCCAGGCATTCAAATGCTTTCCATGGAATTTGATCAAAGTTCACACCTCAGCTAAGTGGATGGGCAGTTACTGATGGCAGAATAAATTCATGTTGAACGACCATAGAAAAAGTGTTGGAATGGATTCTCTGAGATCATCTAAAAATTTATTCCTCTGAATCATGCTAGAATTATGTGGAAATTATTGAAAGTAGCAGAAGGGGACACCTTAACTGAATCCATTGACCTATTATTCTAATATCTAACAACTGACACCTTGAGGGGAAAGTCTTACTTTTTACTACAGCGAGATTTTTTTTCCTATGGTTTTTTGTGGCAAGTGGTCTCAGGCCCTTGGCATACTCTTTGCCGCACTCCTGATTTGTGTCCCCAAAATGAACAGACAATAGCAACAACCTGATTTGTGTCAAACCCTGACTGAACTTGAATGAGTTGAATAAGAAGCTGCTTTCTACGGGAGTTTGATATAGAAGTGGTAGATGGTGAGCAGCTTCTGGGAAGTAGTAGACTGGGAATGCTTTCTGTACATATGCAAGGGATGACTCTCATCTCAAAAAAAAAAAAACCCTGAAAAATTTCAGTGTCCTTGTGTGCAGTTTCCTGTAGTACTACATAAGTAAATGCGTTTTTCCCCCCTGCAATATAGGGATTAAAAGCCTATCAGTATATTACTGTAACGTGTCAGTAATGCATTCCCATGTGAGCTTAACAATCTGTCCTGATACTATTAATGTCTCAGTAAATCCATTTCTATCTGTCACACCATAATGTTTCCTCCCTGTGTCTCCCTCAACATCCATATTTTCTTTTGTTTTTAAACTGGAGAATTTGAGTATGGGTCAAGCACTATTATTTCTGCATAGTGGAAAGAGTGTGGGATTTGGAATTATACCCCCTGGGTTCAAATCTTCGATCCACTAGGTGTCACCTGTGTGATCTTGGATGAGTCGCTTTCTAACTCTGAGTCTCAATTACTTTGTTTGCATAAGAATAGATGATCTTCAGGTTACTTTCAGTCCTAGAAACCCCAAGACGAATACAGGATTTTTGAAATATATTCATTGTATCCGTCTATCAAATAATTAGAAATCACAGTCCCAGTATACCTATTCTTACCCCAAGAATTAAGGGCAGAAAATAATAATAACAACAAATGAAGAGAGCTTATATCTTGACATTTTTACTCAACTACAAAAAGCAGTTATTTTATCCAGTTGAGCAAAAAAAAAAAAAATGAGGATAAAGATTTATAGTGGGCAAGATCTTTTCTGTTTGATCACCGTAAAAGAGATAATGAGATAATAATTATAAACAATAGTGCAATATACTGTAGTCTGTAAACATTTAGCAGTACTTCTGAATACCCAGAATATCATGACCTTGTGACTAGAATTATACATCAGAACCTCATTATTTCGCATGGACTGACAGATGAAAAAATCCCCATTCCACAAAGATGGACCTCTAAACACCCTGGAGCTCTCATATAAAAAATTGTATTAAAACACTATCATAGGCTGACCTTCTACCCACAATCATTTGGTTAGAATATTGATTCACAAAATAACATTTTAAAAGAAATGGCGCCATATAAAATACTCACACGCTCCAAGCTAGACGGAATGGAGAAACTTTCAAAGTATACATTGCTAGAAGGGAAGAGCAAGACCATGTTGAAGAGGACGAGATACGTATCGTCTGTACTCTCCTGTCTACCTCTGGAATTGTACTGAGGATGATTATACAGAACCTCCATAGAAAGGTTATTTACATCCTAAAATATTTATTTAAATACAAAAAAGTTTTTTGAAAAACTGCCTGTGTTATAGTCTATAGAACATGAAGCATGAAAGAAATCATAGGGCAACAGATTTTGAGCTTGGAGTTTACATTTTCATTGAAACCTTTAAACATTGTATGAATTCCATTGGAGCATGTGGAGTGTCTATCAGTTATTCCGTGTTTTTGGTCAATGACCGAACCACATCTTTTTTTCATCATGCATTTTTCTGATAATACATTTAATAGACTTGTGTTCAGCTTTTCATTGGTAGTATATTGCAGTCATCTCATGTCCATCATGTGTCTCTACAAAGCTCTTCAGATAACTCACCACTTTAATTCTTAAGAGACTAGGACCCTAGCATCATTCTATGATAAGCATCACGAGATGAATATTGACGTTAAGATATGGACTTTCAGGGGGAAGTTAGGAATCTTTAAAATCACTGAGTAATTTCTTAAAACAACTTTATTCACTCTCTTCCTACAGTTCAATTCTGGGCCCAGTTCACTTTTCAACTGTACAGTATTCAAGATACAACTAGTGGTAGACCAGTTCTATAATTCAATTGTATACCGCAGTTTGGACAACAGACACTATTTATTTTTTCTTGTATAGATAGGCTGAAATACAGTTCATAATTTGGATGTCTTTCTTTGAAAATTGCTCATTCATATCTTTTGACCATTTATCTAATGAGAAATGTCTCTTGTCCTTATAAATTTGAATCAGTTCTTTATGTATCTTGACAATGTGACTTTTATCAGAAATGAGTTAGAAATTAATCTTCTGCAAAGGTTTTTTCCATCTAGTTAACCATTTCCCTTCTAATTTTAACTGCACTAGCATTATTTGTGCAAACTTTTAAACATTTTTGTATAATTAAAATTATCCACTTTATCTTTTGTGATTCTTTCTCTTTTTTTTGCCCATTACCTTTTCTCTTATCTGTAGATTAGAAAGGTAATTTTTTACTGACTCTTCTAAAATTTTTATGTGGTAACCCATCCAAAGTCACTGTATTAGAGTATGTGGAGAAGAGAAAGATGTGTAAAAGGAATAAGGAGTAAGAAGACTGGAAATGTTGAGGGAAACAGGATGTGAAAGGCTTTATATGCCAGAGAATTTTATATTTGATCCCATTGATGATAGGGAACCACTGGAGTTTGCTGAATAGGAAGTGACATGGTGATAGCTATGGTGAGAGTCTAGGTGAAGCATCCATTTGGAGCTTATTGTTTTATATGGTTTGTTATGGTATGATATGGTATGGGTAACTGCCAACTCTACCAGCTTTACCCTCCAGTTTCTTTAGAAGCTTTTGAAAAAGTGAATCCTCACTTCAGTAGCTGGGGTCTTTGGGCATATTGAACACCAGCATATAGGATTTGGTTGCTTCTGTGTTGTGTACCTAATCCGTTCCCTTGATTGGCCTGTTTTTTAAAACGTGTGCCAAATAATTTTGATGACTACTTTTTGTAGTGTAGTTTAAGATGATATACTGCTAGGCACCATTTTTTCCTACATCTTCCCTTGAGAGTTTCACTTTTTGTTCTTCTAAATGAATTTTTTTCTACCTCTATAAAATAACTCTCTGGTAGTTTGGTATTGTACTGAAGAAGTACATTTATTTAGGTGATATTACCAGTTTTATCACATTGGCATGACTTACTGATGATACGAATATTTCTTAATTAATCAATTTGTTTTCAGTTTTCTACCATCACTTCCATCAATCTTAGATTTTCTCTCCCTCCTTCCCACTTCCTTCTCCCCTTTTGCCCTCCCCCTCCCCAAGATGGCATTCAATCTTATATGGGTTCTACACATACATTCTTATAAATCCAATACTAATATTTCTTCATGTATTTAAGTCTGTCTAATTTCTTTAGAGTATAGTTAAATTTATGTAGTTCCTGGGTATATCTTGACAGAAAAGATTCCCCAAATTTTATATATCCTCTAGGAATTTTGAATGAAATTTCTCCATCATCATATTGGATTTTTGTTTGTGAGGAATTCAGATGTGGATTTATTTTATATCCTGCAACTTCGGATGAATTTATTAAGTGCTTCAATTAATTTTCTCTTGACTATTTAGATTCCTCTAGACTGACTACCATATCATCTGCAAAAAGTGATAGCTTTGTTTCCTCTTTGCTTATGTTTATTCATTGATCTTTTTTCATTTATTATTAATACAGTTAGTATTTAAAACACCATGCTAAAAAGTAGTGGTAGTAACAGGCATCCTTATTTTACCTGTCTTATTGGAAAGGTCTTTGACTTTTATATATTACATATAATATCTTCATTTGATTTTAAATATATACTACTTACCACATTAAGAAAAAAATCTATTTCTTCCTATACTTTTTTTTTTAAAACAGAAGTGGGTGTTGTGTTTTGTCAAAAGCTTTTTTAGTATCTATAGATGCAATCATGTGGATATCAGTTTTTGTCATTAATATAGTTTATTACATTTAAATTTTCCTTATAGAGCTTGTTTGTGGTTGTTTTCATGTTATCTTCCCCCGTTAGACTGAACTCACTGAGAGCAGGGACAGTCTTTTACCTTTTCTTGCATCTCTAGCACTTATCTCAGTCCTTTGCACATAGTAGGTGCTTAAAAAGTGTTTATTGAGTGACTAACTATATTGAACCAACCCTGAATTCCTGGAATAAATGCAGCCTGATCATGGTACATAATATTTTTGAAATGCTGTAATTGCTCTTTGCTAATATTTGATTTAGAATTTTTATGTCAATGTTTATTAGGTATATTAGTATTATTATTATACTGCCTAACATGCAATAATATGGCAATTATATTATTATAACCATCATCTATTAATAATTAGGTATATTATTTTTCTTCTTCTGTTTTGTCCCTCCCTGGTTTAGGTATCAAATCTCATATGATTTTGACATATTGAAGAGAGACACTTTGTTGGGAGAGAGTCTTAAAGATAGAATTCTGTTTGACTTGATCAAGTGCTTTTCTACAGTTAATAAAGAATCAATGTGGGAGCTTGTATTCACAGTACCTTTTCTGCAATTATGGTTTTTGTAATTATGGTCAGTTATAGAATATCATTTGGAAAACCTGCCTCTGACTCCAAATTCAGTGCTCTTGTTACTGTATCCTGTTGTTGCATCAACTATTCTATGTGCACAAGGATGCTGGCAGACCTTAGAACAGGGATGATAGACACATAGGGAAAACTACCAAGTAACATTGGAACTCTAGAGCTGTACAATTCTGAGATAATCAATAAAGGGGAGGCACCAGAATTAAGGAATTAAGGAAATCAAGAAAGACTTCTTGTGGAAGATGAGACTTAAGCCAGGAATCCAGGTAGGGAGAATGTTCAAGTCATGGGAAACAGTGAAGGAATCTGCAGTCTAAAGATGGAGTGGTTTTTGCATGGTGCAACAAAGGATCCAAAGTCGCTGGTTTAAAGTATATGGAGAAGAGAAAGATGTGTAAAAGGAGCAAGGAGTAAGATGACTGCAAAGGGTGAGGGGAACAGGTTGTGAAAGGCTTTATATGCCAGAGAATTTTACATTTGATGGTACTGACGATAGGGAGTTTACTAAATAGCAAGTGACACGGTAATCTTAGGAAGATTAATTTGACAGATGAACAGAGGATGGAGTGGAGTGGGTAAAGACCACAGAGTAACCTTACCTGGTCTGCCTCCTACTCCTTTCAATAGAACATAACCTTCTTGAGGGCAAATATTTTCACTTTTGTCCTTGTGTATCCAGTACTTAGCACTGTGCCTGGCACCTAGGAGGCACTTATTAAAGATCTGTTGAATAAATGAGCTGTAAAATGGAGCTGAGAGTACTCACATTCTGCCACTTAAACTCTACAGTGATACTTGTCGATGGGAGCTGATATTATTATTAACTTCTCTGGAAGTTGCATCGTCCTGTGAAAGGGTTTTTGTGTTGGTGGCAATCAGGTAAACTGTCTGACTCATACATTCCTATCCTTGGGCAAACCACGTAAGCTGGTGAGGTCATATTGTGAGTCACACAGCTGTGTCTTTTAAATTAGATATTTCCAAGCATTTCAAGACCCAGGAAATCCTGCTTGAAGTGATAAAGGGCTAAATTTGAGTGCTGATTGAGCATTAGTATGAAGGATAGTTGGGAGAATTTGATAAGTGCACAGTTCTAACGGAGTTCAGGAAAATGCTAGTGCTATATTCCATTCGATTCAACACCGACTGGGTAAGAAGTTACCATGTAAGGGCTGACCTTGGGGCTAGGCATACTCAGACAGGTTTGATATATACTCCCTCTTCCAGAAGCTTAAAATCTAATGTAGGAAGGGCTAAGTACACAAGGCATAAGGGAGAATGAGATTGTTTCAGTGGACTAACCCAGGCAAAGTGCTCTAGGATATCAAAGGATGTCAGTATTTAAGGGGACATTACTTGGTGGGGCAGTGGAGGGAGAAAGGACAGGAAAGGGGGCCAAGAGAGTGCGAGAAGCAACTTTAAAGTAGAAGTGACGTCTGGATTAATTTTAAAGGGAGAGAAGGAGTGCCACAGATGGGCATAAGGGGGAATGTCCGGGCATGGGGCTGGCATGAACAAAAGCTGGAAATGAGGAAGAGCAATAGAAGAATGGGGGCCCAAGGGTCATCCAGTTTGAGAACATAGGATATGAGAAGGGAACTAAGGTGTTATAACAGCTAATCAACATTTATTAAGTGGTACAATATGTCAGGCACCTTGCTAAGGCAAAATATAGCCCCTGCCTTCAGGGAGCTTACAGTAGAAGCAGGGAGAGAACATGCAAGCTCTATATGGGATAAAAAGGAAGTAACTAAAAGAGGGAAGGCACTGGAACTAAGAGTGTAAGGAAGGCTTCCTTTAGAGGATGGGATTTCATTTGGTCCTTGAAGGAAGCCTGGTGAGTTGAAAGCACAATGTAGAAGGCCTTTCCTCAAGATCAGGAGTTTATATGTATAAGAATTTGGGACAAAATCCTTTTTAGACTTTAGCCTATGAAGGTGGCAGGAATAGGGCTGATCAGGGAGCGCAAAGGATGGACTTGCTCTCTGGGCTTGGGCTTTTCTTTCTGCCTTTTTCTCTAGTTGCTTATCTATATAGGAGTACTTTGTAACTTTGTGGTTACTGGGCAAATAACTTTCTACAGGGCTATCAAAGACAAAAATTTGGAAACAAAGGGAGTATTCCTTATAAGCTAGAAGGCGATCTTTCTCTGATAGAAGGACCAAAGCCTCTCACCAGGAAGAGGGGTCCAAGAAAAGATTAAGATTAATGACATGTTTGAAAAGAGAAAAAAAAACAACCTGACAGTAAAGCTCCTGTGTAGGAGATAAAAGACTTCAGGAGCCAAGATTCTGAAGGAAAAAGACAACTGGTCTGGCTTTTTAGGGGTCCTAAGGTTTTTACCTTTTCTGAAAGAGGTTGAAAAAGAATGAGCACCCCTCCTTTTCCTTAAAGGAGCCAGAAGTTGCAGAAAGGTAGAGACTTTTGCCAAGGAGTGCCTCATCGCTGAGAAGCAGCATCCCAAAGAGATGAACAGTCCTGTAGCTCAACAGACCAACATTTAACAACGGACACTGAGTCTTGAGAGTAACATTTAGTGGGGACAGAGGATATTTTCAAGGATAAGGGAAGTGGTTTTGAATTAGCAAAGTTTTAAATTGTCCCATTCACTTGCTGCAGGAAAAGATCTGCAGCTATTTCTTTGGGCTATGGAAGATGAACAGTGAGAATGTGCTTCACTTTTGCATTTGTATGTACCTCTGCATGGGCTGTATGATGCAATCTGCCTAAAAGTTGTCAAACTTTAGAAGTATCTAGTGCACCATGGGAGAAGTAAAGCCTGTGTGGCCTGAAGGGTCTTAAATTGGTCCTAAAATAATTTTTAAAACAAATCCTTAGAAGACTGTGTCTAGTGCTAGTGTGCTAGGTGGCATGGTGGACAGAATAGTGAACCTGGAGTTAGAAAGATCTGAGTTCAAATCTAACCTCAGACACTTACTAGCTATGTGTTTCTAAGCAAGTCACTTAGAGTCTGTTTGCCTCAGTTTCCTTAACTTTCCTTAAGACAGGTATAGGGTTGATGTGAGGATTAAATGTGATATTTGTAAAGCTCTTATCATTGTGCCTGGCATATAGTAAGTTGGCACTATAACAATGCTTCCCGCTTTTCCCCTTTCCCATCCATCATGAATGACCAGTAGAGGATGGCCAGGATGATGAAAAGAAACTGTTTCAAATGAGGATCTCTTGAAAAATTAGGGATATTTGCTTTGGAATAGAGAAGACTTAGGGTACGTATGATTTTTCTCTTTAAGTGTTCAAAGAGTTGTCATGTGGAAGAGAGGTTAGAGATTCAGCTTGGCCTGAGAGGGCAGAAGTGAAAACATTATGTGGAGACAGGGAGGAAGATTTTATCTTGGGATAAGGAAGAAATTCCTGACAATTAATGTTGCCCTGATATAATCCACAGAGTAGAACCACAGGTCTGGTTTTACAAGGTCTAGTTTCAATTTGGAGAACTTTCATAAATGTTGTCATTGGCTTATGTATTCATCCAGGGGTTTTCCTGGGAATATTACTGTCTAGCTCTTAATAGAAAAGGTTAAAGGACCCATGGTCCCATGCAAACACTCAGGTTAACAATGTATCAAAATATAAGACAGGTTTTTACCTGGTCCATAAATAGTCAGCACAGCTCTCCTTTCCTCTCCATTAGAGGGAGGGGTATCTACCTTACCTAGGAGGCTGAACAAACATCGTGCTACTCTAGAGTTGACATTTTAGCACAAGAGGAAAGTACTTGTGGTCTCTGGCAAGCAGACCCAAGGGTGTTCTGGAACTAGCTTTCAAGAGCCTTTTAAAACATTTTCGAAGGGAGCATTTATACCTAGGTAACGAGAAAACATTGCAGATTATGGCTTGATTGTTTTGTTGATTGCTTAAATTTAAGAAAGTGATAGAGAAAATGTTAGTGATGCAGTTTAAACTTAAAAGTGTGTCTTGGACTTTTAGCTATCCAATTGTTGAACATTCGTCAGCATGCCCCTAGTTGACCGCCTTTCCTTGAATCTATACAGTCCATATCACTCACAGGATCAGTGGAGTGAAAGATCCAGGAGTCTTCCTCTATATTTTATGTCTATATCTGGCTCCTCTTTAGTTCTTCACTCCTGCTTGGTCCCAGAACTCCTTCATTTGTTCTAGTATATCAGTATTGTCAGGAATTTCTCTTCTGTGTCTAGGAGGGGAATTCTACTTGTCCAGGTTGTCCCCTTAGTCACTGCTACTCCACCATTCCCAGTTTACGTTCTTCTACCTTCCAATCTGGTTCAAGCACCCCTTGCTGCCCCACAGTCGCTGTTTTTGGCTACTATGATCTGTGGGGATTGTGTGATTCCATCATCTCCTGGGCTCCCATATATGTATGTTTCCTTTCAGTGAACCAAGTCTGAGTCTCCACGTGTAGCTCTTTTCTTATTTGTGTTTTTCATTTCTGATTTTCTCCAAATCTTCCTTCTTTCTCTTTTAAAGACTAAGTCAAAAGCTGTATGACTGTAAATTAATCTCAAACATTCTATTAACAGGGAGTTTTCACTTTATATAAAGAGATGTGGTCATTGCCAAAACAAAAGCTTCTTACATGGAAGACAACGTGGACTTTTATACTTGATAAAGTTATGCCATTATCAACATGAGAAGAAAACCCTCATCAGTGAGTGTCAATGAAGAGGAAAGAGATTTCCTGGATGCAAATCCCTTCAAAATACTAAAAAAAAGATCATTTTCATACATATGTATATACAGAAAAGGAAGATTATACATGAAATTATGAATCTCTGGAATACGCACCTTGCTTTTCTTTTTAGGTATGTAGCAAATTCAATATTTCAGTCAGCCAATAAATATTCATTGGGTGCCTGTTATGCACCAGTCACTGTGCTAAACTCTGAAGATACAAAGAAAGACAAAAGACAGACCCTGTTTTTATGGATTCACAGTCTAATGGGAGAGACAACATGCAGACAACTATGTACAAACAAGATATATACAGGATAAATGGGACAGCATCAATAGAGAGAAGTGGTCTTGGGAAAGGTTTCCTGTGGGGGTGGGATTTTAGTTGGGACCTGAAGGAAGCCAGGATATAGAGATGAGGAGGGAGAATTTCAGTCACAAGGGACAGGCAGCAAAAATGCCTGGAGTTCAGAGATGAAGTGTCTCATTTAAGGAACAGAAAAGAGAACATAAAAGTAACACTGGATTGAAGAGTATGTGTATAGGGAATATGTTGTAACAAGATGGGATAAGTGGGGGTGGGGCAGGTTATGAGAGAGCTTGGAATATCAAGCAAGAAATTTTATCTTTGATCCTCCAGCTGATAGGGAGCCATTTATGGAGTTTATTGAGTAGGAGGGTGACAAGATCAGACCTTTGCTTTAGGAAGATAGCACTGGCAGCTGGGTAGAGAATGTATTGGACTTTTTTAATTTTATTTTTAAATTTATGTAATAAAACAAGCATTTCCATTACATAGCACAATAAAAACACGATTGTACATAAAATTGCAAACCTACTATGTCCAACTCTATTATGCATTACTTGTTATTCTTTTATACAACAAAATTATCATGTAAATTTCTTTTTTCTTTTTTTCTGTCCTAGAGGTATACAACCAAAAAAGGTGTACATATGTAAAATTATTCTATACACATTCCTATTTATCAGTTCTTTCTCTGGGGATGCAGACAGCATCTTTGTCTGTCTTTTATAGCTGCTTTGTGTATTTGTAATAGAAAAAATAACTTATTTGCTCAGTCATTCTTGAAGCAATATTGCTGTTATTATATGCACTGTTCTCTTGGTTCTGCCCATTTTGCTCGTTATTTTGTGCAAATCTTTCCACATTTTTCTAAGATCATTGAGCTCATCTTTTTTTATAGCACAGTAGTATGTGATTGTACACAGGAACTTGAGGCCTTGAGGACATGCATGGCCCTCTTTTTAGGGAAGTTTGGATTTAGTCAAAAGGCTGCACTTGAGGACATAGAGGGCCACCTGAGGTCACAAGTTCCCAGTCCCTGGATTGCGGAGAAACGAATGGCAAGGAGTCCAAATAGCAAGTTATTTCAGTAGTCCAGGTGTGAGGCAATGAGACAAGTACCAGGGTGGTGGTAGTGTCGAAGGAAAGGAGGCGGAGTATAAGAGAGATTCTGCAAAGGTAGAAATGACAGAAGTTGACAGGTAATTGTATATGGTGAGTTTAAGAGTGAAGAATCAAGGCTGGAACCTATATTGTGATCCTGGGTAACTGGGAGGTTGGTGGTAGCCTTGACAGTAATAGTTTGCAAGTTAGGAAGAGGGGAGGGTTTGGAGGGAAAGATAATGAGTTCAGTTTTGGACATGTTTAATTAAGTTATCTACTTCCCATGTAACTTTGAAAGCTGTCCTACAGAGCACTAATGACCTTCAAGGTGACACTCAGTAACACTGGAGGAGGGGGAGAGTTGTCGTCTTTTGTATCTGTCCTACTGCCAGACAAAGCTTCCCATCCCTTTTATACCAGTATAAAAGAGGTTAGCGCATGAGGTAGTGAGTTTTCCATGTCTTGATATGTTCCAGAAAAGACTGAATGATCAAGATTTAATAATTGAATTGAATAATGAAGAGACTCCTTTGTAATTAAATTTCATAATTAAACTATAGACAATTAAACTGCAAACATCTAAAGTTCACTCTAAAATAGAAGTTTTTCTATGAATCTAACATTAAGATCCAGACTATGAATTTGCCATGTAGTTAGGGTTGTGGGTACCATCTTTTCTCTCTGAATCACTTTACGGAACTACCTTTTAACTGCTCCACCTCATATCTTTTTCTCCCTGCTCCTCTGCCCCCCTCCAGCTGAAGATTGGTTTTTTCCATTATTCTAGTATTTGAGGGGTCCTTTTAGCTGTGTGTTTGAGGGGTCCTTTTAGCTGTGTGTGACCTTTTAGTAGAATTGGCCTCTGTGGCTTGAGCCTGTCCTCATAGGGCTACCATACCCTGTCAGTCTTGCCTCAGTTCCTTCCCATCAACCCCTAAGGCACACCACCCAAATTCACTACCCACAAAGCCTCTGAAACAAAAAGTTTTCAGCTATGACCAGAGCTTATACTTCTGTTGCTATAGTTAAGCAGCAAATGCTTGGCAAAGTCTCTGACTTTAAAGAGGGGAAAAGAAAAAGTAAAGCTTATTGAAAAGGAGACATTTCTTTTGTCTAACTTCAGTGATTTGGGAAGTGCTTGGCTTTTCCTTTTCAATTGAGTCACTGATGGAGCTACTCAGAACACCCAAAGTATGAGTTCGTCTAAATTGCATTTAGTGGAAATTACTAAGTGGAGACCTTGAGAGTCAGCCCTGCCTTCTGGATTTTGCTCCCTAACCTACAATTGTTCCATTTGTTGCCAGAATTTTTATGAACTGATTATTCTCTCAGGATTCAGTCTGAGATGCCAGTTTCCTTGCATGCCCTGAGGCTGACACTATGCTTAGGCCATTCTGCAGAGCATACTGAATCCAGTGACAATTGAAATAACAATAAGAAACGACAAAATATGATTATTTGCCAAAAATAATTTGAAAATAATAATTTGAGTTTTTGACAAATACAAAATTCTGGCTGTCCATTTTAATCATGCAAATTCTTAATATTTTATCAAAATGAAAAGATGGCCCTTCAGTGAAATGTATTTTAATTTGGGACCTATATAATTATATGTTATATATATTTTATATATGTTTTTGTATATATTTTATATGACATAAAATGTAAAGCAAAAATATTTTATAGTTAATAATCAAGTAAGGGCCAACTAATTTTTTTAAAATAAGAGCAGTGAAAAATATGTCCTAGCCAATAAAGGTGCAGTTTAAATTGAACAGGCTGAAGGTAGATTCTGGGTCATTCAGAAAAAAATTTCAATTCCAATATCCTTTGAAAAATCAAGTATCTGCTCAGGGCACAAGAGACAAAGGCTGAAAAAATTCCTCTTGAGATGAAAGAGAAAAAAAAAGAAAAACAACTGCTTTGAAGTCATTGAAAGACCATCTTTATTACGTGTAAGAAAATGTTTGCCCACTCCCTGCTCTCTCCCTGCTTTGTTCTTATATCCCTGGTGTTTCAGGATCTAACCCTCACACCTTGTAACAAGAAAAACAATTATGCAAAAGTGACACGTGACCTTGAATGACATTCTATGGAACATTCTATACTTGTAATCCCCTACCTTTCTGCCGAAAGCAGGGCAACAGGCTTCCTCATTTCTTCTTAGAAAGCCAAGGTTGGCCATTACAATTATTTAGCATTTAAGGGAAGGAGAAGGGAATAGACATTTATTAAGTACCAGCTACATTCCAGGAACTATGCAAAGCACTTTACAAGTTTTCTGATTTGATCTCATTTAATGATGCCTTAGCGTTCCCCATATTTGCATTATTCTAGTTTTCATGTATATTGTTCTCCAGTTTGTTTCAGTTTGTGTTTTCCTTTGTTTCTCTAAATTCCTCATACTTATCATTTCTCATGGTGCAGTAATATTCTATTTTACTCATATACCACAATTAGCTAAGCTCCAGTAGGTAAGCATCTACTTTATTTCCAATTTTTTCCTACCATAAAAATGCTACTCTGAAGTTGGTGCCTCCTTGAGGTTAAATGCCTGCAGTGGAATCATGGGAAGAGTTTAAGTTTTACTGATGCCTTTTCCTTTTTACACTGTAGTCTTTTGTTCTTGACAACCACAGTCCCAATGAAAGCCTACTTCATAGCAAAGAAAAGCAGCTACAGTGTTGACAAAAATGGCAGAGCATCTTTTGTGTAGTGTTACTTCTGTTTATATTTTTGTAGTAATTATGCATTTTAGTCTTTTGGTTCTGCTTATATTGCCCTGAATCAGTTCATAAGAACCAAGAATCATTCTGCAAATATCTTTGTCTCTTGGAAGAGGAGGTTCCAGCCCTGTTTGATATAATCAATCCATCAGTCAAAAAGCGTTTATTAAGCTCCTGTTCTAAGCCACAGAGGGTGCTAGGTGCCAGGGAGGGCAGACCACTTTTGTTAAGAGTTCCGTTGTGAAATGGAGGAGAGATGAAAGGATGACAGCTTGAGAAAATAGTAGGGTCAAGTGAGAGTTCTTCATCTCAGTTCCATGAAGTATTTTCCTCTATTGAAGAGATGGGAAGGAACCCCAAATGTGACGACATAGAGATGCAGGGAATAATGGGGTTGGGGTGGCACCTGTTTTATTTTATGTCTCACTTATATCTTTCTTATTGTTATCTTTTTCTATTTGCTGATATTCTTTGCTAATGGGACTTTATTGAGAGACTGCCTGATTCAGGAGTTCCAACAATAGATTAGAAAGTCTGCCTATGTAAGCTCTTATGCCAGCATTGCTAGAAGACATTTTCTTCCCTTATCTGGATAATGGGAAAATTGTTGCCTTTAAGAAACATGCTAAGACTTTTCTTGGTTTCTGTGGGAATAACTTTAAAACAACACTGCTTCTCTGTCATGTCTCCTTTTGTTCTCTGTGTCTTTACCAACCCACCTAGAAAATGCTAGATATCAAGGAAATGTTTAAATGCTTAGCAAGACCATTTTCTATTCAACATCACCCAATCAGTTACTCCAAACTAAGTTTTTCCAAGTATTTTCTGTGTCAGTTTTAGTATCTTGACAAGGCAATGATAATGGAGTGTTTGCTGAGATCCTGGAATTTATTAATTTATTTTATTTTAATTATTATTGCATTCTGAATTTAACACCAAATAAAATGAATATTTCTGTCTCTGTATCTAGATACTTTATCTATGTGTCTATCTATATCTATCCATCCATATCTATGTGTCTCGACTGAGTGATTTCTATCTATAGACATGTCCATGTTATTCCTATACTGAAAAACAAAACTCTTTCTTGATTCTTCCATCCATGCTAACTATCATTCTATTTCTCTTCTGCCCTTTGCTGCTAAATTCCTTGAAAAGGCTGTCTACAATAGCTGCCTCCACTTTCCCTCCTCTCACTTTCTTCTTAAGCCCTTACTATCTACCTTCTGACCTTGTCATTCCACTAGAATTGCTTCTCCAAAGTTACTAATCATCTCTTAGGTGCCAAAGCCAATGACCTTTTCTCAAACCTCATTCTTCTTGACCTCTAGGAAGCCTTTGACACTGTTGATCACTCTCTCCTCCTTGTTATTCTCTTCTCTCTAGGTTTTAGGGACACTCTTCTCTTTTGGTTTTCCTCCTACCTATTGAACTCTCCTTCTCTGTATCCTTTGTGGGATCCTCCTCCAGATCATGCTTTCTACCCATAGGTATCCCTCAGGGTTCTGTCCTGGACCTTCTTCTCTTCTCCCTCTGTAGTTCATTTGGTGATTTCATCAGCTCCCATTGACCTAAACTGCCATCTACATGTAGATGTTGATGATTCTCAAATCTACCTTGCCCTAACTTCTCTGCTGACCTCCAGTCTCTCATTTCTAATTGGCTTTTAGACACCTTAAACTCAATATGTCACTAAACTAAACTCATTATCTTCCCCCTTAAATCCTCCCTGCTCCCCTTGCTGTATTACTGTTTAGGGAAACACCATCCTCTCAGTCTCATAACCTAGGAATCGTAAGCTGGATTTCTCACTGTCTCTCACCATCCCCCTGTGTCCCATATCCAAGCTGTTGCCAATGTCTGTCAATTTCACCTTTGCAACAGTTGTGTGTGTTCATCCTTCATTGTCGAAGAAGACCACGCCATCAGAGAAATGATGACATGACCTGCACTTGACTTTGTTTTGAGTGAGTGAGGGCTGTGCAGGTCACCTGCCTCACTTCTTCTCCTCCAGAGCCGTCTGAATCCAGTGACTAGATATTCATCAGGATGACTGGAGATGACCCAGGATGAGGTACAATTGGGGTTAAGTGACTTGCCCAAGGTCACACAGCTAGTGAGTGTCAAGTGTCTGAGGTGAGATTTGATCTCAGGTCCTCCTGACTCCTGCTCTATCCATTGCACCACCTAGCTACCCATATCTTTGCAACATCTCTTAAATGGGCCCCCTTCTCTCCTCTGACACACACCACTGTATAACAGGCTCTTATCATCTCATTCCTGGATTATTTGAATAGCTTGCCAGTAGGTCTGCCTTCCTTCTAGTCTCTTTCCATTCCAATCTACCCTCCATTCAGTCACTAAAGTTATTTTTTTCTAAAAGGCAGGTAAAATCATGTCACAGCTGACTCAATAAACCTTAATGATTTCTTATGGCCTCCAGGAGCAAATACAAAATTTTGTTGATATTCAAAGTCCTTCATAACCAAATTTCCTATGATTTTTCCAGTCTTCTTATACCTAATTCTCCAACATCTATTTTTCCATCTGATGACACTAGCTTCCTGGATGTTTCATGAAGAAGACACTTCATGGCTCAGAGCATTCTGTCTGGCTGTCCCCCATATCTAGATTTTTTCCCTCCTCCACTCCAATGACTGATCTCCCTGGCTTCCTTTAAGATCCAACACAATCCCACATCCAACATGAAGCCTTCCCTAACTCCTCTTAATTCCTTCTTGTTAATTATTTCCTGTTTATCCTGAATATGGTCTGCTAACTATATATTTGTTTGCATGTGATCTCCCCATTAGATGGCAAACCCCTTGAGGTCAGGGACTGTCTTTTGCCACCTCCATCCCCAGTGCTTCCCACAGTAGCTGGCAGATAGCAAGTGCTTAATAAATGTTTTTTGAATGAGAATCAAATGAATGACTATACACATGGAAAACAGAACAGAAAGAGAATTGTCAATGAAACTGTGAATCTCTATTATGCACAGCTTGCTTTCCTTTTTAAGTATACAAATCATTCAGCATGTGATTTTCAAAACTATTTTACTTGCTTGTGATTTCTTCTGACCTTCCTTCTCTTCTGAGAATGATAAAGAATACTTCAATAACTCTCTTATCTTTCTCATTTTTTCCTTTTTTTTGTGGGGGGAAACAAATCTATTGCTAATTTTTTCTTTCCTAGGACATCTTCTCCCTCCTCATTTGGACTCATCCAAATAAACATAGTCAAGCTAAACAAATTTCTATACTGGTTGTGTCTAAAATGTATATCTTATTGTACACTTTGTAATGGTAATTTAAATGGGAAGATCTTTCCCATTCATTAATAGGTCCATGTTACCTGCTTAAATCACATGGAAGCCTAAGACACATGTGGCGGGGGGAGCTTGCTAAATGGGTGGAACAGGAAGTGTGGAGCAGTTGGTGAGAGGAAGTTGGTGAGAGCGAGGAGAGAGAATATCCTGTAGGCAGGCAGGCAAAGCTAGTCTTGTGAATATTTGCTTGTGGGAAGACTCTGGCAGAAGATGGGGAGGCTTGGGAATGGCTTTATCCTCTGCAGGGTTAATGTGTATTGACTTCCTGGTTACTATGATGGATTTGGCTTTCTGGTATCTGAATAAATGTTTTTCTTCTGCCTTCTATATGGAGAGTCTGTTATACTTTGTGATTCAGACCTAAGCTGGCATATTCATAGTTGCCCTTACTGCTGTGAATATTGCCTTGGTGATACAACCTTGAGTCTCATGTTCAATTATTGGTCCTCTGGAATTGACCTCTATCTCAATGATCATTCTAAATGATCACTACCCATAATTAGGAAGCAATAATAGAAATTACTGTTATAAGACCCCAGCATGTGATTTCATTGGTGTGGATACTCCCAGCAAATATTCTGAATTACTGCAAATGCAGATTGTAACCCATCCATACATTCATGAGTTTCTGAGACCAAAAAAGAATTCATCACCTTGTGGCCATCCTCAGATAACAAATACATTATCAATGACTAGACTCATACTCTCAAATTTTCCTGCTTGGTAATGCTGGCCAGAGCTTGAATACTACCAGTATATAGCCTTTGAGAAATGGGTTATTTCCAGGCCAATATGCAGTAATGGAGGATGTACTTCTTTTGTATCCTATAAAAGCTCTGAGGATTCTTATTCCAACTCCTACTCACTGATGAATTGGGTTTCCCAGAGCTAGACTAGTCATAGTTCATTCTAGGAATACCCTTGAGGGGAAATAATGTGCCTTTCTCTAATACCATTGGCTCAAGCCCTGACATATGCTTCCTACCAAATTTATCAACTGAGAATCAGTCACCTAACCTTAAGCAACTTTTAGAAAGGCTATTTACTAGGGTAGCACAGTAAGAATAGTTGGCATAAAACATGCTACCTGAAGTCTGTGCCACACTCTTCCACAAGCACATGCAGAGTTCAAGGGTAAGGAGGCTAAGGTTAATGGAGCACACGTGGTCAAGAGGTCATTTGTAGCTCTTGATTATGGGAATTCCTTTTCTTATTCTCAGGTGCTTATGGAGTTTCTCAGATGCTGATAGTAACAAGAAAGGTCTAAAATCCTTGTCCAGTCCCTTTGAAGGTCCTCCTTTGACCAAGGTGGGAGAGTATATTAATGCAAAAGGTGAAGTGCTTCACTCCTCCCCAAACAATTCTTTGTAGAGGGATTAATGAAACAATCTCCTTTCTGCTGTTCAGAACCCCAGAACTGAAACCTCAGAATTGGAACCCCAATTGCAGCTACTTCAATGATTTTATAGAGGACCCAGAAGGCATGATGAAATCTCTTAGCCAATTAGAATAGATTTTTTTATCTGGCATCTCTTTGCTTTATCCAGTGGTTTTCAAAGACTTTTCGTATTTAGTCTAAAATGTATGTTTGAGGTTAATTATGATTGAGTGTTATTTTGCTCTCTTTAAGTATGGTGGGGTGATCTGATTGATTTACTCAATTATCCCATCTTTACACTTATAGAAATCAATGGATTTGTCAGAAAGGGTTAGTTTTAGCTTCATTATTTTCCTAATATTATTTCTTTATTAGCAAAAATCTAAAACTATTTTCCTCCTGAGAGTGAGATAAAATATGTCTGTAGACAGAAAGTGGGTGTCAGATGCAATAGAAAAAAAATGCTTTCTGAGTTTTTATGGACAGTGAAGGAAAAAATGTGTGAGCCCAAGAGGAGAGCAACTCAGCATGTAACCAGGTATATGAGTGTGGAGATTGATTTAACATAGAGCAGGAGAGATGGGGGAGGAATGCAGATGGAGGATAGAGAATTGTGTAAGTTTTGAGTTTGAAGCTTTCTTTGTAGACCATCCCCAGCAGACAAGTTTTCAGTGGATACACAGAAAAGCCTGTGCTTGGCTTTTGTTGCTACTAGAAGTGACTCAGTAAGTTCTTAGGGGCAGACAGGCAGAAAGGTTTGTTATTTAGAGAGCCTTGGATGAGAAGGAGTAGGAGGCTTTTGTCTCCTGTGAAGCTTTGGAGGGTATGCTGTTGCACTTGTAGGGAAGGGCTGAAATAAGAATATGGTTTTATTTCAGTTTTTAAACTATCAGATATAAAGATTTAATTCCTGCTTTTTTCTTTTTGTCAATGATGAAAAAGTAAATAGATTTGTAGGTCTAGAGCTGAAATTTAGTGGTTATCAGTTTATAGAAGAGGAAACTGAGACCTGAGGAAATTAAGCAACTTTACCCAGTCCACACAGTTAGTAAATGACAGAGCTGACAATTTAACAATGCTTCTCTGACTACAAAGTGAATATTCTTCCTCTACTTCATCAGTTATTAAACATTTTTTATTGTCATTTACTGTATTTAAAAATTCTCTAATGCTTTTAAGATTGCTAAGTAATTATGTCCCAGAAGTTCATCAAGAAAAAAGTGACTGATTTTTCAGGATTATTTACTTAAGAGTTTAGCCTGGACATGTATTAATCCAAACTTTTGAGAATCAATAGTATGTAATCTAGACAGTTATTTGTTCATTCATTCATTCATTTATTAATTTGATTGTGGAAGGTATGATTTTGCTATTTTATTCTTCAACTAAGAATATTTTCTCTTCTTACCCCCTTGCCTTATCCTTCCCCCCAATTAAAAGAAAAAAAGAAAACAGAATTCTGGTACCCAGTGTAATCAAACATAGTAAGTTCCACATCGATTGTGTCTGAAAATTTCATGCCTCATTTGACACCTGTAGTCCACTCCTTGCTGTCAGGATGGGGACAGCATGTTTTATCGTGAGTCATCTGGACTCAGGTTGGTCATTGCATCAATCACAGTTGTTAAGTCTTTCAAAGTTACTTATCTCTACAGTGATGTTTTTATCGTATAAATTGTTCTCTTGGTCCCATTCACTTCACTCTGCATTAATTCATGCAAGTCTGCCCAGGTTTACTACTTTCTACAGCAGAATAGTATTCTATTGCATTCATATAACGTATGAATTCCCCAGTTGATTGGCATTTTCTTAGTTTTCATTTTTTTTTGGCCATTATAGAATTAATCTCTCTCTCTCTCTCTCTCTCTCTCTCTCTCTCTCTCTCTCTCTCTCTCTCTCTCTCTCTCTCTCTCTCTCTCTCTCTCTCTCTCTCTCTGTCTCCCACGCACGCACACGCACACACACACACACACACGCATACACAAGCTGAAGATCAGAAAGCAAACATAGCCACGTAGGACAGTGGTGGAACTGCTTAGTTAAACTTAATATATATATTTTTAAAAAACAAGGTACAGTAGAAACTCATTTTATGAATTTAATTCATTCCAAGATTCTGTTCATCATGCGATTTGTTCATATTGCAAAGTGAATTTTCCCATAGGAAATAATGTAAAGTCAGATGATTGGTACCACATCCCCAAAAATATTGATATAAAAATGCTTATTTATAATTTTAAGTAAGTTTTTTTGTCCCTAATAAGCCTGAAACACCATAGCAATGATTAGTACAGGATATAAACCAAAAAACAAAATAAATTAACCTGTACTTTATCTTTCAGGAGGAAGAGGAAAGGTTATTACTTGGAAGGAGAATCTCCTTCTATGAGAACATCAGAGATTCATAGGGAATGTTCTCTCTTGTGCTACTTTCACTAAAAGTAAGACTAATTCTACTGCCTTCACTTTTTTTACATTTTTAGAGCCACTTTCATGTTTTGACTCACTGTTTTTTTATCTTTATGTTCCCTTCTGACTATGAATCTACCTAAAATAGTTGTTTTTGATGTTTTTTTAAAGATTAATTTATTTGTTTTCAGTTTTCAACAATCACTTTCATAAGTGTTAAATTTTCTCCCTCTCCCTCTCTGAGATAGTATACAATCTTATATGGCTTAAAAAAGCAACCTATTGCCGTAGTTGAGTGTCATCCTTTCATGAGCCATTCATGTCCAAACATGATGTTCCTACTGTGAATTTTTGTTCATTCTGCAAGACAAATTTTGCTAAAAATTTTTCTCATTCATCAGAGCATATGTAAAGCAGGTTACTCATAAATTAGGTTCTACTGTATACGTATATGCCTACGTATATCTATCTATCTATCTATCTATCTATCTATCTATCTATCTATCTATCTATCTATGTATCTATCTATCCATCCATCCATCCATCCATCCATCCATCCATCCATCCATCCATCTATCTATCTATCTATCTATCTATCTATCTATCTATCTATCTATCTATCTATCCATCCATCCATCCATCCATCCATCCATCCATCCATCCATCCATCTATCTATCTATCTATCTATCTATCTATCTATCTATCTATCTATCTATGTATCTATCTATCCATCCATCCATCCATCCATCCATCCATCCATCCATCCATCCATCTATCCATCCATCCATCCATCCATCTATCTATCTATCTATCTATCTATCTATCTGTTGAGCTATATCTATATCTGTTACCTATGGGTCTTTTTCTTTTTTCTTTGTTCTTTTTGGGTAAAGGTCTAGTAGAGGTATCACCAGTCAAAAAATATGCACAGTTTAGTGTCTTTCCATAATTCCAAATTGCATTTTGGAATGGCTGTGCCAAGAACTCTACTAACAGTATGTAGTTGAGGAATTAAAAAAAAAAAGCAAATTTTAACTACATTTTAAAATAAAAAACCAATGTATTTTTAAATGTCTTTTGAAAATTATTGTGAAATTGATAAATATCAACAAACATGAACATTCTTTATACAAAAAACCAGAGAGGATTGTAAATGAATTTCTATTACATATACCTTGTTTTAAAAAAATGTATATATTGAATCTAACTAGGTAGTTCCACTATTACCTCACTTCACTCTGTGCCTTTTTGACCTCCTGATTTTTTCTGTTCATTTAAAAATGTATCATTGGTATTCTTGTCTTTTCTTATTTTTTCAATCATTATTAAATTACTGAGAGGCAATGTACCTCAGTGGATAGTCAGACTCGAACCCAAGAATACCTATGTTTAAGTTCCATCTCTAGTACATACTGTGTGATCTTGATCAAATAACCCCAACTCTTAGCACTCTAGGCAATTCACTCCGACTATAAATTGCAGAGAAGATGAGGTCTTGCATTGGCAGAATAAGTTACTTTATGTGGGAGTTTTGCAGGAGAACATAATTACATGTCCAGCCCCTAACCTTTTCCTAGAAATCCATTTGTGAAATGTTGTTTTAACATTGTACATCAGAACAGAAAACATTACAACAATGAAGTGGTGAAATTGGTGATGTTTTTCGAATTGCTACTAATTTGTAATTTTATTAAGAGTTCTAATAAACTAAAGACTTCTGGGCATTACATGAGTCACAGGAAATAGACCCCTCACTTCTTCCCCAAGGGTTGGTTCTCTAACAGATAAGTAGGTCATGAAAAATCTTTACCATAAGCTAACCTTTTTAAATCATGTAATAGAGTCACTACGAAGTAGAGTCTCTGACTTTGACCTAGGGACCAAATATTGGATCTTAGCTCTGGATTCCTCTCTCTTGAGGCTAGCAATTTTTAAAAATCTTTTTTTAATGAACACACAAACACGAACATTTCAACATACAAAGTATATAAGAGAACTGAACTGTATGTAAACTATTAACTTGTATTACATATAGTTAAAATGATTCCTACTGAATTTAACATAGTAATAATAAAGCTACACTTATTTTTGTCTCTTTGGAACATCTTCTGTGTATTTTTAAATGTTTTTTCGATGTTCTTTTCTTATTTTTTTAGCATCATTATTATTATCCACAGAAGTCAGGAGGGGACCCTAACTCTCCTATCTTTCCACCAAAAGACTCCCTCTTGTAACAAATTAAATAGAAATACGATGTAAAAATGTTTATTAAGTGCTTATTATGTGACAAGTACTGGGCTAAGTGTCAGGGATATAAATAGAAAGTCAAGACAATCTCTGCTCACATTCTAATTAGGGGACATAACACATACATCTTCAGCTGGAAATCAGGTGGAAAGCCCCAGGAGTTCAGAGGGAGTAGGTTAAATGGTATGCTCCCTAGTGGACCTTGCAGAACAATGGCAAGGCAGACGGCCCCTGAATAGTGACTGCTGGGAGGGAGTGGACAAGAGTTGGAATGGTGTATTTCCTTTGGGTTATTTTATGAAGGGATAAAAAGAAAAAAAAATTTATGAACGGATGGGGTGTAAGGTGTGTTTGGGGAGAACAAGTACCTTTGGTGTGATGGTTGCTGAGCCCTTTTCAGGGCTCTTTCCACCTTTCCACCTGTTCCACCTAACTCTCACCTGTGGCTCCAAGAAACTGCAGTATGTGTACAGCCCACACCCCAGTAAACTGTTTTGGCAGATGGGTCAAACCAGGCTGAGGGTAACCAAGGGGTCTCAAACACATTGGTCAGTTAGGGGGGTGTCTACCTCAAGCATGTGAAGACTTCATCTGGTGGAATGGGTGGATGAGAACAATTTGTTCCAATGGCCATGAAGGCAGATGAAGCAGGCAATGTGGAGCACTTAGAGCTTGGTTAGACACCGAAGACACCAAGGCCATCCATTGCACCCTGAGCCATTGCCAGCTGTCTTGACTATGTCCTGCCACTGGACTATGATGACTCAGGAGAAGAGAGTGAGGCTGATGACTTCATGCAACTCTGCCTCACTTAAATCCAATTTACTCATGATTCAAAAGATATCACCCATACCATTTTACTATTATACCTCAACGTCCTGTGGTGACAGGCAAGTGATGAAGCAGCAGGTGCAGATACACTGGGAGCTGTAGTCATGACCCTACACACAGGCAGCTCAAGCCATAGGGTCATTTCTCACTGGAAGCAACAATGGGACTTGGCAGCTCCCTGGGTGTCTGAGCAGCTTTTAAAGGATTGCATTGCTCACCTCCTGGTGTGAGGAAGGGGGCTAGAAAAGATTCCCTAAACATTGCCTGCTTATCCAATCCTGGCCTGATTACCGAGGCAGGCAGGGAATCCTACTATGTGGTCGAAACAAAAAAAAAATGTACGAAAACATCTGCAAAGATGATTCCACTCACCATTGGCACATGGAACGTGTGCACACTAATAGACAACACAAAATTCAGTAGACCTGAAAGAAGAATTGTTCTTCTTGCAAGAGAACTCAGCAGACATCGCATCCAAATAGTAGCCCTGAGTGAAACAAGGTTGGCAAATGAAGGCCAGCATACTTACATCTTTTTCTGGAGTGGACACAGTGAAGGGGAGTGCCCTGAAGCTGGCATGAGTTTTGCAATCAAAACTAATCTAATCAGCAAGCAGGTATGCCTGCCAAAAGGAATGAATGACAGGCTCATGACAATGAGATTGCCACTCAAGGTAAAACACCATGCCATCATCATCAGTGACTATGCTCCCACCATGACAAATCCTGATGAAGTCAAAGAAAAATTTTGTGAAGACCTGGAGACCCTTATTTTCAATGTGCCAAAAGAGGACAAGCTTATAATTCTGGGTCACCTTAATGCTAGAGTAGGCTCAGACTACCAGACTTGGCAGGGAGTCCTAGGGAGGAATGGAGTTGAAAACAGCAATAGTAATGGTCATTTACTGCTGAAGACTTGTGCATCGCATGACCTTCTCATCACTAACACTGTCTTCCACTTACCTAAATGCAATAAAACTTCATGGATGCACCCTCACAGCAAACACTGGCATCTAATAGATTATGTGATTGTAAGGAGAAGGGACAGACGATGTGAGAGCGACAAAGGCAATGTGTGGTGCAAAGTGCTGGACTGATCATAGACTTATCCTTTCCAAACTCTATATTCACATTCATTAAAAGCACTGCCCCCAAGGCAAAATGACTACCAGAAGAATTAATGTCAACAAATTAGAACTCTTCTCTGAGTGTGAACAGTTTGCTGCTGACTTGGAGGGAAAGTTGAGCCAACACACAGTTGTCAACAGTGGAGCAGAAAAGGAGTGGGCAGCTCTCAGAGATTTGGTGCACAGCACTGCATTTGCTCATCTGGGTCAGAACACTTGCAAACACCAAGACTGCTTTGATGAAAATGATGGGGAAATTCAGAAGCTGCTAAATGAAAAAGTGAACTCCACAAGATTTACCAGCAAGATAGTTTATCCACCTCAAAGAAGGCAGCATTTAATTCCATGAAAAGCAAAGTACAAGCAAAGTTTAGAGAGATGCAGGATTCCTGACTCAGTAAGAAGGCAGATGAAATTCAGTTTTATGCTGATAGTAACAATCCAAAGTGCTTTTATGATTCCCTGAAAGCTATTTATGGACCAAAAACTTACGGTCCATCATGACTACTCATGGATGATGGAGCCACATTGATTAGTGATAAGGACATGATCCTAGAGAGATGAAGTGAACACTTCCATAGTATTCTCAACAGACCACCATCAATCAATGTTGAGGCCATTGATTGTTTACCTCAGGTTGAAGTCAATCCCTCCTTAGATGAACTTCCAACTGAAGAAGAGGTTATGAGGACCATTAGACTCCTTTCATGTGGCAAAGCACCTGGTACTGATTCTATTCTAGCTGAGATTTACAAGGTAGGGGGACCATTGCTCATACAAAAGCTGATTGAAATTTTCCAGGTAATATGGCAAGAGGAGGTTATTCCCCAGGAGTTCAAGGATGCCTCCATTGTCCATCTGTATAAGGGAAAAGGGAAGAGATTGTGCTGTGACAATCACAGTCAGATCTCTTTCTTAGTCATTGCTGGCAAAATTCTTGCTAGAGTCCTCTTTAATAGGTTGATCCTTCACCTGGAAGATGAGCATATACCTGAGAGCCAGTGTGGCTTCAGAAAGGGCCAAGGAAGAGTTGATATGATGTTTGCTGCCTGACAACTCCAGGAGAAATGCCAGCAGCAGAATAGAGGTCTGTACACAATGTTTGTGGATCTGACCAAGGCCTTTGACACTGTTGGTTGTGAGGGCTTATGAAAAATTATGTCAAAATTTGATTGCCTGGAGAAGTTCATCAATATTGTATGTCAATTTCATGATGGCTTGTTTGCCATCTGGATAATGGACAAAGCTCTTGTGCCTTCCCAGTCACTAATGGAGTGAAACAGGGCTGTGTATTTGCTCCCATACTTTTTAGCATGATGTTTTCAGCCATGTTGGCAAATGTTTTCCATGAGGATAAACATGGCATCAAAGTCAACTACCATACTGATGGCAAGTTCTTCAATTTGAAAAGGCTACAAGCCAAGACCAAAGTGGAGGGAGTGTTGGTGCATGATTTTCTGTTTGCAGATGTTTGTGCACTCAATGCAGCCTCTGAAGCTGAGATGCAACAAAGTATGGATCAATTCTCCGCTGCCTGTGCTAATTTTGGCCTAATAATTAACACCAAAAAAACACAGGTGCTCCATTAGCCACCACCATACCATCGATATGTGGAACCATTGGTTACAACAAATGAAGAAATTTTGAATGTTGTGGATAAGTTCACTTACCTTGGTAGTGTACTTTCCACGGATGTATACGTTGACAATGAGGTTGACACATGCATTGCCAGAACTAGCTGAGTATTTCTGAGTCTCTAAAGAAAGGTTTGGGAGAGAAGAGTACCAAAATGGACTACCAAACTGAAGGTCTACAGAGCCGTTGTGCTGACCTCATTGTTATATGCTTGTGAAACATGGACAGTCTACCAGCGCCATGCCAGGAAACTGAATCACTTCCATCTGAACTGTCTTAGGAAGATTCTGAGGATCACCTGGCATGACAAGGTACCAGACACTGAAGTCCTTGCTCGAATTGAAATGCCAAGCCTTCAAACTATGCTTCAGAGAATGCAACTCCGATGGGCTGGCCACGTTGTTTGAATGCAAAATGTGCGCTTGCCAAAAAGACTATTTTATGGAGAACTTGCTTGGGGCAGGCGATCACATGGTGGCCAGAAGAAACGATACAAGGTCACTCTCAAGAACTCTTTCAAGAACTTTGGATTTGACTGTGCAACCTGGGAGACACTGGCACAGGACTGCTCAGCATGGTGTGCCCACATAAGAAAAGGTACTGTGCTTTTTGAGCAAAGCAGAGTTGAGACAGCACAAAGTAAACACAGGATGTACAAATTTGGGATATCCACTCCAAATATTTATACGGACTATCTGTGCCCACCCTGTGGTAGAGCATTCCCAGCTCATATTGGTCTGATCAGCCACAGTTGGACACACTGAAATTTCACTTTACAATAGTGATGTCATTTTGGTCCTCTTTGAAGATGAAGGACAACAAGTGTGGTAATTCTTGTTGGTTTCTCTGGCTGCCTATTTGCTTCTTCAAAGAAATGTAGTCAAGTAAAGCAAATCCATACTGTGACTGTATCTGAAAATATGCTTCGTTTTGTACCCCTAACTTACTACTGCTCTGCTACATCCTGAGTCCTCTGAATACGTGATTGAGCATTTCATTGGTCAGAGTTCTTAAGGTTTTCAAAGCTGTTTACCTTTATAGTGTTGTAGTCATTGGGTATCGTTCTCCTGTTCTTCTGTCCATTTCACTCTCCATCAGTTTATAGATGTCTTCCCAGGTTTCTCTGAATCCATCTTTTCCTCTTTTCTTATGGCACAATAATATTCCATCGCAGTCATATGACATAATATATCCAGCCATTCCCCAAATATGTACCCATTTTATTTCCATTTCCTTGAAATGAAAAAGTGCTGCTAGAAATATTTTTGTATAGACAATTCCTGTCCCTCTGTGTTTTGCTTCTTTGGAAATAGTCTTGGTATTGGTATTATTAGGTGAGTATCGTATGTCAGTTTCATGACAGTATTCTTGCACGGATTCTCGATAATGGATAATGCTCTTGAGCTTTCCTAATTACCAATGGAGTGAAACAAGACTGTATTTTTGCTCCCCTGATTTTTAGCATGATGTTTTTAGCCATACTGTCAGATGCCTTCAATGAAGATGAAACCAGCATCAGGGTCAGCTACTGCATTGTCAGTAAATTATTTAACAAGCAAGGGGCAACTAGGTGGTACAGTGGTTGTAGTGAACCCCTGGAGTCAGAAGGATCTAACTTCAAATCTGCCTCAGATATATACCAGCTGTGTGACCTTGGGCAATTCATTTAACCCAAATGGCCTCCAAAAAAAAGAAAGAAAAAAAGAAAAAGTTACAAGCCAAAGTTAAAGTGAAAGGAGAGTTGGTGCATATTTTTCTTTTTGTTCACATATGATTGTACACTCAGTATAGCCTCAGGCTAAAATGCAACAAAAGGTGGATTTTTACTGCTTGTACTAATTTTGATCTGATAATAAACATTAAGGAAACAGAAATTCTCCACCATCCAGCGCAACATCATCCACATGTGGAACCATGGGTAATGGCAAATGGAGAAATATTGAATGATGTGGATAAATTCATTTACTTTGGCAGTATACTTTCCAGGAATGTCCACATAGATGAGGTGGATGCCTGTATTGCTCAAGAGTGCTTGGGAGGCTCCAAGACAAAGTGTGGGAAAGAAGGGTTATCAGACTGACTACTACTAAATTGAAAGTCTACTTAATCGTTGTGTTGACTTAATTGATGTATGCCTGTGAAACCTGGATAGTATGCCAGCACCATGCTGGGAAACTGAATTGTTTCCATTTGAATTGTTCATTCAAGGTTCTGAAGATTACCTGGCAAGATAAGGCGTCAGACACTGAGGTCTTTCTTGAGCTGAACTGCTAGGCATTCAAACTTTACTGTAGAGAGTGCAACTCCAGTGGGCTGGCCATGTTTGATCACTAAATGTGCACTTGCCTAAAAGATTATTTTACAGAGAATTCACACAAGCTTGCACAGAGGTCAGAAGAAGAGATATATGGATACTCTTAAGGTCTTTCTGGAGAAACTTGGACTCAACTGTGTGACAAGAGAGGCTCTAGCAAAGGACTGCCCATCAGCACTTTCTCTGATGCGGTCATGCTATGCTGGTCCTTTGCGAGGTGCTTTGGAGGGAACAATATCTTTGCGGGACCTCCTATCCTACTGAGCTGAGTCAACCAGGTCACTCAGCTACTGTACAGCATTCTTGTCTGGCTTGGCTGCTGCTGACCTAGGCCACTCAGCTGTTACCTTGCAAGTTTTCTAGACCTTGCACAAGGTCACTTTGTAGATCTGAAAATATCTGTTTTATTTTTAATTATTTATTTTATTTTCAATTCATGGAACAAAACAAGCATTTCCATAACAGTTCAACAAAAAAGATGATTGAACATGAAATGGCAATTCTACCTACCATGTACTACCATATCCCTCCAAATATACAACAGCGTTATGTAAATTATCTTTTCCTCCCTCCCCCCCCTGCTGCCAATGACTACCATTAGACTCAAATATTGTGTTTAATCAGCAATAATATCTTTAAATTCTGGGTATAAACAAAGATAAGCCATTGAACAACTTTGAGTAAAACCAATTCCATAAGTACAATGTGGTATCTGTTTTCACTAGACCCAACTGTTGTTATAATTGCAACATGGGCTACTTCGTATTTTTTTGCTTTATCACCTCTAGTGGTTTGGTACAATTTGCAAATATATTATTACTGTCTGCTTCTAACGCATTTTAAGCAACTTTTGCAAATAAGGAGTTACTCTGGTTGATTCCATCAAGTTATGCAACAAAGTGCCATTAAAATCATTACTAGCATGCTTGCAATTCCTTAAGGGAATTAATCTGTCTCCTGGTGCTAGGTCTAACAATCTGAAGGGAAACCCATTTTCTCTCTATATATGTCATTATCAATGAGTGGCAAGTTGGTCACTCCACTTTTCTTTTTCTTTTTTTTCTTTTTTTGCCTCTTCTGCCAAAGTAGGTAAAAGAGAAAGAGATCTATGCCACAGGGTGACTTGCGAAGTTTGTGTCAGTTTCTGCAATTGCCTTTCCCTAACCAAGAAAACCAACCATACAGCCATCTTTTCACTCTTATACCCTCTCCTCTGCAACACCTATGTATCTATTCTCTCTCTCATAGAGACTACTAAACTTGGAATGAGAGCTGATACAAAACTTTCTTCTGACATTTACTATCTGTAATCCTGGACAAGAAGTTTAATTTTTCTGAGTTCAGTTTCCTCATCTGTAAAATGAGAGATAACGATAGTACCATAGGCTTGATGTGAGGATTGTATGAGATAATATATACATAAAGGATTTTCAAAACTTAAAATATACATATTTTATGATATACAAATACCCCATTATCATCATTCCTTTGATATTCAGCATATGCTGTTTTGGATTGAAGTTTTTTTTGCATAAATAATTCCCTTGATCAGATTATAAATTCCTGGAGGCTGGGAGCATGTTCTATATCTGTATAGTCTTCAAAGTGCCTACTGTAATACCTGAGGCATAATAAGGACATAACAAATATTAATTACTAATAGTGGCATATGCAAATTTGAATAGAATTCTAAATATTACATTTAACTAGGTTTTCAAATTCTAGACACAAACTTTCTTAAAAAATATCATATTTTCATTCCTTCTGTATATTTGCAGTATGATTCAGATATGGCACAATCATTTCTAAATAATTTTTATGGTGATTTCTATACTGTAAAAGTCAATTTAAAGTAATTTAACTTTGGAATGTGGGATTTAGGGAAGCATTCAAATATGGTTGTGAATAGAATGTAAACTCATTGAGGGTAGGGATTATCATCACTATTAGTTATTATTAATCTTTGCATCTCCAGTTTCTACCATATTGCTCGACACATAGTAGGTACTTAATGTCATCCACTATCTTTTAAGATTCCTTCCTTAGCAGTCCTTTCATATAGAGACCTACCTCTATGTAAAGAGGCAAGCAGCATCACCTTCCCTTCTGAGTCCTTGTCTAAAGTGAAACCTTATGGTTCAGATCTTGATTCGCTTGGAGGAGATTTTGCTTGAAAAGAACCCTGGTTAAGCTAAGTGGAAGAAAGAAATGAAAGAAGAGACAGCGAATTGTGTCATCATAGAAGCTAATCATCTACTTTGTCTAATTATGATAAGAACGTGAAAGCCAGATTTGCTGCAGATTATCTGCAATTAGGATAATCTATACACAGATAATTGAGTTCACTGGAGACAGTTTTGGCATGTCAGAGTAATTTTCAAACATTAACTGCCATGGTCTCCATATAGTGAATTTATGTGATTAGCCATAATAAGGAGATGGAGGCATACACAGGTAATTAAGACTGTGCAAAAAGTTTGGGCATAAAAGCTGAGAAGTTTAAAAATAATTAAAAAACCCCAATAACTGGCCCTTCATCTAGTTAGTGGCTCCAACCAGGCAATACCTAATAATTGCTTGAGGAACTCTATCTTGGAATCTGGGAGTTTATCCTTAAACAGCTTTGCAAAGCAAAAACTCTACCCTCCTACTTCTTAGTGCACAGTCGGGTCATCATACTCAAATTCATGTATTAAACAGAAAAAAATATAGCTAATGACATTGTTTATGGATTACCCTTATTTCAGATGGAAAATTTCCATGTCGTAAACAAATACAAAAAACAAATTACAACTCTTCAGTCAATAAGAAAGGTCATTTTCCCCCCTCTGTTTGCCTTTCTTCTTTGTCCTTGTTTCATCACCCCCCAGCATTCTCATTCTGTAAAACTGTTTTTTTGCCTTTTCATTTTCTATATTTTGAAGAATGTTAATAAATAAAAATGTGAAAACAAAATTGCTATTCAAATTCAATTGTCTCCAATTACATTAAGAACTAAACAGAGCCCAACAATTCACAATTTCTCAGAGCGAAAGCACCTTAATATTCTTCAATCTCATAGGAAGAAATACCCAATCAGGAAAAAGGTGGGGGAAGAAGTGATCCAGAAATGTGAGAGTCAGTTGATGAACATTATAAGGACGTGTTGGACTGAATGGCAGCAAGTCTGTACAAAATCGATGTCCAAAGCTCGGTGCTTAGCTTTCGGTATCATAAAATTATTAGCTCTTGACTATTGTCAACATCTTCAGTCCTGTCTGGGTTGTTATTCACAGTTTTATCTTCCTTTGCCTCTCTGGTAACACACGATATCCTTTCACTGTACACTTATTTTGCAGACTGACTTCAACAGTTATAAATATCTTCTATGTATAGAGAGAAGTAAATAAGAGGCTGATAAGCTTCAGTGGCTGGGATACGAAATGCCTCCAAACAAGGGAGACTGTCAGGGAAGCTTTATGAAATAAAACTGTTGTCAATTTTCCATTTTGTAGGCGCTTAAAGAAGAATTACTTAAACTATGTTCAGACTAAGCATCACAGATGCTCTTTTTCTCCCCTTCTTCCATACTTATTATCTGATACACAGCTAGAAAAACTAGTCTGGTATTTTCATATGACTTCCCAGGGTCACACTGCCATGTATTTGGATTAGGTAGAAGACTTCAAGCTTGAACCTACACAATAAGAGGCTATAGCAATCCATAAGTGCTCTGGCAAGGCTATCTTTGGAGAGTTTTATGATTTAGAATATATGGCAGGACCCATTCATTTTAGCATTATAATAGTGATCTTGGGGACCAGAATAATGCCCTTGTTAACACTGTAAAATCCATTGTCCATTACTTTATATGCCATAGTTGGTGGAGACTGATTTGATTTATAGAGAAGTGCAATGAAAGTATATAGAGAGACCACAAAGAGGGTTTGATTGCATTTGTAAATATACAAATTTATAATAGAAGATGCAAGGAACAGTGGATAGAGGACTGGATTTAGAATCAGTAAGGTCTGGGTTCAGATTCTCCCTTGATAGCCTCATCACCTCTTGCCTACACGACTACAATAGTTTTCTAATTAGTTTTCCTGCATCTGGTTTCTTTTACTAGCTGAATGAGTGACCCTGGACAAATCACTTAACATTTATCAGTCTCAGTTTCCTCATCTGTAAAATGGGAACAATAATTGTGCTTATCTTAGATCAAAAGAGATTGGTTGGCACCTACAATTAAGCAGCTACAATGTGCCAGGTATTGTGTTTGACGATGGGAGTTGAAATAAAAAAAATTAGTAGGTCCCTTCTCAAGACGCTTACCTTCTACTGGGGAGGGGAAGGCAAAAAATGCATCACAGACAAGAAAATGCAAAATTTTAAAAAGAATTGGATCAATGATTTCATCAATCTAGATAACATTAGGAAATGAATCCTGAGGGATGCCTTATCTCCAATTTAGAGTTGCCTAGGGACACTGAGACATTAAGTTACTTGCCCAGGGTCACAAAACTAGTGTGTATCAAAGGTGGGACTCAGTCCAGATCTTCTTGATATGATACCACATTGTCTATCATAACAAAAAATAAATGATAGATATACAAAATAAATACAGAGTGATTTGGGGAAGGGGAGCATTGCCAACTGAGGGGATAGACAAAGACTTCCTGAAGGAGGTAATCCTTGAATTGAGTACTAAAGGTAGGTAGGGATTCCAAGAGGGAGATAGGAAGAAGGGCAGCATTCTAGGCACAGGAGACAATCTGTGTACAGGCTCAATGGTGGATATGGAATGTTGGGGGAAGACAGTATGCAAAAGGCCAAAAAAAATGTGAAAATCCTCCAAAAGGCTATCTACAACAGGTGCCTTCACTATTCCGCCATTATCTTCTTAGCCCCTCACAATCTGGCCTTGAACCTTTTCATTCCACCAAATTCTCTCAAGGTTTTTGGGACCTCTTTGTCTTATGGTTTTCCTCCTACCTATCTAACTGCTCCTTTACTGAATCCTCATATAGATCAGGTCTTCTAACCATAGGTGTCTTTCGGCTGCTGTCCTGGGCGCTTTTCTCTTCTCCTTATCTACAACTTCACTTGGTTATCTCATCAGTTTCCAAGGATTTAATTATCATACATAAGTTGATGATTCTCAGATCTAAAGATCCTGCCTCAGCCTTCCGTTCAACTCCAATCTTATACCTCCAACTGCTTTTCAGACATCTTAAACTACATGTCCAGTAGACCCCTTAACCTAAATATGTCCAACAGAACTCACTTTTTATTCAAACTGTCCTTTCCTTATTACTATAGATGATACCACTATCCTCCTTATTACTGTAGATGACAATACCATGTTCCCAGTCCCTCAGACTCACAACCTAGGAGTCATCCTAGTTTAAACTCCTCATTATTTCTCATCCTCCTCACCCCATATTTAATCTGCTGTCAATATCTGTAGATTTGACTTCTGTCACAATTCTTGAATATATCCCCTATTTCTTCTGACACTACCAACACTATGGTACAGGCCCTCATCACCTCCTACCTGGATTACTGCAACAGCCTGCTGGTGGGTCTGCTACTTCGAGTCTCTCCCCACTCCCATCAATCCTCCTTTTACTCACTAAAAGTGACTCTCCTAAAACTTGGATCTGATCATGTAAATCCTCTACTTAAAAACTCCAGCGCTTTCCTAGGATTTGTATTTGATCCTTAGAATCAAATTCTCTGTTTGACATTCAAAGCCCTTTATAACCTATTCTTCCCCCTCCCCCCAATTTCCAGTCTTTTTACGTCTTATTCTCCACTGTGTACACTTTGATCCAGTGGCACCCGCCTCTTGTCTGTTCTATAAACAACACACTCCATCTTTCTGATTTCTGCCTTTGACTGTCTGTTATGCCTGGAATGCTCTCCTCTGCTCTGACTACTGACTTCCCTGGCCTCCTTTAAGTCACAACTAAAATCTCATGTTTTACAGGAATTCTTTTTCAATTCTTCTTCATTCTAGAACCTTCTTCTCTTTTAATTATTTCCTATTTATCCTGAATGGCAGCAAGTCTGTACAAAATCAATGCCCAGAGCTTGGTGCTTAGCTTTTGGCATCATAAAACCATTACCTCTTCACTATTGTCTCTACTGTACATTTATTTGCTTGCTGTCTCCCCCATTAAATTGGAAACTTGTTGAGGAAGGGACTGTTTGTTATTTCTTCTTGTATCTCCTGCAATGAGCACAGTGCCTGGCACTTCGTAGTCACAGCATAAGTTTATTGATTGAAAAAGGAGCTGGAGAGAGAGATGCATGTGAGGGTGTGGAGGAGGGTGGAGTCAAGGTCAAGGAGGATTCAGAGGAATTGTTGACTAAACCAGGTTTGGAGTTAGTTAGTAAGACTGGTGTGGATATTTCTCAAATGGAGGCTTGATGACTAATGTACCATAGAGAATGGACTGCAGAAGTGGAGGCATTGTGATGGTGAAGATGGCTGCTGCATGAGGTTTGGGAAGAACTTTAGGTGCCAGAGAAGTTTGGATTTTATCTTAGAGGTGATAGGGGAAGCAATGACGTTTCTTAAGTAGGGGAGTGACAAAGTCAGACTTGTCTTTCAGAAATATCAGTTTGGCAGATATATAGAGGATAGACTGGAGGAGGAAGAGAATGGGTGCAAGAAGAAAACTGGGAGGCTGATCCAGGTAATAAGTGATGAAGACTTAAGCTAACATGGTTGTGATGAGATTAGAAAGAAAGGGACAGATTTAAGAGATATTGAATTAGAATTGCCAAGATTTGGATTGGATATGGGTGATGATTGAGAATGGAGAAGTGAGAATGACTGCTTTAGGGTGAAACTGGTACCTAGAAAAGGATGATGGTATTGAAAGAAGTAGTAACATTGAGAGGAGTGGTAGGTTTAGGGGAAAAATTATTTCAATTTTGGACATGTTGAGTTTGGGATGTCTATGGTACATTCAAGCAGAGATATCATTCAGGAAGCTGGAGAAGTGGAATCAGAGTGCAGTGGAGTGCCAGGTCTGGAGTCAGGAAGACTCATCTTTGTGAATTTAAATCTGGCCTCAGACACTTACTAGCTGTGTGACCCTTGTCAAGTCACTTAACCCTGTATACTTTAGTTTCTCATTTGTAAAATGAGTTGAAGAAGGAAATGGCAAACCACTCTAGTAGCTTTGCCAAGAAACCCCCAAATGGGGTCATGAAGGGCAAGATAGGACTGAACAATGACATGAAGAGGGATAAGTTATAGATGAAGGATATAGACTTCAGAGTCATCTGTAGAGATTCGATAGTTTAGCTCATGGAAGTTGCTGATATTACTGAGAAAGGATACCGTCAGGGACACATCTATGTATACAGATGGAAGGATGTAGTGGTTCAGAAAAGGAGACTGAGAAAGAACAGTCAGGAGGAAAACAAGGAGATTGTAATGTCATGAAAAGCCAAGGAAGAGCAATTATCCAGAAGGAAGGGGTGGATAATAGTATTGAATATTGTAAAGAATTCAAGAAAGATGAGGTCTAATAAAACATCATTATATGGAGCAATAAAAAATCATGACTTTGGAGAGAGAAGTTTCAGTGGAGTGGTGGGAGCAGAACTCAGATTGCAAGGTGTTGAGAAGTGAACAGAAGGTGTGAAAGGTGAGGCTATCTCTCTCTGTCTGTCTGTCCTTCCATCCGTCCATCTATCTATCTATCTATCTATCTATCTATCTATCTATCTATCTATCTATCTATCTATCTATCTATCTATCCATCTATCTGTCCATCTATCTATCTATCTATCTATCTATCTATCTATCTATCTATCTATCTATCTATCTATCTATCTATCCATCTATCTGTCCATCCGTTTATCTATCTATCTATCTATCTATCTATTTATCTGTCTATCTATCATATCTATCATCTACCTATCTAAATATCTATCGTCTATCTATCTATGTCTAATCTATCAATACCTTCACAACACTTCTATCTCAGATTCAGGGGTTCTTAACTTGGGGTCTATGAACTGGTTTTTAAAAAATATTTTGATAATGTATTTCAGTATAATTGATTTCCTTTGTAATATTACGTGTTTTATTTTATGCATTTCAAAGCATTCTAAGGAGAGGTCTATAAGTTTCTTCACCAGTTGCCAAGAGTTCCATGGTGCTCTCCTCACATCACAGCCACCCTTGTTCAAGCCCTCCTTGCCTCTCATCTGGGTCACTGAAGTCAACTCCTGATTAGTCTTGTCCCATCTCTCCCCTTTAATCTTCCTCCATACTGCAGCTGAGGTGTACCCCTAAAGCCCACCATAGAACTTCCCTACTCAAAAACTTGTGCTTTTACAGACTTTCCAAAGTCTACCTTTAAAAACAGTATTTCCTTCATGCTAAGGTCCTATAGCATTCTCACTTTGAGTGAAATACACCCATTCAATGAATAGGCTTCTTTAAGCTACTCAAGGGATGACCCCTTTAATAAAAAAAAATCAAACATGGAGAAGACCTTTAGGGTTCCTAGGTAAAAGTGAAACAATTACTATTTAGTATTTAAATACACCCTGTGCTAGGTGAGTGGGGACTTGTTGTCCAGTCTCACACTACATCCTGGGTCATCTCCAGTCATCCTGATGAATATCTGGTCACTGGACCCTGATGGCTCAGGAGGAGAAAGTGAGGCTGGTTAACTTGCACAGCCCTCCCTCATTCAGGATGAAGTCAAGTGTAAGTCATGTCATCATCTGGATGTCAAGGTCCTCTTTGAAAACAAAGGGCAAGCACAACAATCTATCATATCTATCTATCTATCATCTACCTATATTTTTAAAAAATAAAACGTTAGCTGTGAGTGTATCTTTAGTGCATAGCAGAGTCAATTGAAGATATTTTAAGAGTGGAGGAGATTTGGGCACTAAAAGTCTCAACCTAGAATCAATGCCTCAAAAACTTTAAAGCAGTGTATTAATGTATTACTTATCATGATAATATATAAAGAACATGTTGAGAGTACAATCTGGCTTTTTGGGAAGGTCACTAAAACCATGTCAAGTTAGCTAGACCAGGCCATGACCAGAGTAAGAGAGTCAGATTAAAATGTAATTGGGAAATATTTAACAAAATAAATAACCATATAATAGAACATAGATAATACTAATGTTTTTTTTACGTCAATATTTGACCTACAGAGATTTTTATGTCTGATTTAGTGACCCTTGTATCTTTTAACAGTACTGACCTTAACCATCCACACATCCTGATTTCAAACTGAGAATTTAATTTCTTAATTTTTTAAGATACATGTAAAGTTCTAATCTCTGCTTGTTGTGAGTCGACTAATGCACTTTGCACTACTTTACGTGTCTGGTGATAACAGTGGACTTTCAAAAGAGTGGTGGAAAGAAAGAGTAATTTTAAAAGTTTATTTACTCCACTCTCTATGAATAAAAATAATACATTTCAATCAAGGAGATAAGCATAAGTTTTTATCAACCAATATGGTCAGTACATAGACATTCTTAAAATGTTGTCATAAGATAATGTCTATTGAGTAGCTCAAACTCCTTAGCTTTCTTGAAAGAAATTAAGTAAGAAAGAAATTAAGTAATTAACTAAGAAATTAAATGGAAATTATCTGGGAATTTTGTGGAAGGCCAGCAGATGAAACAGAAAACGTTTAGAAACTCAAAAATGCATAAAATGTATGTATAGTATTGTATAATGCCAGCATATTTATTTTCTAATACCATAGTAATTCAGATTTCTCTGGTTTGAGGGGAGGGCCAAAAATTTTTATGCGGATTTCTCAGAGTGTGCGGGGTGAGGAGGGGTTGGAGAGGGACTGTGCCCCTCTCCTGAGATGTGGAAGAAATAATTGTACTTGGAGTGTTCTCTCCTCACCTCTCCTACTTCTATGCAAATTTTGTCCATTCCTCATAGCCCAGCTCCAATGCCACTTACACGGAAATTTTCCACATCCTTCTAGAAGTGATCCTTTTGTTTTCTGATCTCTCAGAACACTTTATCTGTACCTCTTATGACACTTATCTCAACTTACTTCATAGGAAATGACCCCAATATGCTTGTCTTCTGATTATTTGAGTACATTTTAGCTCTGATATTTGACAGGATATTCTTTTAGGGCAGGAGCCTATGTCTTATCAACTTTTGTTTCTACTGCCCTGATTCCTAGTTTGCACACAGGAGGGTAAATACATATTTGCTGGATTAAGCTCGATACCTATATCAAAAGAAAATGATATTTATAAGAAAAATATGAAGTGATAAGAGCAACTAGGCAATGCAAGGGATAGAGGACTGAGTTTGGAGTCAGAAAGAATCGAATTCCTATCCTGCCGCCGATATTTTCTAGCTCTGGGACTCTGGGCAAATCATTTCATATTTCTTAGCCCTACTTTGTGTATTTGTAGAAAAGGAGGTTGGACTTGTAAGCCTCTTATGTCCCTTTCAGCTCTAAATCTGTGATCCTATCACTTACATGAACAGCTTGGTGGCACAGTGGAGTCTGGAGTCTGGAAGACCTGAGTTCAAATGTGACCTCAGACCTCAGCTGTGGGACCCATGGCAAATAACTGCACTCTGTCTGTCTCAATTTCCTTGCTGTAAAGTGAGCAGGAGAAGGAAATGGCAAATTTTTCCAGTATCTTTGCCAAGAGAATTTCAAATGGAGTCATAAAGAGTCGTATACAACCAAATGACAACAGTCACAAAATGACTTGTATCTGATGACTCCTATCAGCGAGAGGAATCTGTCCAACCCACGGTGCTTTGCTCAAGCTCTCCTTTTCCTTCCTTATAGTTTTTTACTCAAGAGCAAGATTAAGATAGAGATGGACATAAATGTATCTAGTTTTTCCCTGTCACTTGACTGAACTTTCTCCCTTCACTGCTTACACACATATCAAAGACCTGTGATTCTGCCAGTGTGGTTATATTTTCTCCACCTTCCCTAAGTCCTGTATTTGCTAGTCTTAAGAAAGTGATGTTCTTAGAGCTGGAGTGACTTGCCTAGAGTAACACAGCTACTGCATCATCTGATGGTAACATCATATTGAATCTGTATCTTCCTGATTCCAAATTTAATACTCCAGTCTTACTGCCTTCTTACTACCTGTATCCAACTGAAAAAGTTCATTGTTAAGGGAAAAATGTTAATTATGTTTCTTAAGTATTAGCATGAATTATTTCACAACAAGGAAAGTTGATTTTTCTCTTTTAAGATTAAGATAAAACTGCTTCCATTTAGTATCGAAAACGAGTGAAATGCTTGTGATATAAGACCTGAAGAGGTCATAAGATCTGAGAATCCAAATCCAGCCATAGGCTTTGAGGAAACTTGAAAATTACTCTCTAATGCCTATTTGGAAAATATTCAGTTTGCTTAATGAATGCGTTTTACAAAAGATATTCCTGCCAGCTTTTCAGGGAATTGAATAAATGACCTAATTCCTATTTGGACCTAAATCTGAATCCAATCTCTGTCTGTAGAATAATAAGCCAATGAGAGACCTACAGCAGCTTTCTGGCCTGTCCCTTTGCTTTCAGGAAGGACTGATGTGAAACCATTCTGGACAATTGCCTGGTCAGTCTACTTTGGAAGTTCGGCAAGGCAGGAGATCACACAACTCCCCTTTGGTCAATTAACTGTCATAAAACTAGTTCAAGACTGTATTCAGAAAACCTTGTTGATGTAATTTTTAAACAGTACCACGTGGGAAGAAATGTAGGCCCTCTTAGAAAACAGTTTCCTGCAAGCATCTGAGAGAGTTTGTAAAAGTTGTAGGTAGGACACAGCCACTGAAACTATAAATGGATTCTTTTAAAGGTTTTGAAATCAAAATCATTCCCATTTTGTGATGGGCACCGCAGTGTCCTAAGTGTCCTTTTTTAGACCCCTCTTAAAAGTAAAACTGGCCATTTGAGGCTGTTTTTCTGCACAGGAATTACAGCAAACAGTTTGATGTCATTGATACAACAAATTGGAAAGCATTTCTGAATTTCTTGGCAACAAACAGGACTGGCTCCAGGGAGAACTGCTAATTAGGTGGTTTGTTTTGGGCGCCTCTTACCACTCTGGTTGCCCCACATTCTTAGTACTGTCTGTTAGTTGCCCACAGCTTGCCACTGGGGTTAAGACTGCCTGCACGCCCTACACCCTAACAGTGTCCCAAAACCTATAGATTTTCTGGGACAATCCTGATTTAAAAAATTCTGCCCTGTTGTCCCTATAATCTGTCTAAATACACCAGAAATCCTGTCATTCAAACAATCTATAAACAAACCCAGTCCATAAGGATCACTGTAAAAATATATCACAAAAGATTAAAAGTTATGAAAGATGGAGAATCAAGGGATGAGATCTTGAGGTTCTTAATGAAAGTACCTATTTGCCATAGTGCTATATAAGTATTTATATAGAACCTACTATATGACAAACTTGTGCTAAATGCTATTATAATTATCTTATTTGAACTCCAAGACAGCCTTGCATACCAGGTAGGTGCTGCTATTATCCCCATTTTACAGTTGAGGAAACTGAGGCAAACAGAGGTCAAGTGACTAGGATATGTTAAGTAAATAGAATGTGTATAGGTGGTGTGTATCATGCAAGGGGGCAGGGATGGTGACAATTGTCTTAATGTCCATAGTCATAAAGCCTATGAAAACTGCCACCATGAGCAAGGCAGAGTGGACAGAGTGTTAGACACATAAGTCAGGAAGACTCCATTCCTCATCCGCTTCCTAGCAGTGGGATCCCAGGCAAGTTCTTTAACCCCTAGGAGTCTCACTTTGTTCATCTGTAAAGGAAGGAGGTCAGGCTTGATGACCAATAAAATCCCTTGCAGCTCTCTGCCTATTATGCTACAACCTTAGGTTATATAAAATGAACAAGTAGGAAAAAACATACTGTCAGGCTTAAATTTGTACATTTGATTTTCTCAATCTATTTCAGAACCAGTGTGAGCCCTTCCCATTCCTTATTCATACCTTCAAAACTTACCTGATCTGTGTCTGATTTAGACAGGACCCTGTTCTTTGCTTTATAAAGGAAGAGCTAACATGATATTCTTCTTATTGTCAGCATATGTACATGGGATTCATTCTTTTAACAAACATGTATTAAGTTACTACTATGATCAGAACACTATGCAGGGTTCTGGGGAAGGTATATACATCTTCACAGATATTTATACATATATATGTATATAAATGTGCATATATATATATATACAGGGAGAGAGAGAGAGAGAGTGAGAGAGAGAGAGAGAGAGAGAGAGAGAGAGAGAGAGAGGGAGAGAGAGAGGGAGAGAGAGAGAGGGAGGGAGGGAGGGAGGGAGGGAGAGGGAGGAGAGGCAGAAGTAGCTAGGTGGTGCAGTGGATAGAGTATAGGTTTGGAGTCAGTATGACTTCCTGAGTTCAAATCAGGCCTCAGAGTCAGACTAGCTGTGTTACCTAACCCTATTTGCCTCAGTTTCCTCATCTGTTAAATGAGTGTATCTTTGCCAAGAAATCTCCAAATGTGGTCATGATAAGGTGGACACGAATGAAACTACTGAACAATAACTATATATATATATATGTGTGTGTATATATATATATGCTGAGAATTGAACAAGAGTTATGGAATACATACACACCCACATACCCCTATACATATACACACATGCATATGTAGTTATATAGCATATACATATATGCATACACAAAAATATTTGCTTTTGTGTATGTGTGTATTTCTCTCTTTCTATGTATCCATCTAGTTTAGAGACCGTTTGATGATGGCACAGTTCAGAGCCATGACTTTTGCTCAGTGAAGTTATTTCTAAATGTTATATATGACATTCATATGACGGAGGAAGGAAGTCATGTAGTGGTTTTCCTCTAGGGATGAAGAAAACTTAGCAATATCCTAGGCCAGGATATTAGCTGAGCCCCAGACTGGAGGCGGGGAATCTCAGTGCCAAGAAATGAAGCAGTATCCATCAGAGTCCCAATAGGATGGCATCTACTAGTGACATTTAGAATAAATGGAATATTATGACAGAGATCGTGCAAGCAGGATCAGCAGGAACATAGTGCATTAACAGCCCAGTAGCCATTGCTAAGATATATGGCACCCCTCCTTGCAAATACCTTGGTCATGTGTTATGAAATGTGTGACTTTACTCTTGTGAACTCAGTGAGGCTACTTTTCCCACTGGCATTGTGTGTATTAACAGGAACATGTGCCCTAGATTTATGGGAGGGATATTTTATGGTTAAAAGGAGTGGAGTGGGGAATAAACATTGATACAATAATTACTATGTGCTAAGCATTAGACTATACTTCACAAATATTATCTCATTTGAGTCTCATAATAAGCCTGGGAGATAGGTACTGTTACTATTTCTATTTTGAGGAAACTGGAGGAAACAGAAGTTAAGTGACTTGTGCAGGGTCACACAGGCAACAGCTTTCTGATGCCACATTTGAACTCAGGTCTTCCTGACTCCAGCCTTAGCTTTCTATCCACTGCCTCACCTAGCTGTATGTTCTTATTATGTTATTTTGACAAATGCTTTTCCTTTGAGCTAATTGTGTTCTCTGGTTGATAAGATGAACATACCAATGGGACCTCGAAAACTATTGTTTCAATAGTGTAGCCCCACAGAGATCTTGAACCTGGGGTAATCGTCCTCTGAAGGAGCCAAACTGCAGGTGTTAGTTGTGGGGGAATGGAGCAAAAGGGAGGAGGAGTGTATCGAGAAGCAGTGTTAGACTCAAGAGTGTGACTTCTTTTTAGAGATCATTTCCTATACCCTGTTGTGTATTCCTGTAAAAGAAAACCAAAAACCTTCTTTTTTAAGGTTCATATCTTCTTGCCCTCTGATCCTGTAGTGTCTCCCAAGATCCCGTGTCCAACTTTGTAAAGGGCTTGATTGAAAAAGAACTGGTGTGTTTGTCCTACGTTCTTGAAGTGGACCGTGACATCAAGATGATGACATGACTTGCACTTGACTTTGATTTGAGTGGGGGAGGGCTGTGCAAGGTCACCAACCTCACTTTCTCCTCCAAAGTCATCCGGGTCCAGTGGCCTGATATTCATCAAGACTGGAGATGTCCCAGGATGCAGTGGGAGACTCTGGCCCTTTCAGGCTAAGGTCCTGTAGCATTCTCACTTTGAGTGAGATACATGCATTCAATGAATAAATAGGATTCTTTAAGGAGTTGCTCAAGGGATGGCCCTCTTAATCAAAAAAAAAAATCAGACTGAGACGAGAAAACTCTTAGGGTTCCCGGGTAAAAAAGAAGCAATTACTATTTAGTATTTAAATTCACTCTGTGCTAGGTGGATGGGGACTTGTTGTCCAGTCTATGAGCTCTGGAGTGAATTGGATTTAAGGCTTGTTCTTTGAGCAAGAAATGTAGCCAGTAAAGCCAAAGGAAAAAAAAGGCAGCTTTTGGGTGTGGAACACTGGAGGAGGAGACATGACATTCATATGCCGGAGGAAGGAAGCTATGGAGTGATTTTCCTCTAGGAGTGAGAAGAACTTGGGCTAAAATCTTGTGAAAGTAAAAAAAAGAATTATTTTCTATTGTTTACTTGCCTTTTCAGTCTCCTGTAAGTAATTCTGCTTTTTCCTCTTTGGATTTTCCTCTTTGGATCAGTACAGAAAAGTGACTGTACAATGACCAGAGCTTCTCATTTTCACTCTGTCCTCCTGTGGATGATAATCCCTTGCATTTTACCTCAGCTAACAAACATGTCTTGCATCTCCTTTTTACTTTCTCATTTCCTTTATCAAAACTTGTTCTCAGAGCATTAAAGAACATCCTTAACAAAATTTTCATATACATTAGAATGCTATTACTGAATTATCATACAGTCCCTTCCAAATGCTCAATTAAATTTACTTTTCTAGGTTTCTCTTGAATCTTGTGTTTTTATTCTAAAGTTCCTATTTAACTCTGCTCTTTTCATCAGAATGTTTGCGACTCTCCATTTCATGACATTCTCTGAACCCTCTCTCCATTCCCTTAGGATTATGCTCAGTTTTGCAGGGTAAGTTATTCTTTGTTGTTCAGTAATTTTTTTTTAGTTGTATCCAACACTTCATGACCCCATTTGCTGTTTTCTTAACAGAGATACTAGAGTGGTTTTCCATTTCCTTCTCTGGCTTATTCTACAGATTGTAGAAACTGAGATATACAGGGTTAAGTGACTTGCCCAGGGTCATACAGCTAATAAATGTCTGAGGCTAGATTGGAGCTCAGAAGATGAGTCTTCCCACTGGAGCACGTAGCTGCCCTGTTATTCTCGGTCATGTCAATATCCTTTAATATTTGAAATATTGTATTCTAAGATATTTTTTCAGTTTTTAGTAAAAGCTTACAGACTTCGTATGATCCTAACTGTGTTTCCTTGATATTTAACCTGCTTATTTCTAGATGCTTCTGATATTTTTTCTTTAATGTGAGAACTTCTGATTTGCGTTATTCCTCTGATATGTCGTTCTTTGGCTTTTTTCATAAGGAAATGGTTGGATTCTTTCTATCTTCACTTTACTGTCTGGTTCTAATAGATCTGGGAAGTTTTCCTTTGTGATATTTTGCAATGTAGTGTCTAGTCTTTTTATTTAATTGTGGTTTTTAGGGAGTTGAGTGATTCTGAAATTGTATTTTCTTCCTCTGTTTTCTAGATAAATTTTTAAATGTCAGATATTCTTCTATATGTTCAGTTTTAAGATTCTGTTTTCATATTTCCTGCTGTTTCATAGAATTGTTCATTTCTGTTAGATCTGTTATAATTTTCAGGGAGTCTATTTCTTGGATAAGATTTATCACTGCTCTGCCATTTATTTTCCTTTCAATTCTTTCTTCCAAAGCTTCAATTTGATTTTTTAAATTTCTTACTTTATTTCTTCTAGATATTTATGTAGTCCTTTCGGAAAATCCATTTTTCCCCTTTAAATCTCTTATTGCAATTGTTAAGGAGTTATTCTTTTTCTGGCATCTGTAGATTTACAATTTTTAAAAAAAAAATAATGGTCAGTTTAGTCTTTGATTTACTAGGGCTTTGTGCCACAGCCAGACTCTGCCCTCTACTGTGCTTCTGAGTGAGGTAGTGAGCCAGACTTGGTCTCTCCCTGAGTCTCTTGGGTTCCTGTTTTGATCTCTACTTCCTGGTCAAAGGCCTCTGAATTATCAAAGGTTAGAATGCTACATCTTAAGGGTCCTTTATCATATTTTAATACAGGATTGTAGGAATCTCAGAGCTCTGTTTCCTAGTATGAATAGCAATTGCACTGGCTGCATTTTTTGTGAGGGTAGGTATGAAAAGATCTGACAGCAGACTGACTTTACAGTGAGAATAAGGGAAGAATTGTGGATGATAATAAGATTTTAAGTTTAGATTCCTGGGAAGATGGTGGAGTATTTAACATAAAGAAAAGTTGAGAAGAGGGAGAATGTTTTGGGAAATATAATGACTTCTGTTTTTTGACTTTTAGATGTCTACGGACAGCTATGGGGTACAGTGGATAGGATGTTAGGACTGGAGACAGGAAGACACATTTTCCTGAGTTCAAATCTAGCCTTAGACACGTATTAGCTGTGTGACCCTGGGTAGGTCACTTAACTGTTTGCCTCAGTTTCCTCCTATGCAAAATGAGTTGGGGAAGAAAATGGCAAATCACTCCAGTATCTTTAAGAACATCCCAGTGGGGTCATGAACATGACATGACTGAAGTGATTGACCAGCAAAAATTAGAGATGCCAAAAAGGCATTTGGTGATGGGGCACTGGATCTCAGGAGAGAAATTAGGGCTGGGTATATATAGATCTGAGGGTAATCTGCTTTGAAATAATGATTGAATTCAAAGTAGCTAATGAGATCAACAAGTGAGACAGTATAGAGGGAAAAGAGAGTAGAACCCACAGCTCTTAGATGTGACCTGATTGAAGATCCAGCAAAGGGGATTTAGGAGATGACAAACAGGGAGAAGGCAAAACAGCACAGTGCAGTGTAACAAAAACCTAGAGGGGAGAGACTATCCAGGAGGAAAGGGACCATTGATAGTGGCAAATGCCACAGCATGTGGAGTGAGAAGTGGCCATTAGGTTCAGCTGCTAAGAGATCATTGTAACTTTGAAGAGAGCGGTGTTGGTTGAATGGTGAAGTTGAAAGTTAGATTGTAAAGGGAGTAAATAATGATGATGGCAAGGACAGCGAGGATGATGGTGATGATAACAACCAGTCTTAATATGGTGTTTTAATCTTCATGTGTTATTTTATTTAATTCTCACAACAGCCCTGCGAGATAGGTGTTATTTTTATTCCAATTTCATAGATGAAGAAACTGATCCTTAGTTAATTCAGGGGTTAAGTGATCTGTCCAGGGTCACATAGACAGTTATGGTTTGAAAAGGGATTCAAACTCAGATCTTCCTGATCCTGAGTTCAATCCACTGTCTTCTATGCAATGATGCAGTGTTTTGTGCCAGGCACTGAGGAGAAAAAGATGAAGTTGATCCTCTTTGGTTTAGCATACCAATGAATTTCAGTCAGTATACAAGGTAACGTAAAGAGGTAAGGTAATTTCAAAGGCTCCCCCCTTACTTTGGTACTATATTTTGGCTTTGGAAAAATCTCTTCATCTCCCTACACCTCTTGTGAGCTTTAAGCAACCCTAGTAAGTAGGCAGAGTGGATATCAGCATCCCATTTTCAGAAATTAAGAGATTAGGTTGGAAAGAAATGAAATGATTTGCCTAAGGTCACACAGCTAGTAAGGGGTTCATCTGGGATAGCTCTTCTGACTCCCAGTTCAGAGCTCTCTCCAGGAGACCATGATGGCACTTGGCTTCTTATGTTATTACGTCTATTCGTCAGGATTAAGCTAGAAGTTAAAATGTGTAGCAGCATAAATATATCTTATTTTAAAGTCTAGTCACTAAGAGATGAAAAAAACCAAAACAAAACAGCCTCATAGAAGTCAGTGCTGAATTCTCAGACATAGTCATCTAGAGGCAATTCTCCTAATTCCAGTGGTGATTTCACTTCTCTTTATAAGGGAATGGGACCATCACCTGCACTGCTGATCCTGCCGTACCTTATTTATTTTCTCCTTACGTCTATTTTTATCTCTTTTCTTATTTCTTTTCTGTAATTTTTTTTACCTCCTTTGTTCACTCTTTGTCTTTTTCCCTTAGATACTCACCCTATTCTGACAGCATGATTACTTAATACTTACCTGCCAAATTAACTGACTTATTTTACCAACTAGGTGGATATACAATACCTTGACACTTGCTATTTGAGTATTTTACTGATTTTTTTTGTATGTCCATGATGTATAAATAATGGTGTGAGCATTCAAATCTTGGTAATTGGTCTGCTCTCTATTACAGCATGAATCTCTGTATCTGTTGTCATTCTCTTAGTGAATATTAAAATTAGCATCTCATTCTGTTCCTTCATCATTCACTAGCTCTAGCCTCCATTATATGACCCATGTTACTTTTCCATTTTTATTTTTACATGAAAGAAGAAAGCAAATCATCTAAATGTGGACTTGGTATGACATACCTTAATGACTTGCAGATAGGAAATATTCATGTAATTCCCAAACACTTCATTTGGAAACTAAATCTCAGTTTCCATACTATGTCAAGTGCATTATTAATGTCAGCAATACAAGGACGCTTTCAAGGTCTCTCTCAAGAACTTTGGATTCGACTATGCGACATGGGAGTCACTGGCACAGGACCATTCAGCATGGCATGCCCTCATCAGAAAGAGTGATGTGCTCTATGAGCAAAGCAGAATTGAGCCAGCACAAAGTAAATGTAGCATGCGCAAGTTTGGAGTAACCACCCCAAATGTTCACATGGATTATCTGTGCCCAACCTGTGGTAGAGCATTCCGAGCTTGGTCACAGTCGGACATGTTGAAATTTCACTTTATCATGGTGATGTCATTTTGGTTCTCTTAATGTCAGTTTGACAACTTCCATTATCCCTTAATTTCTCTGATAGTTTCCTCACCTGGAAAATGGGTACAAAATAGGCACAATGTTCTGTTCCGTCTTCCTCACAGGATTGTGGTAAGGATCAAATGAGGTAATGTATGGGAAATTGAATGAATGTAAGCACCTTTTTTCAGGGACTCTTTTGCTGTTTCCCTTTGTATCACAAGAACACGATAAGCACTTTTAACAATTATGATGTATTTGCCTTTTATAATTTTAAAAGATCATTTCTCCCAATTACATGTTAAATAAATTTTTAACATTTTAGTTTTGAGTTCAAATTCTATCCCTCCCTGTTTTCATTCTCCTGATTTGAGATGGTAAACAATTTGAGGTAGGTTATCCATGTGCAATCATGTAAAATATTTCTAGATTATTCATTTTCTACAAGAAGACTCAAACAAACAAAAAAGAAAGTGAAAATATCATTTTTCAGTCTGTATTCAGACAACATCAGCTCTTTCTCTGGAGATGGATAGCATGTTTCACCATGAGTTCTTTGAGATTGTCTTGGATCATGATTGTATTGCTGAGAATAGCTAAGGCATTCAGAGTTCTTCATAGTACAATGTTGCTATCGCTATATACAATGCTCTCCTGCTTCTGCTCACTTCACTTTGCATCAGTTCCTATAAGTCCAGATTTTTCTGAAATCATCCTGCTTGTCATTTTTTATAACATAATACTTCCATTACAATCATATGCACAGTTTGTTCAGCCATGCTCCAATTGATGGGCATCCTCTCAATTCCAATTCTTAGCTACCACAAAAAGAGCTGCTTTAAATATTTTTTTTGTGCAAGTAGTTCCTTTTCCCTTTTTCTGGATCTCTTTGGGATACAGACCTACCAGTGGTATTGCTGAATCAAAGGGAATGCACAGTTTTATAATCTTTGGACATAGCTCCAAATTGCTCTCCCGAATGGCTAGATCAATTCACAACTCCACCAGCAATGCATTATGTTCCAGTTTTCTCATAGTAAACACTTAATAAAGGCTTGTTGGATCAAATTCCATTGGAAATAGAAGGTAAAGGTGATGTAGATAGAAATGGAAAGAAAACTACAACAAATTATGAAAAATTTCCTCATTTATCTGATGGAACTACAGGGAGATTGACCAGTGGATGTAGGCAACTGTTGGAACAAAGAACATTTAGTTATTGCCTGGTTGATAGATTTGTCATACCTCTGATAGATTTTACAAAGTAAGAATCAGCTATTGACTTCACTCCTCAACTTTTCCATTGGGTTTCTTGGAGAGTGAAGCAAGAGGGGTTGGTGGAATTTCTTTCTTCCATATTCCCCATCAGCAGTGGTAGGAGACATGTTTGTTTGCATGATGTCTGAGAGGAGGAATTCAACGATATTGCTTCATGAACCCCACAATTCTTCTGTGGAAAGGAGGGAAAAATCTGAACTCCTTAGACAAGTGGTGGCAGAGAAGGGAGATTTGAGTTTTGAGAATTGCTTTGTGTGCCATTCCAGGTTCTGGAGGTCCTGAATTTGAGTTGTAGACACTGGCTCTTCTAGCAAGAGATTTCTTGATGTGTTCTTCTCTTTGAAGAAGGACAGCAACAGTCTCTGTAGTTTCTACGCAGCATGCTTCTTGTATCTCAACGTTATGAGGGATTTCTGCTGATGTAGAAGCTAGAAGCAGGGTTGATTACAGTCAAGCAGTGAAGCAACACCCTTTGAAGTAGAATGTGACAGTGACAACTGGAGCAAAATCCAGCAACCACTACTAGAAGAATGGTGTCCAGTGGATACTACAAAATCAGTGGAAGAAGTACAAGGACCTTAACGATTCTGCAATCCTGTGGCACTGAGGACATGTGTTGCTCCTCCTTGCATGGACCTTGTTCACCTGTGTTTCCTCTGTGTGTGTTTCTCTTGTCAGTCAGCAAGCATTTATAAAGCATTTACTATGGGGCTACTTGTAAACTCTGTATATCAATTCCCCTGCTGGTGCTAGGGTGTGTTTGTGGGAGAGGGGGCCACTGGTTTATGGGGGAGTTGACTTTTTGCTACTTTTTTTTTACTCTCTCATTTCACTTCATGCTTTTGTTTAAAAAAATATAATTTTTTTACTTAACAATTGCCTCTTTCTCTGTTATGTCTGCCCAACTGAAAAACAGGAAAATCATTCAATAAACATTTTTTAACTGCCTACTATGTGTCAGGCAGTAGCTAGGTGGCACAGTGGATAGAGTTCTGGGCCTGGAGTCAAGAAGACTCATCTTCCTTCCAGTTCAAATCTGGCCTCATATACTTTCTAACTGTGAAACCCTGGACAAGCCACTTAACCCTGTTTGCCTCAGTTCCTTTTCTGTAAAATGAGCTGGAGAAGGAAATGGCAAACCACTCCACTAGGTTTTTCAAGAAAAGCCCAAAGTGGGCCATGAAGATTTGGACATAATTCAAATGTCTGAACAACATGTGTCAGTCATTGCACCAAGAATAGGGTAAAAAAAACCCCTTGTAATCCATATAACCCTTATAACATGGTCAAGCATAACAAATTCCTAAACTGGCTATGTTCAAGATATACATGTCCTGGTCTGCTCCCTGAGTCCATCACCTCTCTGACAGTAGGTGGGTGGCATATTTCATCATGAGTTCTTTAGAATCATGGCTGTTCATTACAAATGCCTTTATTTTGGGATAATGGCATCCTATGACCGACTACTGAAAGGTGAACACATTAGTGGAGTATGAATGATGGCTTTTTAGAGAGCAGATCTCCAGTACCTTGAACTTGGGGTAGTTATTCCTTCCATGCCATCCAAACTTTAAGTGTGAGTTGTGGGAAGTGGCCAAGGGAGGCAGATCACAAGCATGTTATTGGATTTTGTTTTCTGATTCACTTTCCTCTGTTTTATGGGAGAATTCCTTAAAGTCAAATTCATCGTTATTTTTGTTAGTTTTGCTAAGTTATGCCTGTTATAATGTTTCTTTTCCACTCTTCCCCATTCTCTCATTTATAAAAAAAAAGAGGGGAAAAGGAAATGAAATCAACACTAGTAATTTATAGTCAGTATCATCTGATCGCAATGATAATCCATTCGTCTTCACTCAACCTGACTGAATTGTTCTGACTTGGAAATTGCAAAGCATTATTGACATATACTCCTCTTTCAAGACTTCAAATATATATATAATTTCCTTGATGTTGGCACTCCCTCTGCCCATGCAGATCATGACTCAAGTCAACAATCCTTCTGTGACTTAGTAGATGGTCTTTGAGAGTTCCTGTGGCTAAAAATTCATCACTCTTGCGGCCATTCTGGTGGCAAGCCTCTCTGACCTTAGGTAGGCTAGTCCTCAAACTGTATGTCTACTGATAAAGAGCCTGTCCTCAGTCTTTCCAGCATGGTAGCATCTGCCAGAGTTGAACCTTACTCTCATAACCATTGACAACTCAGTCACCTGAATTCAAATGAGACATTAGAGCAAAACTCCAGTGGAAGACGATAGAGTACGTACCTCCCTATTGTCTGGTTTGTTACTGGGTTGTTAAACAAATGCTTTCAGTGAACCTATAGAGGAGGCACTTATGTCCTGATACTTTGTTACAAATACAAAAAGGAGTTGTTTTTATCCACCTATGTAAAATAGCAGAATATTAAATGTGAAGGGATAATAGCAGAATGTGCACATGTTTTAGGATTGTGTTTATCTGCACACCATTGAAAATGAGATGAATTAAATAAAATCTTTAATACGATAGTAAATAATAATATTTAAAAATGAATGCCTGCCAAATATCTAGGAAGATATGACCTGCTGACTAGGATTATATATCTGAAGCTCATTATTTTTCATGTACTGACAGATAACCAATCCCCTTAATGTAGACCCCCAAATAACCTGAATAACTCAAATAATAAATTATATTGCAGCCAGACCATTATCACAGACTAAATTACAACTGTATGGATATAACTTTGATCCACAAAGACTTGTGGATACTATTTTAAAAATAAATATCACCATAACAAATATTCTTTATCTCTAACCTACTTTCAATCTATAGGAAGGTAGCAGAGGAGATCAGCATCGTGTGAGAAAAAGATGAGGTATATGTCATCCTGGTTGGACTGTTGTCTGTCGGAATTGTAAAGAGGACTTTTCCCCCTCCAGGATTTAAACTGCACTTAACAAACTTCAACAGATCTGATAATCTCCATATATAAAGAATAGCAAAAAAAAAAAAATAGGATTTTATGTGAAACTTTTGAAGTATAGGTTTTTAAAGAAGTGTATAATAAATTCATCACCTTATTTTCCAAGCTTGCTTGTCTGTGTCTCCTTCTGAACTTCTTTCTTTTTCTGTGCTTTTTATTTTTCTCTATTTGTTAAAAATATTTGCTTTTATATGTAGAATTTTTAAGTAAGAACATAATCAGTGTAGAAATGTCCTCACAAAAAAATTGACATAGAATTTTGTGTTTTGCAAAGTATATCACACATATTTTCTCATTAGCTTTCCTGTTAATTGACTCACAGATTTATACTGGAAGGGCATTTATTTGATTTTCTTATTATATATGTATATAATATTATTTTTAAATTAAATTTTAGTTTTTCAGTGAACAAAATTTTTTCTCTTTCTCTCATCCCTATTGGGGATACTCCTTTGAAACAAATATGTGTAGTCAAGCAAAATAAATTCTCACATTGGCCACGTCCAAAAAAAGACTTGATTTGCACCCTCTGTTAATCACCCCTCTATCAGCCTTTAAAAATTGTTTTTCTCTATAATGTTAGCATTGCCTAAACTGTCTTCCTATTTCTACTTGGTTGACACAAGTCTTCCCAGTTTCCCATGAAACTGCCCATTCCATTATTTCTTGCAGCACAGTAGTATTCCATTACATTCATATACCATAATTATTTTTTAGCCATTTCCCAAATGATTGGCACTCCCTTAGTTTCCAGTTCTTTTCCAGATAGCTAGATGGAATAGTGTTGGGGGTTGAGGGTTGGGTCTGGAATCAGAAAGACCTAAATTCAAATACAGCCTTGGAGACTTACTAGCTGTGGGACCTTGGGCAAGTCATTTAGATGCTGTCTGTGTCTGTTTTCTCAACTGGAAAGAAGGGATAATAACTGCACCTACCTCACAGGATTGTTGTAAAGATCAAGTGAAATAACGTTAGTAAAGTTCTTAGCACAATGTCTGGCACTTAGTAGGTACTTCATATGTGCTTGTTTCCATTGTTTTCTTCCACAAAAAGAGCTACTAAAAATATTTTTGTATAGTTGTTTTTTTCCTTCTGTTTTCTTTATCTCTTTGTGATATAAGCCTTTTTACAGTATTGTTAAGTCAAAGGTTACACATGGTTAAATAACTTTTGCCATAGCATCAAATTATTTTTGAGATTCCTGAATCAATTCACAGCTTTACCTGCACAATTGTTTCTTCTAATATTTGGCATTTTCCTTTCTTGGGTGTTCATCTGTGTAATCTGATGAGGTAGAACCTCAGATTTCTTTTGATTTGTGATTTTTTATTTGGAACAATTTTTATGGGGCTAACCATGGATTGGATTTTTTTCTTGGAAAACTACATGGTTATATTCTTTGATCGTCTATCAGTTAGGGATGGGGAAGAGGAAAGAGAAAAGAATAATCATTTAAATGACTTATTCTTGTAAATTTCAAACAGTTGCTTATACATTTTGGAAATAAAACCTTCATTGCAGTAACTTTCTTCAAATATTTTTGACGTTCGTTTTCATTTCCATTTTAGCTGAATTGGTTTTGTTTGTGCAAAAACTTTTAAATTTTTATATAACCAAACTTCTCTTTTATCCTTTCTGATTCTTTCTATCTCACATTTGGTTATGAATTCTCCCTATTAATAGGCCTAAATGTCAGTTTCTTCTTTGCTCATCTAGTTTTCTTCTGAAGTCAATGTATTCATTTAGAGTTTATCTTGGTTATCTTAATGTTAACTTTAGGTTTGACATTTTGTCAATACCAAGTCTATGTCAGTCTGTCTTTGCATTTTATTCAAAGTTTTTGTTAAATAGTGTATTCTTTCTCTATGAATTGGGATCTTTGGGTTTATCAGATGTGAGACTACAGTGTTAATCTGCTTATGTGTATTTGACACCTAATCTGTTCTACTGATTGACCCCTTTATTTCTTAATCAGTGCAAAATCATTTCGACAAACACTGCTTTGAAGTATATTTTGAGATACTGCATTTCTTTTTCATTTTTAAATTATTTCCTTTTAAATTCTTGACCTTTTGTTCCTCCAAAGATGAATTTTGTTATATTTCCCCCCAGCTGCTGAAAATAATCTTTTGGTAATTTAATTTGTATGACACCGAATAAGTAAATCGATTTAGCTTGTATTGTCAATTTTATTATATTGACTTAGCTTGTTCACTTTCTACAACTATCCAATAAAGTTTTTCTATGATATTTAAATGAGTTAACATATGTAAAGTGCTTTGTTAACCTTAAATACTGTACAAAGTTTAGCTATCATTGTTATCATCTGTAGATTTAAAAATATTTCATTGCTGCTCTTGCATTCATTTTTTTCATCACTCTTACTCCTCCTCCTTTCCTTTACAATTATTTCTTACTCTTTGAAAAAAATAAACAACCTTTCTGTTAAAGCATAGTTAAACAAAATACGCTGAAACAATGGCCATGTCTGAAAATGTGTCTTATTCTGAACTTCTATTTCATCATCTCCCTGTTAAAAGTCGGAAAACAAGTTTTATTATGAGGCTTTTTTATTTTGAGTAACTACTGCATTGGTCAGAATGCTCTTTCTATTTTTTCTTGCTGGTTATTGTTGAAAATATATGGGAAGGCTTATGATTTTTATGGGTTTATTTTGTATCTTACTACTTTTGTTGAAATTATTTCAATTATTTTTACTTAAATAAGTGCTTGTTAGGTAGACCATCACATCTTCAAAAAGCAATAATTTTCGTTTTCTTTTCACAAATTACAAAGGATAATTTCCTTAATTTCTTTTTCATATCTCTTTGCTTTAGCTAGCACTTCTAGAAGAATATAAAATAATTGTGATAATGGAAATCCTTGCTTTACCCTTAATCTTAAGACTTCCAGCATTTTTGCATTGTGTATAATGCTAGTGTTTTGTTTTAGATTGATACTAAATCCAAATAAGTAAATTAATTATTTCTATGCATTTTAATATTTTGAATAGAAATAAGTATGTATTTGTTGAAAGATTTTCAACATTTTTAATATGTGATTTTTAAAGCTTTTATTATTAATACAATCCATTATAGTTTTCCTAATATTGAACCAACTATGTGTTCCTGAGATAAATTCAGCCTGGTTAAAGGGTATATTTTTAATATGTTCGTGTGGCACATTTGTTAAGAATTTACTTAATATTTATGCATATATTCAGTAAGAATGTTGTTCTATACTTTTTTTCTTCACCTTATTTCTCTTAAGGTATCTAGACTATATTTATTACTTAGAAGAAATTTGCTAAGATTTCTTCTTTTCCCATTTCTTCAAACAATAAATTTACAAGTGGAATTAATGTTCATTGACTGTTTGATAGAATTCACTCCTCAGTCCCTTTGGTCTGGGAATTTTCCTTTGTGATTTTATATATGATTTATTCTGTTTATTTTTTCTGAGTTATTGAACTATTGAAATTCTTTATTTCTTGAGTTATTGAAATTATTTTTATTCTTTTACTATGAATATTTTATATTTTTGTGTATACACATTGATTTTATCATTTTTGTTACCATATAATTAAGCAAAATATAAAATTTGCTTTATTTCCTTTTTTATATATCATAAATCCTCCTTTTAATTTTTGCTATTGACAATTTGTTTTTTTCTCTCTGTTTTTCAACCAAAGACAAGGTTTATTAAAATACCAGTCAGGGTGGGTGTGATTCTAAAAATTCACCATATTGGCTAGACTCTTAAGGAATCTGCACACTTCAATGGAAACAAGATGGATCTTTTATACAGAAGACTCTTTCTCTGTAAGAGAACGGATCTAGATGGAATTAAGGAGTGGTGGTGAAGGGTGAGGCCAGGTGCAGACAATGAAAGGGCAGTTAATTAACTGGGAAGGGCTGATTGCCCCAGATGAATGCCAGGGATCTGGGCTACTTCGGAAAGTCCAGTGGTTTTCCTTTTTGGGGTTCAGATGCCAAAGATATGGTCTTTTCCTTTTAGGAATTCAATCCCACTTCCATAATCCTCCCCTCAAAGAAATGGGAACCAAGTTCTTTTGGGGTAAGGGCTTCTGAAACTTCTTCCTTCTGGCAGGGGCATAGAGCTGTCCCTGCCTGGAGGGGGTTTCAAAGAAGAAGTTGACTGGTACAGAGCATAGCCTGCATCCAGGAAGCAATGGGGGGACATTGGCTGATACCTCCTCTTTGCTACTAACTGTAGGTAAATGGCCTGCAGTCTTTCAGTTTTGGCTGGAGGAGAGCTTGAGATTAAGCAGTTTCATGGTCTCAGGGATCCATATGTTGAGGTTTAGGGGTGCTGGGACCCCAACATCGCAACACACGGGTCCTGCCTCAGATAAATTTGATCCAAGACTTCTTTCAGCCAAAGACAAGATTTATTGGAACATTGTTGAGACTGGATGTGATTCTAAAAATCTGTCATACTGGTCAGACTCTTAAGGAGTCTGCACTGGTTTTTCTATTTAAAAGAAAATTAGTTAATGTTTTATCTATTTTATTAGTTTCCTTAAAAATTTGGTTCCTAGTTTTAAATTTCATTTTTCTGTTTCTAATTTTGTTAATCTCTTCCCTGATTTTCAGAATTTCTATTTCTGATTTGTTTCTTTTCTACCTTTTTTTAGTTGCATAGGCAATTCATTGATCTTTTCTTTCTCTTTTGCTGATGAAAATATTTAAAAATATGAATTTTCCTCTAAGGACTATTTTGACTTCATCCCAAAGGTTTTGATATTTATCTTATTGTGTTCATTTCCTTTGATTAAGTTGTCTATTAAGTACATCTATTAAATTACCTAAATGATCTATGCTGTATTCTGACATCAATTCTTTAGTGTCAAATTAATCAGTTTCTATTTGTTTGAATTTTTTTCATTTGCATGATCTAATTTATAATTTTTTTCATGTCATGTTCAGTAAAATACATATTTACTATTTCTCTTATTTTCTGCATTTGTCAGATTTTTATGTCTGATATGTTAGCACTTGGTCAACTTATTATTTGTTATTTTAAATAATATTTTATTTTTCCAATTACATGTAAAAGCAATTTTAAACAATTATTTAAAAAACTGAGTTCCAAATTCTCTCTCCCTCTCTGCCTTCTCCCCTGATATAGGGAGCAATCTGATATCAGTTATATATGTGCAATCATGTAAAACACATTTCCATAGTGGTAATGTTGTGACATTGTCAATTCATTTCAAGATGCCATTTATAGCACGTGTGCACGTGCACACACACACACACACACATACACACTTTTTTCCTTTTTTTTTCCCATTCAGAAGTTAGCAGAAAGCTATCATATAATATTTTTCTAAAATTCTATTCAGATCCTTAACTTCCTTTTCATTTAACTTTTTGTTTTGTCTAGATCTGAGAGGGGACAATTGAGCTCCCGAAGTATTATGGTTTTGTTGTCTAGTTTTCCTTATAATTTGATTTTTTCCCTTAAATACCTATATGATATGCAATTCAGTAATATGGATTAAGTACTGATATTATTTTATTGTCTCTGATATCTTTTAGCATAATGTAGTTTTCTTTTTAAATCTGTTTTAACTAGATCTGTTTTTACTGAGACCACAACTGCTACCCCTTCCTTCTTGTGTTTTCATGAATCATAATAGATTCTGTTCCAGACCCTCACTTTTTATTGCATGACTTTATGTTTCAGATTTGTTTCTTGGAAGCAGTATAATGTTGGATTGTGTTTTCTAATCCATTCTTCTACTCTCTCCCATTTTACAGGTAAGTTTATACACGTTTGTATCATTACTGTTAATTGTGTATTTCTGTTCATTACATCTGCTTTTACTCTTTCCTCTCTTTGCTCCTGAATCTCTTCTCTATGAAGAAGTAGGTTGGTGAAAGAAAAGCATGTGATCAACATGAGTAATCCACAATTAAGGAAATCTGCTTCCAATATACTTCTTTTCTTGCTCACAACCCCCGGTTCTTTAAATTTTTAATGTTTTCATTATTCTAAAATTGACTTATACCTACAAGCATAAACATTTTCACATGTAAAGAACAGAGAGGATTGCATATGCAATCATGAATATTACTATTTGTATCTTTTTTTTTTTTTTAGTATGCCATGCTTAAATGTGTTGGCACATGCTGTAGACCCTTCTGCTTGGGAGACTGAGGTGGGTGGATTGCTCACTTTTGAGAGTTCTGAGTTGCAACAGGGCTAACCTTGATGAGTCATGCACACTAGGTTTGGCACCAATATGATGAGCCTCTCAGAAGAAGAGGGCCACCAGGCTGCATAAGGATGGGTGAACTAGGCAAAATTGTTAAAATGGAGGAGGCTAAAGCTTCCATGGCGATCAATATTAGCATCAGTCAGATAGTGGTCTGTGCAATTCCAGCCTGGGTGAGTTAGGAAGGTTCAGCCTTAAAACAAGCACAAGTATCTACTCAAGCCAGCATGTTCCAACGCTGTCTCATTGCCTGTATTACTTTTGAATTTTCATTTGATGTCTTCTGTGAATTTTATTTAGATGCTTCACTGATGTTCCTTTGTTTCTTTCATTTTTTTTGGGTGGCAGTCTTACTAGCCCCATTCTATGCCCTAATTATTTGTCTGTTTCAGATTAAATTAAGTCAAGCAAAACATATCACAGTGAACATGTCTGAAAATGTATTTCTCATTCTCTCCCTCTATTCCATTATCCCTCTGCCAATTGGTTGGAAATATACTTTGTCAATGGATCTCTAGTGGTATGTTTGATTATTGGATTGTTCAGAATTCTCAAGATTTTTCTTTAAAAAGTTATAGTCATTGTACAAATTGTTCTCCTGGATCTGGCCATTTCACTCAGCATCAGCTCTTAAAGTTGACAGATTTCTCAGAATCTGCCCTTTCATAATCTCTTACAGGGCAAAAATAATCCATTTTATTCACATACCATAATTCGTTCAACTATTCCTTAATTGATAGGCACCCCTTTTGCTTCCAATTGTTTTCTAAAACAAAAATGTGAATATTTGTGAATATTTATATACATGTGGGGCCCCATCTCTTCAGGTTAAATGACTAGTAGAGGTCTCACTGAGTTCCTGGACATGTGCATCTTAAGAGTTTTGGGGGTATAGTTCCAAACTGCTTTCCAGAATGGCTAAAATTTCACAGAAATAGCAACAATGCATCAGTGTACCTTTCTTTTTAGCTCCTCCAATAATTGACATTTTCCCTTTTTTGTTTTCTCTGCAAATCTAATAAGTTAGAGGTAGAACTTAATTGTTTAAATTTACATTTTCCTTATTATTAGTGATTTGGACCTGTTTTATTTTTAGTTTTTTTTTTGTTATTCTGAGCTTGATATATTTCAATAAATGTAAATTTTTCTTATATGAAGAAGATATGAAGATTTTACAGGAAACTAAGAATCTCTATCACATATAGCTTGTTTTTTTAAAAATTAATATATCCGAGGGGCGTAGCCAAGATGGCAGAGTAGAAAGACACACTTATGCATGGTTCTCCCCACAGCCCGTAAAATACCTGTAGAGAGGGACTCTCAACAAATGTTGGAGCAGCAGAAGTGGAGAACAACAGAGTGGAGGAGATTTCCAGCCTACAGTGACCTGAAAGGCCCACTGAAATGTCGGTTGCGCTGGATGCGGAGCTGAGCATGGAGCCCACGCCAGCCTTGGCCAAGTGGCAGAGTGGGATGAGATGAGACTCTGGGAGAAGGACACCTCAGGGGCAGAATCTCCAGTCACAGTAGCCGGTCCTCAGATCCCTCAGTCCACAGGTGCCAAAGGTCAGTGACAGGGTTTTATTAGGAGGCCAGGAAGGGAGAAGGGCCTTCTCATAGCTTTGGCAGCAGGCAGTGACCACAGAGCCAGCACAGCAGCCTGTATGGAAGCTCCATTGTTGGAGTGTAAAAACCCCTGGGAGCATTGAAGAGCTTAGTCTTACCTCAGCCCTGGGTGGAGACCCTGGCTGAGCTGGTCTTTGTCTCAAACTGAATGGTGGCCCTGCCCATCCAGCTTATCTGAAAATCAGCCCCCAGTGCTGGCTTGGTGGAACTGGAGGCCAAGTGGCTGTGGAGAGGTATCTGCTAAGATTCTGGGCACAAAAAACCCTCTCTGTGTCCAGAACTGTACACGCTTGATTGTGCCACCTTGGAGGAACTGAGATCTCACAGATTTCAAAGTATACTCTACTCTTGACAAAGGACCCCAGAGTCAAATAACTGGTTAGGAAAATGCCCAAAAAAGGGGAAAAAAAATAAGACCATAGAAGGTTACTTCCTTGGTGAACAGATATCTCCTCCCATCCTTTCAGAAGAGGAAGAACAATGCTTACCATCAGGGAAAGACATAGAAGTCAAGACTTCTGTATCCCAAACATCCAAAATAAATATTCAGTGGGCTCAGGCCATGGAACTGCTCAAAAAGGATTGTGAAAATTAAGTTAGACAGGTGGAGAAAAAACTGGGAAGAGAAATGAGAGAGATGCAAGAAAATCATGAAAAGCAGGTCAACAGCTTGCTAAAGGAGACCCCAAAAAAATGCTGAAGAAAATAACACCTTGAAAAATAGGCTAACTCAATTGTCAAAAGAGGTTCAAAAAGCCAATGAGGAGAAGAATGTTTTCAAAAGCAGAATTAGCCAAATGGAAAAGGAGGTTCAAAAGCTCACTGAAGAAAATAGTTCTTTAAAAATTAGAATGGAACAGATAGAAGCTAATGACTTTCTGAGAAACCAAGAAATCACCAAACAAAACCAAAAGAATGAAAAAATGGAAGATAATGTGAAATATCTCATGGGAAAAACAACTGACCTGGAAAATAGATCCAGGAGAGACAATTTAAAAATTGTGGGACTACCTGAAAGCCATGATCAAAAAAATAGCCTAGACATCATCTTTCATGAAATTATCAAGGAAAACTGCCCTGGTATTCTAGAACCAGAGGGCAAAGTAAATATTGAAAGAATCTACCAATCACCACCTGAAAGAGATCCAAAAAGAGAAACTCCTAGGAACATTGTGGCCAAATTCCAGATTTCCCAGGTCAAGGAGAAAATCCTGCAGGCAGCTAGAAAGAAACAATTCCAGTATTGTGGAAATACAATCAGGATAACACAAGATTTAGCAGCTTCTACAATAAGGGATAAAAGGGCATGGAGTATGATATTCCAGAAGTCAAAGGAACTAGGACTAAAACCAAGAATCACCTACCCAGCAAAACTGAGTATAATACTTCAGGGGAAGAAATGGTTTTTCAATGAAATCGAGGACTTTCAAGCATTCTTGATGAAAAGACCAGAGCTGAAAAGAAAATTTGACCTTCAAACACAAGAATGAAGAGAAGCATGAAAAGGTAAACAGCAAAGAGAAGTCTCAAGGGACTTACCAAAGGTGAACTGTTTACATTCCTACATGGAAAGACACTATTTGTAACTCTTGAAACTTTTCAGTATCTGGGTAGTTGGTGGGATTACACACACACATACACACACACAGACAGAGAGAACAGAGTGAATTGAATAGGATGGGATCATATCTTAAAAAAATGAAATTAAGTGGTGAGAGAGAAATATATTGGGAGGAGAAAGGGAGAAATGGAATGGGGCAAATTATGTCTCATAGAAGAGGCAGGCAGGAGACTTTTTAGTGGAGGGACAAAGAGGGGAGGTGAGAGAAAAACATGAAGCTTACTCTCATCACATTCGACTAATGGAAGGAATAAAATGCACACTCATTTTGGTATGAAAGTCTATCTTACAATACAGGAAAGTGGGGGAGAAAGGGATAAGTAGGGTGTGGGGGGATGATGGAAGGGAGGGCAGTGGGAGGAGGGAGCAATTTGAAGTCAACATTCTTGGGGAGGGACAGGATCAAAAGAGAGAACAGAAGCAATGCGGGGCAGGATAGGATGGAGGGAAATATAGTCAGTCTTACATATCACGACTATTATGGAAGTCATTTGCAAAACTACACAGATATGGCCTATATTGAATTGCCTGCCTTCCCAAAGGGAATGGGTGGGGAGGGAGGGATGAAGAGAAGTTGGAACTCAAAGTTTTAGGAACAACTGTCGAGTATTGTTCTTACTACTGGGAAATAAGAAATACAGGTAATGGGGAACAGAAAGTCATCTGGCCCTACAGGACAAAAGAGAAGATGGGGACAAGGGAAGGGAGGGATGATAGAAGAGAGGGCAGATTGGTGATAGGGAAAATTAGAATGCTCAGTGTATTGGGGTGGGGGAGGGGATAAATGGGGAGAAAATTTGGAACCCAAAATTTTGTGAAAATGAATGTAAAAAGTTAAATAAATAAATAAGTAAATAAAAAAAACCTAATATATCCCGAACATTAGTTACACAGCTGTTCTACTCGCCTGCTTCCCTCTGAATCTCCTTTTGGTCTGCTCTGTGTGCTTTTAAAAATACTTAAGTGATGCACTTACACATTTTTCTACTTCAATATTATTACCCTCCTACAAAATAATGATAAAAATCCATCTATTGTAATAAAAAACATATTCAAGTAAAACAAATCTATACATTGGCACTGCTTGAACATACACATCTGAGTCTTTATATTTAATTCATTGTCCCTCTTGGAGGAGGTAAAAAATATCTTTGGTTCTGTCGAATTGAGGTTCATTAATGCATTGAATAGAATTCCAAGAGTGGTTTTGCAATGTTGTAGTCACTATGCAAATTATTTTTCTAGTTCTCTTCCTTTAACTCTGCATCATTTCATAAAAATCTTCTAAGGTTTTTTCTGAGTCTATTTTGTCATTTCTATTGGCACAATGGTTGTCCATTACATTCACATACCATAATTTGTTCGGCCGTGCCTATTGCAATTGAGGGTGACCCTTTTAATTTCCAGTTCTTTGTTCTAACAAAAAAGTCAGCTGTAAATGTTTTTGTACACAAGGACCTTTTTGTTTTATCTTTTATTTCTTTGGGCATAAATGTCTAGTTGTGGTAATTTTTGGGATGCATAGTTTAGTCACTTTTTGGGCACAATACAAATTACTTTCCAGAATTGCCAGACACCTTCATCAACCTCACATCACACATATTTTCTTCAGCATTTGCAATTTTCCTTGTTTGTCATATTTACCAATCTGATGGGTGGGAAGTGGAAAATAAGAGCAATTTTGCCAATATTTTATTCATTATTGATGATTTAGTGCATTTTTAAAAATATGATCAAAGGTAACTTTCATTTTTAAACTGTCTGTTCATATTCTGTGACCATTTATGTATTGAGCAATGATGCTTGTGTATGTATACATATACATATATACATACATCTATGTACATATGTATCTATACATATAAATGTATGTGTATATATATAACATTTAAATTAGTTTCCTCTTTGTTTTGGATATTAGACATTAACAGGGAAATGTAAGGCAAAGATTCTTTCTCTTGTTGAATTTTTCCTTATTTTGACTTCATTGTTGTGTGTGTGTGTGTGTGTGTATGTGTGTGCGTGTGTGCGCAGAAATTCTTCAGTTTTATATAATCAGTGCTGTTTATTTTATCTTCAATACTCCTCTTATTTCCTTGTTTGTTCAGGAAAACTGTTATCCATAGCTATGAAAAGTATTTCCTTCCTTGCAGCTATGTGGACAGAATGCTGGACCTGGAGTCAGGAACTTGAGTTCAAATCTAACTTTATACAATTACCGTATGTCCCTGGGTAAGTCACTTAACTGCTATGTACCTCAGTTTTCTCATTTGTAAAATGGGATTAGGATAAGCATCTACTTCCCAGGGTTTTTGTGAGGATAGTAAAATGAGATAATTTTCAAAAATGCTTTGCAAATCTTAATGCACTATATAACCACTAGTTATTATATAAATATTAGCTATTTTTAATTATTTACATGGCTATGTCTAGATCATATATTGGTTTGGAGTTTGTACCTTTTGCAAGATGTTGGTCTATACCTAATTTCTGTCAGACTCCTTCCCAATTTTCCCAACTAGATTTTTATGGGGGGAAATAGTAAGTCCTTATTACAGAGTTTTGGTTACTATGTTTGCTTTTGGATCTTGTGTTCCTAAGCTATCTCATTGATTAGTTCTCCTACTTTTGAACTAGTACAAAATAGTTTTGTAGGATTCTGTGTGTATGTGTGTGTGTGCTTGGTGCATGCCTACACCATCTATGTGGGAGATGTTAGGCACCTGTTTTTGTGAGACAGGACTTGTGGTGCATGTATGACCCTTCTCCATTGGACTACCAATGTGGACAGAAAGTCTTTTTCCATTGGCTAAATAGCCAGAACTACGCGCATCTTTAAGTTTACTCAAGGGACAGAGTTCCTTTTGGGTCCAAGGTTGCAGGATTCCATGCAGTAAAGGGAAAGGACCTGAGGGCCACCTTCCTTTTGGGCCAGTTTTTGTGGCCCTGACAAATAGGGTTCAGTGTTTGGTCTTGTTGTACCCGTGCTTTTCTGTTCTATGTGCAAGGTGGAGTCCTAGACCTGGAAGTTCTAGCCATGGGATCTTGGAGTCTAGGATTCCAGACTACATGTTGTAACCATTCCAATAGGGAAGCCCTGAGAAACCAGGTCTCAGAATGCAATCTGGAGGGGGATGATGATTGTGTTTGGAACTTGGTGGGATTAATGCTAAGTGAGAAGTGATCTGAACCATGATCCCAATTCTCCCTCCTTAGAGACAAGGTGGTAGAGGAAGGATTATACTCTGAGGTGTTGGGTGGAAATGTTTCTATGTTTGCTCTGGTTATCTCTTTAAAGTAAATATTTCTTTGTAAAAACTAATCTGACTTAAATGTTTAAATGGAACTGGGTTCTTGGACATCCAATACTGGGGATGACGCACTTATACCAATAAGCTTGAGTCAATGGCAGAGATGAGACCCCCACTCCCCATCAGCTCCCTAAGAGTGCTGGAGAAGGGAGGGGAGAAGTGGAAATGGAACACATTTAGCCTTCAGGTAGTGGGGGCCAGGGAATGACTTACATGGATTAGTACTACTTTGCATTATATTTTGAGATCTGATGCTGTGAACCTACTTATCTTCCAGTTTTCATTTTATTATTTACCTTGAAATTCTATATCTTTTGCTCCTTCTGATTAATCTTGTTATTTTTTTCTAGCATTATAAAGTAACTCTTTGATAATTTGATTGTGATGATCCTGTACAAATAAATTGATTTAGGTAATGTCATTTTTATTATGTTGATGTTGCCCAACCATCAACAATTGCTCTTTGTAATTATTTGTCTTTATTCTTATATCTTTAAAAATATTTTTAAATTCTGAACTTACACATCCAAAAAGAGTATTTCTATATATACATCAACATACAAAAAGAAGATTGCATGAAAATTATCTCCATTTCTTAGTGTTTATATTAAAAATATGTAATATATTCTACATGCTATTTTCAAAACTGTATTGCTTGTCCTATCTTCTTAACTTTCTTCTATTCTCTTCTGTGCATTTAAAGAAGCTTCAATTTTTTTTGACATCACTATTGCTGGCCAGAAACGTGTTGGTACATGTTTAACAACAAGATCTTTGGAAATAAAAATGTAGACATGACCTACTTTTAGGCATTATTAATATTTTTCCATCACTCTTCCGGTGTGATATTTCTTCAAGCACTCATGGTTTCTGTTGTGTTTTTGCGTAGTTGTGGGGTGTATGAAGGAGCTTACTGATATTTCTCTTTGGATTTTGTGATAATTATTTGCTCTAACAAATTTTTTAGATAATTACTGGAGTATGTATGAGACAGATAAGATCCTCCTATGACCTCTCATGCTGCCTTCTTAAGTGGAAGGATCTCTGGTTCTCATACTTTCTTTTCCTTTAATTCTCCCTTTTCAATCGACCTGCTAAAGTTGAAGTTTATTTTACTTGTAATTATTCCTTCTTTTATTTTACCTTCCCTCTTAGATCCTCATATCTCTTCTTGCTCTTCTCTCCTGTTCGTCTGTCCAATTTAACGTATTTGTCCATCAAACTCATACGTATTTGCACAAGTATTTGTGTGCATTCAGCCCTCCTTTGCCTGGTTCAGTTACGAGTGATCTTCTCACCCACCCTTTCATGTTTGTGTATATTCTTGCATACTGAAAGATGACAACTAGTTACTTCTCTTTTCTACTTTCATTTCTTAGAGTGTTCCTCTCGCCCTGCCTTTTATTTCTTCTTCTAAGCCCGTAAAAAGAGAACAAAATCACTGCAGGTGCCTCTACCAGTTACTTTTGGGTTTTGTTTTCCTTTAGCTGTCTTAGAGGTAGCTGCTATTGTTACCTTTCCCTAAGTAGACTTTTGCCATGCTACAGAGAAACATGTGGGAGATACCACACCTGTTTGGAATGTGGAAGTCAGAGTCTATGGACTCTGTACATAGGTACTTTGTACATAGGACATTACTTTATATGAGGGACATTAAGTGCCATTTAATGGGGTCATCCTGTTTTTGAAATATCTCTATTGTATGCCCATGTCATGGTCTACTATCATATTTCCCAATAACCTTACCTTCTACAGAGATCAGCCAGTTGGGTTGGACATGAAGAGTTTGTACTAGCTTAAGTTCAGATGAGTGAGCGGTAGGTAGAGAATGAGCTTCTTTTGTTTGCAAAGATAGGTTGTAACCAGCTTCCACTCATATTTCAGTTAGTTTTGGTGACAAAGGGGATGTCATGACACATGGTGTCACTTCTTGTGTTGAGTTTTGTGAGGCTAATTTGAATTATTGCTTGATAATGTTGGTGCTCTCTCTGCCGCTAGGCATGAGAGAGCAGGAATAGAGCACTTAATCCAATCACTTAACTTCTTTAAAACAGAATTGATCTGTGTTTCCAAAAAGTAAATGTAATGAACTAATTTATAATGATTAAAATGAAATAATGAAAAATTTTGAGTAAGTTTTAAAGAAATGCAGCCTGTAGGTATCATGTAATATCATTCTTATCTCACATATTATGTTAATAATCACTACTTAATCAAAATTTATTTCTCATTTTTCTTTGCAGCTGTCATGAATGGGCAGCCTATGTTGATTAGTCAATCAGAAAGTACTTCTCCGGTTGAAAGAACTGCAAAACATGTTCACCAAGAAGTATGTGATAAAAAGTTGCATTACTATACTTGGAATATGTTTAATTCAGCTACCTGGTCCCTCTTATGTCTTCTCTGGTCTGGCAAAACAGCCTCCTCTTTGATCTCATTGCCTCAGGTCTCTTTCCACTTTAATCTGTCTTTCACACAGCTGAAAAAGTGCTTTTTCTTAGACACCAATGTGGCCATGTCACCCCTTTGGCCCATTTCCAGCCATGAACGTCAGAGGCTTCTCATTGACTTGAGAATCTATGTAAAGGCCCTTTTGCTTTTAAAATCCTTCACAATCAGGCACCCATATATTTTGCCAGCCTCATTCTACATTACTTTCTAAATTCTGTCTATATAAACTGACAGTCTCTCTGTTCCTCACACAGAACACTGTCTCTGGGCTGTTATTGCTAGGTACCATGCTTAAAATGTGTTTCCTTTGCCTCCATCCCAAAGGATTGTTCACTCCCTTCAAAATGTAGCTTCTATGCCACCTTCCACTTGAAGCTTTGATCCCCTCAGCTTCTAGTGCCCTCTTTCCCTAACAATCTGGAAATTAATTGTATTTTTCTGCATATGCTTATTTGCATACATGTTGTCTTCTCTCCATGAGAACAGGGAGTATTTCATTTTTTTCAGGTTAGATCCCTAAAGCCTGGCATATAATGAGTGCTTTAATAAGTGCTAGTTCAATTGATTTTTAATGAATAATATTGCCTCAGAAAGGAATCTGAATATCCTCTATGACCCTCCCCACCAATGGTTATCTGAATTCTGTTTGAATATTCCAGTGACAGTGGACACATAATCTCTTGACTCATTCCATTCCAATTTTAGAAAGCTCTAATTCTTGGGGAATTCTTCCTTATTTTGAACTAGCCTTCTCCTTCAAGGGGGTTAAGTACTTAGCTTTGTAACTTTGGAGAAGTCACTTAACTTGGCTGGGGCTCAGTTTCCTTATCTGTAAAATGAGAGGGTATGCTTAGATAGGGTTTTGGGTTTTATTTATTTTTTTTTGACTATTCACAAGCATATAGTACTTTAAGATTGAGAAAGTGCTCCTTGTGCATGTGATTCTCATAACCTCCATGGTGCAGAATCAAAGCACTCGACCTACATAGACAGGGTTCAGTCTTGGGGTCTTCTCACATAATTCTACTCTTTGGCCTATGTTCCTCTCCAGGCTTCCCCTGATGACATCAGAATTTGACTTAGGTCTAGATTTCCACAGAAATGACAGCAACAGTGATGATGAAAATGACCACCACGCTCATCCCTACCCCCCCTTTCAAACCTTGAAATGATCCGCTAAGCTCTCAAGTTAACATTTAGTTAAATAAACTGTCAGACATGGGATAGGCTTTATTTAATATGACAAAAACACAATGGACTTCTAACCAAGACTTTAGACAGTTTACAAGGACTCTTCTTTCTTCTCCAAAGAGCCCCACTGAACTCAGGGACCTGTATAATCTTCTGAATTTACAGCGTTAACCTGGGATTGAAAGCTCTACAAGTTGTTAAGCAACCTCTTTGTTAACCTCTCTGTTAATCTCCAGACTTAGAGTTCGGTATACCCCTCCAGACTTATAGTTCTGTCCTGGCTGGGTTTCCCCTAAGTAGAGAAAGAAATTGGGGGTGCTATAGCATCAAATTTTTTCCTAATTAACAAGACAAGGTTCAGGCTTGCTCCTTCACATGAAGATTCAGTACCTTGCTGCTTCTAGGCTTAAGTCTCCTAGTCCCTTGGCTGAAGAACTCTACCAAAGGAGGAAGCCCCCTATCATTTGACCACTCTGCTGGCTCAAATGTTTACAGCTCCTAGCTTGGCCCAGGCATCTCTTACTGCCTGGCTGCTACCGTTGTCCATTACCACCTTTGAGGTTATGAAGTTGCTAGAGTACGTGGATCTCTGATTCATGTGACTTCATGACTTAATTCCAGGGAGCTGAGCCCAAGTGACGTTTTCTCTCTGGCCAGTCTACTTCAGTCCTCTGTCCTCCTATCTCTTGACTCTTTTCTACATATTAATGATGAAAATTCAAGGTGTTAGCTCAATGTGTGAACTGGCTATGAGTCAATCAATCATTCTTGATCTATTATCCATGGCACAAACCAGGATAAAACCAGGAATGAATTCATGTATTGGAAAAGATATGTGATGCCAGGAAATTTGCCAATGAGTTAGAGACCATGAACACCCAAGAAAAAGCCTAGGCTCACTTCCTACACTCATAACAAGACTTTCTTTGAAAGAAGTAGTGTAAATATTAGTGGTCCAATTTTATGGGTTGAGTAACTGAGGTCCACGGAGGTGAGATGATTTGCCCAATGTGACATAACTTGGCAGTGACTGAACTGGGCTTCTACCCAATTTTTTGGATTCTGTAGGAAGTGCTCTTTCCACTACATGCAGTTGTCTCTCTATATGATGGTGATTATGTTCATTTTAGCAGGACAACTTGGCTTTCTGTTTATCTTAGGGAAGGCATTACACTGAAAATACCTGCATTTATATTTCCACCACAAAACTGGAAATATTAAAGAAATGGATTGAAATAAAAAATTTCCCTCTCTTGATGTAAAAATGGTCTTTCCAATCAGTAAAGTTTTCTTTGGCAAACATGACTCTAACTCACCTTCCTCTTGCTATCCTCAACTAATGCTTAATCTTCTATCTTGAGTCGTTTATTTTTCTTTTGTTTGCTTTTTAAAATTGTTCCCCCCCCACAGTCAATGATAATCCATTTTCTTACCCTGCTCTCTCCCTCCTCCCCATTTAGAAAGAAAAACAAATCCTTGTCAAAATCACGTGTAGTTAAGTGAAAGCAAAATTGCCACATTTACCCTATCCAAAAAAAAAAAAAAATGAATTGGTAGGAAGACTTCTGGCAGTGTCAGGAAGCAGGTAGTATGTTTCATTGCAAGTCCTTGGGAATTAAGGCTGCTCATTGCATCTATCACAATTCTTAAATCTTTAAAGTTATTTGTATTTATAATATTGTTGTTATTGTATAAATTTTTCTCCTGGTTCTGCTTACTTCACTTGATTAATATCAGCTTACATTAATAAGTCTATCCAGGTTTCTTTGAAACCATTCCCTTAATTTTTTCTTAGAGTGCAACAGGAACTCCATCACATTTGTATGTCAATCTTTCCCTCAGTTTCCAAATTTTTGCCACTGCAAAAAGAACTACTGTAAATTTTTTTTGTACATATCAGTTATTTTCCTCTTTCTTTGATTTTTTTTGGGGGGTATAGTCAATAGTATTATCACTGGGTCAAAGGGAATGCATAGTTCAATAATTTTGGGAGTTTAATTTCAAATTTATTTCCAGAATGGCTGATTTCCACAGTTCAACCAAAAGGGCATTAATTAATTTACTTGATATTTTACTAGGCTCTGATCTGCCAGAGACCTATACATAAAAACCCATGACTTTCCCCCCTCTGAACATTTTGGAGCACATTTGAAGAGATTTTAAATGGCTGTGTAGCATTTTCCTCAAAGTCACTCTCTACTCTCCCTGTTCCCAAGAGGGCTTGAAGATCGCTAGGCTGAGGTAGATAAGCATGAAAGGGCTTGATCGGGGAATTTCTTGATCACCTTGAAAGTCTCCAAGGAGGTGAGATTATTTGGGACTTTGATTTCACTTTTCTTCAAAGGATTTTGACATCTCATTTGTCCCATTTATGATTCAGTTTGTATCAATGCAGGATGAATTGAATCACTCAGTCTATTGAATTGGAGGCACCTGCTTTGTGCAGGGGCCTATAAGAGGGTATTGACATACCTGCTGCGCATTTTTTACCCTTTAATTTTTGGAAGTCAGACCAATATCAAGCAGAGTTAAGAGTGAACTTTGGCCCTGGGGAGTTTTCTCCCTACCCATGGAGCCAATAATGATTGTTTCAGAGGAAGACATGAGTGTGTCTCCCTTAAATGTCCTGATAGGAGACTTCCTGGAACTGAAATTCTGAGAGCCATGCTTCTAGAGGGAAAAGAGGAACTCCTGTACACTGTCGGCCTGGGGCTTACTTCTCTTGCAACCCCAAGATCAAGAGTTCTGGGATCTGGAAAGGAAAGGGAAATCAGGGGCAGCGCTAGCCTCTTGTGGAGTAGAGGATGACCATGGGGCTTCTGGAGCTGGAGGAATGGCATGGTACTAAAGCCACAAAATTGGGAAATAGACTTTGGAAAATGGACTTTGATCTCTATTATTACTACAAGTTTGGGCAGCTAACTGGTGCAGTGGCTAGAACTCTGGGCTTAGAATCAAAAAGACTCATCTTCCTGAGCTTGGACACAAAATAGCTGTGTGACCCTGGGCAAGTCATCTAACCCTCTTTGCCTAATTTTCTTCATGTGTAAAATGAGCTGGAAAAGGACATGGCCAACCACTCCAGTGTTTTTGCCAAGAAAATTCTAACTGGGGTCATGAAGAGTTGGACATGACTGGAAAATGACCCAACAAAAACAAAAATTACTATGAGCTATATGGACAGTGCGGAGAGTATCTGAAGAAGGTTAATTTTCTAACAATCCCAAGTGTTCCTCTTGTGGGAAAGACCAAGCTCTTAGGGTACCAAAAGCCTGGTGGCTTTTCCTAGGGTGATAAAGGATTCATTAGAATGTGAGGGATATTGTCTTCCTAGAAACTCTAAGTTTGTTTCTTTTCCAGGGGAGACTAAGCCCTTAGGGTAGTGGCATGAGTAACTAGATAGTACTAAAGGGTGGATGTATGAAATAATGGAGTGATGGCTCCCTAGTAAGTCCTTGTTCATTTCCCTTCTGAAGGAAGTCCAAGTCTTAGGGAGGTGAGCAAGTCTGGAGGACTATATAGGTCTTAGAGGGAAGATGCGACTCACTGGACAGGGAAAGGGAATCCTATTTATGGGCTATTATGACTTAATGTTGTTTTGCATTTTCTGTGTAATGGAATAAAGGCTGTTTGAATCTGATATGCATGTTTTCCATGAGTACCTCTGTGGGAACCATGGGCACTTTTTAGCAACAGCTGTGGACATCCACACAAGGACTAAACATTGATATTTTTTCAGAGAAAATGTCGGGTGAAGCAATATGTGCCCTGGTTCATGTAAGCCTGGAACCTGGAATACTGCATCATGAGTTACAATGGAGTTTATAACTGATGATTTTGCAATTTTATTTATTTGTTTAACAATTTTCTATTTTATTAGGTTGGAAGGTCCCTTTCATCTTCCTCAGAAGCAAAGTACTGAATAAAGTTCTCTTTCTATGTATATATTTGCGTTTGTTCAGAAATTTTTATTTCAATTAAGAAACCTTTAATTTACCACCCTCTCTTTCCTCCCCTCCAGTTGAAAGAAAAAGTAATCCAAACTCTTGTAAAAATATGGTTAGTAAATAAAAAAAGTCTTCATTGAACATGTCCAAAAATATGTATGTCTCATTCTGCATGTGGAGTCCAACACCTCTGTCTTCAGAGGTAGGTGGTAGCACGCTTCCTCATCAATTCTTTGGGACAGTTGGTGATCATTGCATTGATTAGCATCTTAAGCCTTTTCAAGTTGCTTTTCCTTACAATGTCATTGGTACAGTATAAACTGTTTACCTGGTTCTGCATCAGTTCATACAAATCGGTACATGATTTCACTGTTGTGGCTAAATGAAGCCATCACTTGCTGGTTGACTTTCTGCTCATGAGCCTAAGACAGATTGATCCTGGGCTATACATGAGTCTATCACAAGACCCATCCTCAAAGCCTTTCCAGCTTGGCAAGATCTACCAAAGCTTTGCTCCTGTTGTTAAGTTGTCATGTTTTTTAGTCTCTGACTTAGAGTGATCCCATTTTGGGTTTTCTTAGCAGAAATACTAGAGTGACTTGGCATTTCCTTCTCTAGCTATTTTACAGACAAGGAACTGAGACAAACAGGTTAAATGACTTGCATAGGTTCACATAGCTGGTAAGTGTCTGAGGTCAAATTTGAACTCAGGAAGATGAATCTTTCTGATTCCAAGCCCAGAGCTCTATCCACTATACCTCACTGCCCCAAGCTTTACCCTATTGACCATCAAATAAATTTGATAAAAGGATAAAAAAACCAAACAAACCCAACAGATTGGATATCACAATGAACACATCTTTCAAACAAATCTTATAATTAAAAAATAATTTTAAATAGAAATTCATGGAAGGTATTGACAACAATCAAATAAGCAAGCATTTATTAAGTACCTACTATATGCTAAGCTTTGTGATATGAAAATATTCTTTTTATGTCCATTAAAAATATCAGAAGAGTTTTAAAACAGAGAGATGAGTACTCGTCAGAGGTATTTGTTACTATCTTTGAGGATGTCTGGTGCAGTGTCCAAATTGAAGAGAAGTTCCTTGTAGATAGTAAGGTCCTCCAGAGGACCCATTAGTGTATGTCATTATGTTGATTACAAGTTTTAAAACATTATGGAGCATCCTCGTAAATAAATAAATAGATAATTCACTCAAAAGAGTTCTAACTCTTCACAGGGAAAAGCCAAATGAGTGATGTATTCCAGATTATGCCATACTATTGGGTGGACAGTATGTGGAATCCATCATTATGCATATGTTAGAAAAACACTGAATGGACCATGAATTGAGTCCAGATTTAAACAGGAAGAGGAGAGCAGGGTAGATTGCTTTTGAAAAATTGTACAATATTTTTTTAATGGCCTTGAAACAAAGACCCATTTAAAAAAACATTGACATTTCTTGGGTTATGCTATTTGGATATGAATCATGGAACAGAGAGTCTCTGAAAAACTAAAAAATTTTGGGCTAATCAAAACACCATGGGCAACAGGAGGTTGAAACATATGATCAGTGAAACATTGGGAAAGTAGGGTAAAAGATATCATTAGGGAGATGTATGATTGGTAACAGAGGTGAGCCAATCACATAGGAAGATTTAAGGATAATTAACGGACAAACTCATTCCAAATTCTTCATAAGAGATTATGAATAAGGCTCCCAGGATGCTGGGTGGACCGCCTACAACAGAATTTTGGGAGGCTATGGATAAGAGGTTGAGAAAATATGGATAAGATACCTTCTGCAAAGGGATAGAGATGAGAGGCAGAATGCTATGGAGCAACTAGGTAGGTCAGTTTGGTTTGTAGAGTCTATGAAGGTATATAATATATAATATTAATAATATAATAAGATGAAAAGGTCGATAGTGTCCAGATTGTGAAAGACACAACTTAAGTTATTTCAATGAGTGCATTACACTGCCCATAAATGGCAGGTTTTTCAGAAATTTTTGTTAATAGTAATTTCAGCTACCACAGCCTCCTGTAACAAGCCTATATGACCCAATGTGGGATACAGTCAGAAACAGAATATTTATTACAGGTTTCAGCAGTCATTGAATGGAGAGGTTGAGTATTTTGGCAGACACCATATCTAAATATTTTATTGACAGAACTACTCCACCTTGTGTGCCACTCAAAATAAAATCAACATTCCACACACTCTGTCATGTTAATTTGTTCAGATTTACACTCTGGCAGCTAATTACCAGGACTCTTTGTAATTCAGTCATTGTCACACAGGTGAAGGCTACCCTATTGACCACTGAAATTCAGTGCAATTCAATCATTGTTCCCTGAGGTGAAAGTGAATTCCATTTGTCACTTGTTCTGTGTTTTTTTTTTCCTTTGCTTTATTGGCTCCTGGTAAACAGCACTTGTGCAATTATCTGTGATCATCTAAAATTCTTAACTACAGTGTATTCGTTAATTAATTTAAAAAAGGTGATAGCTTTAAAAAATAGCTGCTAATGGTGTTGAGGAAACTGTAAAAACAGGAGCTTGGGAGAGATCTGTATTTCTCCAGGAGGAAAATTCTTTATAAGTAACTGTTATTTCCTATGGCCCCTGTCCTTACTTGGTCCCTTTACAATATCTAGTTACAAACAACATAAAAATGATGGGAGGGAAGTTCAGAAAGGAATGCAAAGATGGCTAAAATGTTTTCAAATATAGTAGAATCTATTGGGAAAAATTAAATTAATTGGGATTATTTAGTCCAGAAAGATAAGACTGAGGGGGAGGCTATAAGGAGCTCTAAGTAGTGACCAGCTGTTCTCCATCTCAGCTAAGAATTAAGAACAAGAGGGCGTGGGCTTAAATGGAAGCCTGAGGGATTTATATGAGATAGACTGAATAATTTCCTGCCCACAGGAATGACTTGCTGAAAGAAGCTGTGGAATCTCTTTCTCTTGAGGTCTTTAAAATGAAAATAAGTCTTTTATCAGTATGGAATAATTTCAATGTGAAGCAATTATAGACAAGAGGATAGCTCGTCTCCTTACTTTTCCCTAAAATTTTGAAATCTCCTTAGACATCATCTAGATTAGGGGTGGGGAACCTGCGGTCTCCAGGCTGCTTGTAACCCTCTAGGTCCTTAAGTGTGGCCCTTTGACTTCACTTAAGCTTGGATTCAGTCAGAGGTTCACACTTGAAGACCCAAAAGGCCCCATGTGGCCTCAAGGCCACAGGTTTCCCACCCCTGCTCTAGTTCAACCTTTTTATTTTATAGAAGAGGAAACTGAGGTACAGAAAGGTCACACAGCTATTAAGCCTCAGGGTAGAATTTCCATCTATATCCTCCAATGTAAAACCTAGTATTACTTCCATGATTCTGCACTTGCCTCTCGTGGAAATATCTACATTTCCAGTTGTGGCACAGCTGGAAATGGGCGGACAGAGTTGTTGGGAAAAAATATAAAAGACAAAGAAGAAGAACGTAGGGAAGATTGAACCATCGTGCATAGGAACCAGCAAAGACAGTGGCTTCATTCCAGTGATGGGGCTGAGATTAGGAGCTATGGATTGTCGTCTATGTAGTGAAACATCTGGGAGCTGAGCTGTAGTCATGAAAGGAGGAGACACATAAATCAGAGTGGAGCAGACCTTCCTTCGAGTCCTGGACATAAGGGCAGAAATAGTCTTGGAACCAACCTCAATTTTGTATCCCCAAATCCCAGCGTTATCAACGAACAGAAGACAGAGTGCTAGACTGGGAGCCAAGAAGATCTGGGTTTGAGTCTTGCCTTTGACGTCTTCTAGCTGTGTGGCTTTAGGCAAATCACTCTCTTGACCTCAATTTCCTTTTGTGTAAAAATAAGAATGATAATACCTGCATGACTTCTCAGGATTGTGAAGTGAGAGTCAGAAGAAATAATTTTGTAAAGTGCTTTGAAAATTTTAAAGTACTGTGCAAATTTTAGTTATTATTCATAAATGTCAGTTAATTTGAAAAGGTTCCTGTGCTGGAGGAAAAACTTATTTATCATGATGAACCAGTTTTATCTTTAAATCTATTCAATAATTTCATTTTGGGAGGATGTTGTACTGTGTATAATGTGCTAGGGTGGGTCTGTGAGCATTATCTCTGGAGATGAGCAAGTTGCAGACCCAGCCCTCAAAGAGCTGATACATACACATCTCAAAAGAAATATATATATATATATATATATACACACACATACATATACATACATGTGTGTCTATATACCCATACATGTGTGTATATATATAAACATACACACACACACACACACACACACACACACATATATATATATATAAAAGAAAGTATAAAAAAGGAGGTAAAGAGAAGGAAAAACTACTTCTGGATAAGGGAGTGTGGGAAAGCTTCACGGAAGAGGTAGTATTGATTTGGAAATTCTGGGCGAGATGACCTCAAGAGGTCCCTTGCAATCTTGTGATTCTGAAATTATTTAAATAACAAGGCAACTAGGTGCTGTGATAGAGTTCTGTGCCTGAAGTCAGGAAGTCCAGGGTTCAAATCCAGCCTCAAACACTTACTTGCTGTGTGACCCTGGGCAAGTTACTTAATCTCCATTTGCTTCAGCTTCCTCCATTGTAAAGTGGGGTTAGTAATTGCACTTACCTCCCGGGGTGTTATGAGAATTAAATGAAATAATATTTGTGAAGCACTTAGCAGCATGTCTGGCTCATAGCAGGCACTAAAGAATTTCTATTATTATCATTAATAACAATAAATATTAGGAGATACAGATATAGTCAGAGGCTATTTATGCTAGGAAACATGATTTTGCCTTTCTCTTGAACTGAATTTCTAGGCCTTCTCTTTTTCCTTCTTTCTCTCTTTCTCTTTTGTATATTTATCCAACATAGCATCAAGGACGTTTTCTTCTCTTCTCCCCAGAAAAAAGGGGTGGGAGGAGAGGAAATTTTTCCTGAATTTTATTGCTTCAACTTGCTGGCACATCTGACTTCTGTTTTCATTTGAATATATCTACAAGACAGGCGAAGGAAATAGGTGCCAGAGAGGTTAGCAGCTCACGTACAAGTCTTATAAAAAGGAGAACAAAAATAAAACCTAGCACCTGTCACCTTGGGCTGTGTAGACACACACAACTGGTCCCATTCTTTTGACAGGGTTAAGCAATTAGTAGTAATTGATCAGTTCATCCAAACTGGTTCTGTTTGTAGATAGAGTTTCAACATTCCTGCTACATATCTTTACGGGAACTGTTATCACCGTATCAAATGTCTTGTGTGTCCCAATGCTTATTTTATGTTTAGGAAAACTAAGATATTTTGAGAAGGTCCAGTGCTGTAGAATCTGTGGCATGGAGAGCAAACAAAGCACGAATCTCATGATGTCATTTAGTCTTTGCTGAGTCTTGCCGCATAATTAGGTGTTAGGTGTATTTTTATTATAGTGAGGGATTAATCTACGGACAAGTAGCATGTCCTTTGAGGAACATCAGGAGGTGAGGGACTCATGGTTCTCCATGGCGGCCTTGGGATGGTGGAGGAAAAACAAGAAGGATCAGTACGGGGCAACATGGGAGATCTAGTGGAGAGTAAACTGAGTAACAGTAAAAGCAGTGGATATAGGCAGAAATGGAAACTAGAGCATGCGCAAAACTGAAATGAGATGGAAATGAACTGAGTAGGCCAAATGCAGATGGGACAGGCGATAGAAGACCTAGGAGGCAAGTGAAGAACCAGGAAAGGAGCAGATAGCCAGGAATGAACAAAACTTGGGCAGTTAAGAAAGAGGAGGAAGGCAGGGTTATGGTATGTCAGTCAGGCATCATCATAAAGGAGACATACACTGCAAACTAGGAATGGGGGATGGGGGCTGTGGAACACAAAGATTGGTAAAAAAGCATGTGTGGTTAATTATTTGGGAACAAAAAGATTTACAAAGCATTATTACTGTAGGCAATCAGCTGGGGCATTGGAAGTAACTTTTGTTATAGTTAACTTTGTGTTCTAATAGTAATCATTGTAAAGGCAGTGCGGTTTGGTGGGTATTTTTCTGGGCTTGGAATTGGGAAGACGCAAAGCCAAATACGACACAGATTCTTGCTAGTTTTGTGTCCCGAGCAACTTAACTTTAACTGAACTCTTCAAAGAAAAAAGCATGCCTCAGTCTGCGCACACATTCCACAAGCTCTGTCTGCCGGTGGTTAGCACTTTAGGGTATAAATTCGAAAGTGCAGACTTGTACCTCCAGAGAGCCCAGGTGCTAAACACTCACCAGTTCTCCATGGGTTGCTTTATAAACACTGTCTGACCTCAGCATGAGCGCAACAGAAGACCTAGGGAATGGATCATCACAGGCTAGAGGTCTAGTGACTCCAGGCTGCTGACACTATTAATTGACATTTATATAGTTCTTTAAGGTTTGCAACCATTATCTCATTTAAGCCTCATAATACCCTAGACTTCAATTCTGCCACAGATACTTAGCTGTGTGACCCTGGACAAATTACTTACCTTGGCCTCAGTTTCCTCATCTATCAAATGGGGATGATGATAATAGTACCTACCTCATAGGTTGTTGTAAGCATCAACTGAGATAATATAAATAATATGACATAATATATATATAATACAAATACAATATAATATATATATAATATAAATAATTATATAAAGTGCTCTGTAAACCTTAAAGCTCTCTATAAAGGTTAGTAGTTATTGCTGTAATGGTCAGATGAGACAATGCTATTTAAATTTTCCCTGTTGTTACTACCTAGCTCTTGAAGCATTGAATTGAATATTAAGAAATCTCTTTGTCCTTTCTCAATACGTACTAACAATAATAGCATTTATATATCACTTTAAAGTTTTCAAGCACTTTATGAATATTATCTAATTTTGTCCTCACAATAACCCTGGGTGGTAGGGCTATTATCATCCCTATTTTACACATGAGGAAACTGAGGCAGACATTGAATCTTCAAAGTGTGTGAAGGTGAGAGGCTGAAGATAGAAACACTTTTTGTTTTGGTTGGGAAAATATATATTCTGTGGTGAAAAAAATATGAAACTATTGGTACATTTATTGAAATAGATGCTGACATTCTCATAGATGCCAAACTTTTGCCAAATCTGGTTACCTAGGATCATTACATCTAGAAATGGACAGGATCTCAAAGGCCATCTATTCCAACACTCCCCATTTTACAAATGATGAAAATGTAACCCAGAAAGGAGAAGGACTTCCTCAGTGTTATATGAGTAAAACACCAGAGCGGGGACTCGAACCCAGGCCCTCTGACTTCGGAGTCTGTGCACTTTCTACTATGAGCTACAGTGTTTTCTTGCTCTAAAACAGTGAAGGGGAGGGGTGAAAATAGCATTCTAGCATTAAAAATGGAAAAATTTAAGTGAAATGATAGAGATTTATTTTTTTCCTTTCAAAATTATTTATTTGTTTTCAATTTTCAACAATCACTTCCATAAGTTTTAAATTTTCTCTCTCTCCCTCCTCCTTCCTTCCCTGAGATGGCATGCAAGCTTATATGGGTTCTACACATACATTCTTATTAAACACATTTTTGCATTAGTCATTTTGCATAGAAGAATTAAAATGGATGGGAGAAACCATGAGAAAAACCAAACCAAAACAGAACACAAGAGAAAATAATCTGTTTCATTCTGCGCTCTGAGTCCGTACTTCTTTCTGTAGATGTAGATGTCATGTTGCATCATGAGTCCTTTGGAAATGTTTTAGGTCCTTTCATTGCTGAGAAGGGTTAAGTCTATCAGAAACAGTCCTCGCACACTGTGGCTGTTACTGTGTATAATGTTCTCCTGGTTCTGCTCCTGCCACTCAGCATCAGTTCATATAAGTCTATCCAGGTATTTCTGAAGTCAACCTGTTTGCTTATAGCACAATAATATTCCATTACATTCATATATCACAACTTGTTGAGCCATTCCACAATCAGTGGACATTCCCTGGATAAAATGATAGAGATTTAAAGTACAATCATCACTGTAAGCCTTCTGAAAGAAAAATTTCGAGATTATTAATTTATCTCCATAGGTATAATACATATTCTCTCTCTCCTCTCTGTTTCTCTCTGTCTCTCTGTTTCTCTCTCTCTCTCTCTCTCTCTCTCTCTCTCTCTCTCTCTCTCTCTCTCTCTGTCTCTCTGTTTCACTCTCTCTCTCTCTCTTGCAAACACACACATACATCTTATGTAGCTTCTGACCTCATCACATAATTGAATGCACACAACTCACACACACACAGAGTTTTCTTTCAGCCTTTTCTTTCTGTCAGGAAATTTCAGGATTTGGGGACAGCTGGCAACCTTTGCAGAGGCCCTCCAACCCTTTTTTCTGATTCACAAAGAAAACTTAGTGTGCTGCAGCTGGAATTCGCAGTAACAGGTGTAAGGTGCAGAGGTCACTCACCGCTCAGGTTCCCACCAGGAAAGTACACACTCCACTTTTGTTATGTTAACCCTTTGCTTGCCCTGGGACAAGCTTAGCTTCAACTGGCTGCAAAAGGAAATTAGTTAGACTTACCCTGAAAATCTCCTTCCTAATCAGTTTCTGACCCACCAAGGGGCTCTAGGGTCACTGAGTGGTCTGTGTGCAGACCTGAGATGGACTTTAGAGGATTCCAATAATTCCCAGTTATCCCAGACCTTTGGGGACCAGCTCTGGGAGCACAGCTGCAACCAACCTTTGCATTACACAGGCTGGCTTTTGTTTTTGTGGATATTGTTCCTAATTGAACAAAGATCTTATTTGGATTTTCCTGTGGCTCATATATTCTCACATGAGAAAGGTTGGGAGGGAGGATACGGTATGGTTGGGGAGGTGGGAAACAAAACTGTCAGCCATTTTTGTCATAACAATGGGACTGGTGGATGAGAAATGCTTTAAATACAGAGGTATTGACAAAATCTTACAGTCTCTGGATAACTTAGACCAGGCCATTTTAAACACCTTTTCCAAATTCACTATTTGAAGAAACCTCTCTGTGACCACATGTGGCTCTTCATAAAGATCAGAGAATTCAGAGTTTCAAGGTCTTCAGGTCATGGAGGGTCCAGACATCTTATTTTACAGTTCAGGACACTGAAATCTAGATACATGAAGTGATTAGTCCAAGATTGCTTGGCCATGACTGTCTTTCTTTTCCTCTACTTGCCAATGCCAGATTAAATTTATCTCTCTAGAAAATGATTCAAGGGCAAAGACATGCATCAAAATACATCAATTGCTTACGTACCTAGTAGATGTCATTGTGGAGGGCAGAGTTTGCGCAACAAGAACTTCATTCCACCCTTCTGGAAAGGGTAGGAACTGATTCCTCCAAGAACATTCTTGTCTCTGTCCATAGAGCCAGCTTTAGGTGTGATATATCCTCAGGTTATGGACCAGTACTCCCTTTCATTCTCTCCTTCTCCCTCTCACTCTCCTTCTCTCCCTCCCTCCCTCCCTCCCTCCTTCCCTCCCTCCCTCCCTCCCTCTCTCTCTCTCTCTCTCTCTCTCTCTCTCTCTCTCTCTCTCTCTCTCTCTCTCTCTCTCTCTTTTTCTCTCTCGGTCTCTCTCTGTCTCTGTCTGTCTCTCCCTCCTCCTCCTCTTCTTTCTCCTCCTCTTCTTCCTCTCCTACCCCCAGATATTTTTACTTTAGGCACTAGTGTTTAAAATGACCAGCTGAGCTTGTTTTTATCTTCCCCTATGAGAAAGTTCAGAAGAGGGGAGGGTTTAGGGGGAAAGATAATGAGCTCTGCTTTTGGCTGTGTTGAATTTGAGGTGCCCCTACACATCCAGTCCAAAATGTCCAATAGGCAGTTGGTAATGTAGGTCTGGAGTTCCATTGTGTAGGGAATGTAATTGAACCAATGGAAATTAATGTCACCAAGTGAGAAATTATAGAGACATGAGAGAAGAGGATCCAGGGCAGATCCTTGGAGAAAACCTGAAGTTCAGGAGATAGATATAGATCTACGAAACCAAACTGAAAATGCAAGAGTAAAACCTAGAGGGAATCATGTCACCAAAACCTAGAGAGGAAAATATGGTCCACAATGTTAAATACTACAGAGAGATCGAAAGAATGAGGGTTAAGAACATTCCGTTCGATTTGGTAATCAAATTGGTAACTTGGTAGAAAGTGCGGTCAGTTGTGTGATGAGGTCAGAAACTATATAATAAAAGCTTTAGAAAATGTGAGAAGAGGGAAAATAGAGGATATGAGACTGGTGAACTTTTTTTTTTTAAGGAGTTTGGCTAATAAAGGGAGGAGAGACATAGGATGGTAGCTGGTGGGGATAGTTGAATCAAATGAGGGTTTTTTTTTTAAGGATGGGGAGCTTGGTTATGTTTGTAGATAGTAGGGAAGGAACCAGTAGATAGAGAGAATATGATGATCAGGGAGGGGAAGAGATAGTAGGGGTAGGATGTATGTATGTATGTATGTATGTATGTATGTATGTATGTATGTATTATGTAATGGCCCCACTTCTATTTTTGTTTGACGCCATTTCCCTAAACAAACAACCCTACCCTATCTTTTCAGCCTCAGCAGATATTCTCTGCTCCTCCCTTTCCCACCTCAGCCTCCTTGATTTAGCCAATTTGACTTTTACTCTGTTCCACACACAACACTTCCATCTCCCCATCTCTGGGCATTTGCACTGGTGATCGGCATGCCTGGAATTCATTGCTTTTTATCTCTGCCTCAAAGAGTCTCTCTCATCCATTAAGACTTTAAGATGCAAATCTAGTTCTATTGTTGGCATAAAATCTTTCCTGATTCCCCATGTGCTAGTGTCTTCTGTCTCAAACTACTTTGTATTTAATCACATTGTATATATGATTTTGCTTAGCCACTTCATATTTATGTTACAAATTTTTAAAGATATACTTAGAACATAAGGACATGATGAAAAGAGATTGCTCCCTTCCTTGTAGTTTTATCTTCAGCACCTAGACAGGGGTGGGAAGCATGTAGTAGGGCCCTCTACCTAGAGAGCCTCATGTGGCCTTGAGGCTCCTGGGACATAGTAGGTGATTAACATTTGCTGATTGGTTTGTGATTTTCAGTATACTTGATGATAGTGTGGTATGGGAACAAGTAGGTTTTTGTGAATGATTTTCTGTAGTAGACGACATCTTCACAATTCCACAATTCATTGAAAGTTGTATAGAATGCCAGATCTCATTCTGCTTATTGTTTGCATTTGGTTTAGTAATGCAAACAGTTTCCTTAAAGTCTCTCCTCCAACAAGGCATTTCCCATGCATATGCTAAAGTCATCCAAGATTCCTTGTCACATAAATTGTTCTCCCCAATTGAATTAAACCCCAGAATATTGCAGGGCCTCCTAAGTGAAGTCCATAATGGCATAGGCTTAATTATTCAGTGCTTGATACAGTGACTGGCACATAGTTCGCACTTAATAAATGGTTATTGACTGATCCTACACAAGGAGAAACAAATGGATGAGGAGTATCTATTGTCTAATCCAATTTACAGTTGGGTGGAGTGCTTGTAGATCCAGTATGTAGGTCTTCAGCACATATATCTTGGATATTCTAGACGTAGAATTGAATAAGATGAGGAGAGTGGATTAGATTGCCTTCGTAAAATTGCAGTGCTTTGAATGTTCTCCATGTTCTCCAAGTGGGGGCAGCTAGGTTGTGCAGTGGGTAGAGCACCAGTGCAAGAGTCAGGAGGACATGAGTTCAAATCTCACCTCAGACACTTGACACTCACTAACTGTGTGACCTTGGGCAAGTCACTTAACCCCAGTTGCTCATCCTGGGTCATCTCCAGTCATCTTGATGAATATGTGGTCACTGGATTCAGAGGGCTCTGGAGGAGAAGTGAGGCTGGTGTCCTGCACAGCCCTCCTTCACTCAAAAACAAAAGTCAAGTGCAAGTCATGTCATTATTTCTCTGATGGCATGGTCTTCTTTGGCAACAAAGGACGAACACGTTCTCCAAGTTTTCCATGAAGCAAAGACCCATCTTTTCAACACCAAGATTTTCTTGGTAATGCTATTTAATTGTGAGTCATAGAATATTATAATGTCCAAAATACTGAAGTTCTAGGTTGAAAGGTGAAAGTGATGAGCATGGTGGACCCGAGTCAGCTGCATCATATCATCGATGAATAATTATACAGGGCAAGCAGAATAAAAGATGTGATATGAATAGAAGAGGAAGTAGATTGAGCATGTTTCAAGTGAGGTATTAACAGATGGATGGTTCATATTTTTTACTGATGCCTATGCAATGAGAAGAGATCTAGAGGGAGGTCTTCAGTATGTTGAGCATAATCCTGTGGAGGATTTGTGAGATGAAACAGAGTCTCCTAGTATACAAAAGTATGGATGGATTGTTGCCTGTGATATTGGAGGGAATATCCACTCTGGGAGAACATGGAAAAACATTCAATCCTTGTTTTCTGATCATTTTGACCCTCTTTACTGCCTGTGTGATGAATCTGTATTATTTATTGCTGCCTTTAGCTTCATAATTTTAGCTGTAAATTCAGTGGGTGAGGTGTTCTTTCAGCTCTGTTTTCTTTATTCTAGGGAGCTTTACTTGTCTTCCTACATTGCTATGAATTCTTTGTGTCATGTCATGTCTTTGCCATTATAATCCTACACATATTTTTTTTCCAGTCATTTTCCAATCAATATATATCTGGCATATTGTTACAGAATCACAGATTTTGAATTAGAGGGAACTCCAGTGGCTATTTGGTACAATGAATGTGTCTTGCTTTTTCCCCAATTAAGATGGTAATCCAAGAATATATATATATATATATATATATATATATATATATATATATATATATACATACATATATATTTGCACAAATAGGTCTTTCCCTCCCTGTCAATAACCTTCCTGGTTTGGGGTCCCAGTAGGAGAACAGTGGGGCAAAGTGCATGAACGTTTAAGAAACTTCTATTGCATAGTTCCATATTGCTTTCCAAAAAGATTGTTCTAATTTGTGGTCTTCCATCAGGGATTGAATGCCTGTTTTTACCACAGTTACAGCAGCTTAACATATTTTATTGTTGCAAATGTGATAATTTCTGTTAGGTGTAATAGACTTTGAACTTTCTAGTTGGTTGCTGTAATTTTTGTTTCTTAGGAATGTCCTGTTCATAGCTAGGAAAATGTAAGTTCCTTCAAGTCAGTAACTGGTTTTCATTTTTGCCTTTGTGTCTAACTTAGTGTCTTAAGTGTAGTTTATTGTGGCTGCTGTTCAGTTGTTGATTTGTGTCAGACTCTTTGGGATTCCATAGATCATAGCACACTTGGCCCTTCTAGCTGCCACTATCTCTACAGTTCTGTCCAAACTCATGTTCTTTGTTTCATGTTTCTGTCCACTTCATTCTGTGCCATCCCCTTTTCCTTTTGTCTTCAATCTTTCCCAACATCAGGGTTTTTCCAGTGACTCCCATCTTCTCATTATGTGCCCAAAGTATTTAAGCTTTATCTTCAATGTTTGACCTTCCAGTGAATAGTCTGAATGATTTCTTTAAGTATTGATTGATTTGATCTCCTTACTGTTCAGGGGACTCTCAAAGTCTTCTCTAGCCCCACAATTTGAAAGCATCTGTGGAGACATATATTTTCTGACACGCATAATGTGGGAATTGGTTTGGCTTAACTATGCTTATTTGTTACGGGGATTTTTCTTATTCTTTCTTTTTCTGAACTGGGGGATGGGGAGAATGGAAGGGAGAGAAAGTGTTTGCTTAATTAAAAAAAACCCAAATAATAGGCACTAGGTACATTCATCATTGATGTTTGTATTTTCCGCTGCTGCTGGCTCTACTGGGTAGTCTATCATTCATTTCAGGGCAATGGGTGAGGTCTTTGCCTTCCTTGGGGTGTTCATAGTTGCAATGAGAATGGAAGCAACCTATATGCTCAATTCAAATCTCTGAATTTTGTCATACAGTTTGGAGAGGCTACACAGTTAACATGATCCCTGATCCTGTGGGATTTACATGTGAGTCAGCTAAGGATCCTTGCCAGCTTGCTGCAAGTCCTATTGATTTCTCTTTGCTCCTGGGACATAATAATGTCAAATTTCACCATGTCTAACCTGTGACTATGGGAATGATGCCATATTTGTGGCCACTGATACTTTGACCAAGGTGATTAATTTTCTTTCCTGCATTGAAACTCAGTAAAAATACACAGAAGAGAGCAGAAGAATATTCACAAAGGGACACAGAGAAACCAGTGTTGGTACTTTATGTCAAACTAAAAATACAATTTTTTAAAGAAAAGTATATATAATAGAAGTCAATGAAGCTGTTCATCTATTTCTGATAGCCTTACCTCTGGCTTGTCACCTTAGTTCTTAATATTAAAAAAAATTAACCTAGCAAATATTAGCAAACATGAACACTTCAATATATGAAAAATAACAAAAATTTGTAGATAAAAGTGATATATATATATATGCGTATATTCAAGCAAAACAGATGTACACATTCACCATGTCTGAAAATACATGCTTCATCCTCTCTGTGATTCATGGTTCTCTGCCAAGAGGTGGGAAGCATCTATCATTATTAGTTTTTAAAAGTTGTAATTAGACATTGAATTTGTCAGAGTTCTCCGATCTTTATAAGTGGTTGTCCTTTACATTAAGATATGTGTTATATAAATTATTCTGGTTCTGTTCACCTCATTCCACATGAATTCATAAAAGCCTTCCTTGGTTTCTCTGAATTTTATCCTTTCATCATTTTTTATGATGCAACATTATGATAATACCGTATTATATCAATGTACCATAATTTGATCAGTGATTCTCCAGGTGATGGGCATCCACTTAGTTTCTGGTTTTTTTGGTACCTCAAAAGGTGTGCCTATAAATATTTTTGTATATATGATTCTTTGGCCTTAATGGTATATTTCTAATTTTGGTATTGCTTGGTCAAAGGACATGCAGGAGTTTAGTGACTTTTTGGGCACAGATCCTTATTGCTTTACAAGATAGCCTGTCTTTCCACAGCCCCTCCTACAACTGTCATTCTCCCTTTTTGTCATCTTCATCCAGCTGATGGCTGTAAGAAAGAACCTCAGATATGGTTTAATATATATTTATTATTATTAGTGATTTAAAAAATTTTTTCATGTGGTTGTTGATAGCTTATTTTTCTTCTTCTGAAAAACATCCTGATCATACCATTTGACTCCTTAATTATTTGGGTGAATGGCTCTTGTTCTTACACATTTTTTACTATATATTCTGGATATCAGAATTTTATCAGAGAAATGTGATGCAAATATTTTTTCCAATTAACTATTTTCCTTATAATTTTAACTGCCACTAATTTTTAACTTGCCATTAATTTGCAGTTAAACTTTTTAAATTTTATGTAGTTCTAAATGATCCATTTTATACTTTATGATTATTTATATCCCTATATCTATGGTTTGGTCTTTCTTATATGTAGTTTTGAAGGTCATCTCTCTGTTCTCCTTTTTTTTAAAAAATATTTTATTTCTTTTAATCAGCCAACATCCATCTTCTCACGTTCTCCCTTTTGCCTCCACCCCAAATGAGAACACTAGAAAAACAAAATACAAATACGTATGGTCAGTCAAAACAAATTTCCATACTGACTATATTAAAAAGAAAGTCTGTTTCTTCATTCTGAGTTCTTCACCTCTCTGTCAGAAGAAGAGTAGCATATTTCATCATTATTCCTCTGGAATGATGGGTGATCATTACACAGATGAGAGTTCCACACAGTAGTGTTCCATCATGTTTGTATATCATAACTTGTTTATATCCGTTTCCCAATTAATGGGGATTCCCATTCCTTGCCACCTCAAAAAGAGCTATAAATGTCTTTGGACTTCTTTAGAGTTTATTTTGCTTAGGATTGATCTCTTCCTTAATCAGCCTTCCTTAATTTCCCCTTCTACCCTCTCTGCATTCCCTTCTATTTCCTTGTTGCGAAAAATGTATTTCTGTACTCAATTGTGTGTATGTGTTTTCTTCTTTTTGACCAGTTCATATGAGTGAAATTCAAATGTTACCTACTCCCTCCTCCCTTCCTCTTCTTTGTATGGAAATCTGTTTCCTCACCCCGATCATATGAGATAATTTTTCCTAACTTTCCTTCCCTTCCCTTCTCAGTATGTTCCTATTCCCCCTTCCTTCCATTCTTTTCTTAAGATTATAACAGAGATTTTGTCTAATTGAACTCCATCTATGATTCCTGAGGATGATAGAGTAGGGGAAGGATATATGTATCATCTCCCCATACTTAAATGTCAGCAGTTTATCCTTATTTGGTCCTTTATCATTGTTTATTCATTTATATTTATCTTCACTATCATGTCTGAACTTCAAAATTTCTCTGCAGCTCTGGTCTTTTTGGATCAGGAATGATTGGGAGTCTTCTATTTCATTACAACTCTATTTTCCTCTCATGGTATTATACTTAGTTTTGTTATATAAATTATTCTTGGCTATAAGCTCATATTCTTTGTTTTCTAGAATATCATATTTCAAGAGATGGCTGCTAATTCATGTGGGATCCTCTGTCTCCTTGATACTTGAATTCTTTCTGGCTACTTGTTCTATTTTTTCTTTGACTTTAAAGCTCTGGATTTTGGCTATAATATTCCCAGGTGTTTTCTTTTGAAGATTTTTTAAAGGTGGTGACCAGTGAATGCTTTTTTATTTTCACTTTGCCCTTTGATTCTAAGAGAGTTGGGCAGTTTTCTTTTAAGCAAATTAAAATATGGTATCTAAGTCTTTTTTGGGGATGGGTGGGAGGGAGGTAATGGATTTCAGGTAGCTCAATGATTATTACATTTTTTTCTCCTCAATATGTTTCCAAGGTCAATTGTTTTCCAGTGAGATTCCTAAATTTTCTTTTTCTTTTTTCTTTTCTTTTCTTTTCTTTTTTTTTTGCTATTTGGCTTTGTTTTAATATTTCTTGCTTCCTCATAGAGTCATTGACTTCTCTTTGGACCATCCTAATTTTCAGGTAGTTTGTTGCTTTGATATGGTTTTGTGCCAAACTGTTAATTTTCTTTCTAATTTTTTCTTCCATAGCCCTCATTTGTTTTCCATTTTTTCCTCAAGGTCTCTCATTTCACTAAAAAAAAAAACAAAAAACTTTTTTTTTTAAACTCTTGTTTTATTTCTTCCAGAAATTCTTTTTTTAAAAAAACTTATTTATTTTTAGTTTTCAACATTCATTTCCACAAGATTTTGTGTTCCAAATTTTCTCCCCATCTCTCCCCTCCCCCTACCCCAAGAAACCATGTATTCTGATTACCCCTTCCCCCAATCTGCCCTCCCTTCTATTACGCCCCTCCCTTCCCTTATCCCCATCTCTCCTGTTTTCTTGTAGGGCAAGATAGATTTTGGTACCTCATTACCTATAGTTCTTATTTCCCAGTTGCACATAAAAATAATTTTTAACATTTGTTTTTAAAACGTTGAGTTTCAACTTCTCTCCCTTCCTCCCTCCCCATCTATCCCCACTGAGAAGGCAAAACAATTCAATACAGGTTATACATGTGTAGTTGTGCAAAAGACTTCCATAAAAGTCAAGTTGTGAAAGACTAACTATATTTTCCTCCATCCTATCCTGCCCCCCATTTATTTTATTCTCTCTTTTGACTTTGTCCCTCCCCAAAAGTATTTATTTCTAATTACCCCTTCCTTTCATTTGCCCTCTTTTCTATCATCCTCCCCACACACTACTTATCCTATTTTCCCCTGCTTTCCTGTAGTGTAAGATAGATTTTCATACCAAATTGAGTGTGCATGTTATTCCCTCCTTAAGCCAAATCTGATGAGAGTAAGTTTCATTTTTCCCCTCTCACCTCTTCCCTTTTTCCCCTTCATTGAAAAGATTTTTTCTTGCCTCTTTTATGAGAGACAATTTGCCCCATTCCATTTCTCCCTTTTTCCTCCCAATATATTCCTCTTCACCTCTTAATTTTATTTTTTTAGATATCATCCCTTCCTATTCAACTCACTCTGTGCCCTCTGTCTATATGTATATAATCTCTCCAACTACCCTAGTACTGAGAAAAGTTTCAAGAGTTACAAACTTTATCTTTCCATGTGGGAATGTAAACAGTTCACCTTTGGTAAGTCCTTTATGATTTCTCTTTCCTGTTTATCTTTTCATTCTTCTCTTGATTCTTGTGTTTGAAAGTCAAAATTTCTATTCAGCTCTGGTCTTTTTATCAAAAATGCTTGAAAGTCCTTTATTTCATTGAATGACCATTTTCCCCCCTGAAGTATTATACTCAGTTTTGCTGGGTAGGTGATTCTTGGTTTGAGTCCTAGTTCCTTTGACTTCTGGAATATCCTATTCCACACCCTTTGGTCCCTTAATGTAGAAACTGCTAGATCTTGTGTTATCCTGATTGTATTTCCACAATACTCAAATTGTTTCTTTCAAGCTGCTTGCAATATTTTCTCCTTGACCTGGGAACTCTGGAATTTGGCTGCAATATTCCTAGGAGATTTTCTTTGCGGATCTCTTTCCAGAAGTGATCTGTGGATTCCTTCAATATTTATTTTATCCTCTGGTGTTAGAATATCAGGGCAGTTTTCCTCGATAATTTCAAGAAAGATGATGTCTAGGCTCTTTTTTTGAATTTGGTTTTCAGGTAGTCTCATAATTTTTAAATTGTCTCTCCTGGATCTATTTTCCTGGTCAGCTGTTTTTCCAATAACATATTTCACATTGTCTGCTATTTTTTCATTCCTTTGGTTCTGTTTTATAATTTCTTGATTTTTCATACAGTCATTAGTGTCCATCTGCTCCATTCTAACCTTTAAAGAATTATTTTCTTCAGTGAATTTTTGGATCTCCTTTTCCATCTGGACAATTCTGCTTTTTTAGGGCATTCTTCTCCTCATTGGCTTTTTGGATTTCTTTTTCCATTTGGGTTAGTCTATTTTTTAAAGTGTCATTTTCTTCAGCATTTTTTGGGTCCTTTTTTAGCAAGTTGTTGACTCAGTTTTCATGATTTTCTTGCATCATTCTCATTTCTCTTCCCAATTTTTGCTCTACTTGTCTTACTTGATTTTCAAAATACTTTTTGAGCTCTTCCATAACCTGCAACCAATTCATATTTTTCTTGGAGACCTTGGATGGAGGAGTTTTGACTTTATTTTCTTCTGTTTGCATGCTTTGGTATTTCTTGTTACCAAAGTAAGAATCTTTTGTCTGATTCTTTTTCAGATTTTTGCTCATTTCCCCAGCCATTTACTTGACTTTAGAGCTCTTTGTTAAGGTTGATCTCTGCTTCCAGTGGGGGTGTGGGTTGTACTGTCAGCTGCTCAATTCCCCCACAATCTGTGGACCTAGAGCTCCAGAAACAGTAGCAATAGCTGTCCCTGCTCATGCTGTGGCAGCTGCAGGTTCCTCCACCCCTCCCCCTCTGCAGCCCTGTCCCACACTGGTCCCACAGGCTTTTTCCACTGACCTTCCAATTTGTCCTTGACTTTTTGGGATTCTGAAGTCTGGAAACCACCGCAGGTGTGAGAGATTCAGTCTCCCCAAGGCCTGATCAGGTCTTGTCTGTGCTGGTAAGTCCCACACTGAACTATGCTTTGCTCCCAGCATGGCACGATAGACACTTACCAGCAATCTTCCAGGCTGCCTTGGGCTGGAGATTTGCTTCACTCCATCATTCTGTGGGTTCTGCAGCTCCAGAATTTGTTTAGAGTCATTTTTTACAGGTATTTGACTGGTCTTGGTGGGAGCACTCTAGAAAATTTGTGTTGTCACTCTGCCATCTTGACTCTGCCCCTCTTCCAGAAATTCTAATTGAATTATAATTGCAAGCTGTTCTTTTTTCCCCCCCTTTGAGGCATTGCTTTTAGATGTTTTGGAATTTATCTCTTCTTCTGGGGTAGTGTCCTTGCCACCACAATAGCTCATGATGGTGGGATTCTTTTTTCCCCTCATCTTTCCAACCTACTTCCTGATTTCAGAATTGATGTTAAGGCTAGGCTGTGCTGGACTTCTGGAAGGAATTTTGAGGTTGGTCCTTTTTTGGGGGGTGGGTGGGTGTTGAGAGTTGTGTAATTCTAAGATCTCAGGGAAAAGCTGGATCTCTGCAAGCTTTCAGTGCTTCCCTAAGTGATTTGATCCAGAGTAAAGTCTGATTACTCCCCCAACACTCCAACTCTTCCAGTTCCTGAACTGGGTCTATACAGGAGTAGATAGCTGCTAGACTTAGCCCTTGTCAGACAGAAAACTTTGTTGGTTCAAAGTAGCAGAGTTGTAAGCTCCCCTTTGGTGTGGGATTCCTGATTTGGTTATTCCTTTGCAAGCTGAGCTAAGTGCCAGAAGTGAGATCCTGCTCTATGACCCCAACATAGCTGTTGCTACTGTTGGCTTTTGAACTTTTATTTGCACTACCCAGTGTATCCCTACCTGGGAATTTGTGTGTAAGTCTCTTTCTCTATTCTTCTTGGATCTGTGATTCAGAACTGAGTAATGGGCAACAAAGATATCAGTTTGCACTTGTTTTGTTGCAGTGACTGGTATAGGTCTCATAGTGCCTTGGTATGCTCTGGGATTTCCTTTTACCTCACTGCACAGCCTCTCCCTGGGTACTATAGTGGTTTGTGGTACTCTTGGTGCAACCTCATCCCCAGAGTCAACAGACCTCTCTGTCTATCTCCCTATGTTTAACTTGGTGGATAAATGACTCAGTGTGACTTTTTCTGGATTTTCCCTTTAGGCTTTGGGCTAATTAACTTTATAGAACATTTGAAGGAGTTTGTGGGAAGAAGCTCACCATACTGCTTCTTACCATTCTGCCATTTTAGCTCCCCCCTTTAATTTGTTTTTGATAACAATCTTTCACATTTAATTCATACATCCATTTGGACTTTAATATGGTATATGTGATGTATGAGCATAAGTGCTATATACACATATATGCATATGTGCTATGTGAAGTATATGAACTATTGTTCTAAACCTAATTTGTAAGACTTTTAATACTTCTTAAATATTACCAAATTAAATGTCTATATTAAAAACCAATTAGTAATTAAATATTAATATTAACAATTTCATTACTATTTAATAATTAAATATTATTAAATTAAATGTTATTCTTTAATACTTCTTAATACTTTTAAATACTTCTGGATTATGCTAATACTGACTCTCAAGTTAAAAAGTTAAGGTAAAAAAATCAACTTAGTGCTGAAATGTCCTACCCAAACCTTGCAGTTGTGTTTTAGATTTGTTAGGAATCACTGAAGGTCTGCTATATTCTCATAATGTTTTGAGATCAAGAAGAGTTATTGGGACACTTGTCCAGAATTACATCGGACCAGTAGATTTGTGAACCAAAGAATGATACTGAATTGCCTGCCCCAAGAGATCCTGTGTGGACATAGAGCATGGGGACAGATGTGTAGAGTCAGAACTATGGAGTAGCCAGATCCCTGTTCCTCTCTCCAGTGTGTGCAGAGAAGCCCATCAAACTCCCAAATCTGTATCCAGTTTTCCTACTACATCCTGTTGGACTGAGCTATCCCATCCCTTATTCTGTGGGAGTAATTAGGAAGTGGTGAAACCACCTGCCTGGGGTCACTGGGAAATAAGGGGCAGAGAGAGGGAAGGAACTCTTATTTTGGAGGTTGGGAGAAAGCTTTTGAAGGAGTGGAAAATTCACTGATATTGTAATTTTTCAATTATATATTCTGATTTTCTGTTTTAAAGCAAACTTTTTTTTTTTTACCACTCCAATAAGATATTGCTTTAGCAATAGGGACTGGATCTGTGTTTTGACTGATAAAAAGAACTCTTGTTTGAGGAAATGACCTCTTAGAAGTGCAGGTTGTCACCTTTTCTGCAATTTATAGTTTTAGAAAGTTGTCTAGAGCAACGCTTCTTAAACCCTGGGTCGTGACCCCATATGGGGTCTCAAAAAACTTGGCAACAATAAAAGGTTACTGAACATGCAAGGACCAAAAAATAAAAATCAAACAGGTAATGTACCCAAGGTATTTCTGGTAGCACTTACCTGTGTTGCATCATGCAACTGCACGGCAGCCTTGATTCTGAACACAAAGCATGTGCCCCTTACATTGTGCATGCCAATAAATGCTGCCTAATCATGAAATGGGATCATGAGCGGAAAAAGTTTAAGAAACTCTGGTCCTCAACACCGAGAGGTTAAGTGATTTACCAAAGATCACACAGCTAGTATACATCCGAGGCATGTCTTCTTGGCTCTGTGGCCAGTTCACTATTCATTATGCCATGGCCACCACTTGTCATGAAATGATCATTAAAACTAATTGGCTTTTTCTGGTGTGTGTGTTTGGGGTTGGGGGGCAAATTGGAGGAGAGGAATCAGTGAGAGTTGGGGGTTTAGGGAATTGATTTGAATAGATATAAGACAGGTACAACTACCTGGAGGTAACAGAAAGAACCTGAGTGTTTCACAATGCTGTCTCTCACTGACTTCTGATATAAAAACAATGCCGTCTTCCACCCCAAATAGTCTCCTTTGTTAACACGGTGGTTTAAGAGCAGGGGCTAGGGTTTTTGATGTTGGCCTTTCTTTGAATTCCAATGCTTAGCATAATGCCTGGAACACATAGTTACTTAATAAATGCATTTTGATGTGTTTTGGTATGTTTCTGTTTTTCCCTGCATTCACACTTTTAAACTGTCATTCTAGCGGTCAGTGATTACCCAGAGGAGTGCAAGACAGCTTAGGTCAACTTGCAGCACACTCTACTCAAGCCTTATGTGCTGGATCCAGATAGTGGAATGTAGCACCCTGATCTCTGTTCCCTGCCCCACCCCCTGCAGTGGAATTCCCATTGCAACAATAACTCTGTAAATCATGACCCCCTTCTCTTTGAGCAACATTATATTGTACTTGGAAACACCACCCCCTAACTCACAAGACAGTTGTGAAGGTGGTTTGTAAACCTTAGAGTGCTATATGATTATAAGGATAATCACTGCATTGCATGCTGGGCACCCCACTAACACATTCTCTTGTTTCTTCTCCTGGCCCTTAGTTGAATTTCAGTAGCTTTTAAAATTCTATGATATTGAAAAGTCTGTGTATTTATTTTATGCATGTGTCTGGCTAAGTGCCGTCCATCTTAGATTGTGCATTCCTGGGGATGAGATGATTTTTTTTCTTTGATCAATTTTTATCTATATTTCTTCAAGCACCCTATGGACATTTAATAAATATAAATCGGTGATGAATGAAACTTAGGTTTCTGCAAATGCTAGCATAATGTGGAAATGTGTGTTGTTCTTTTCATCAACAATAAACACTTATTGAATATCCATTATGTGCAAAATACTTTGCAGCAAAGTTTTGAAGTCTTTAGACTAATACTGTGAGAATGGAAAGAATTTTGCAAAATGAAACATAAGAATAGATTTTGAATTAACGTGAGTACTAGTTGTCTATTATTATAGCTCATAATTTTATTACACTAAAGTTTGCAAAATACTTTCCCCATAATATTCCTGGGAGATAGGTAGTATAAATATCATTACCACCATTTTATAGATGAGGAAGCAGAGACTCTGAGAGACAAACTCACTTGCTATCCATCCACCGATAGTGTGTGAACCAAGATGCCATCTCAGATCCAATACTGCAGTACTGTAGTATGCTTCCCCTTATAACTCTATAAGCATAGGTATTCCTAGGACCTAAAGCACCCTAGGGTGTTGCCATGAATACTTTTCTTAATTACACATCACAATACTTTATTGTGTGTCTTTATGTAGTGAAGTTAATTAGAAGTGATTTATTCTTAGTGAACCCATGCTGGTTCCCAGTGATCACTGTTCCCTTCTCTAGGTGTTCACAAGTCATTTGTTTAACAAATATTTTAGAATTTTGTTGTCAATCACAGACCCATCTATAGTTTTGGAATCTATTTTTCTTCTCTTTTTGATGGTAAAATTTCCCAATAACAAGTCTTTGGGTAACTAGTTTGTTCTCCACAATTCCTAAAAATCATAGACACTATCTCCATAAACATATATGCAAGGATTTTCCCCCAAAACTCTGATGTAATTCATGTGGCCCAAATTGATTTTCCATTTCAATTCCCTTAAATAATGTTACTTTACTTTTTCTGTTTTAAGGTCATTTTTCTAACAGATACAAATTATGAGTTGAGTACTTCAGCTTTCTTTCTGTTACTGTTAAAAATTAGTCTCTAGTAGAGGGCCTATACTTTTCATGATTCTTCTTGCTTCTCTGAATATAATTTTTAAAAGTAATTTTTATTTTCCATGACATTTTCCACTTCATGGGCCACCTTGATACATATTGAGGACATGTATGACAAGAAAAGTGGGTATTTTAGTCATATTGTGAGAATGAGAGAGAGCAGATGAGAGCTCCAGCATTACATTGGTGCCCCCCAAATGTGAACTCACCAGAGGAAGGCATCCTGAAGCTGGAGTGATTGTCAGAGAAAAATCCTGAACAAGAATTCCACAGGCTGGGAGAGTATGGAGGTACTTGTACCAATGAAGTCATAAACCTATGGAAAATCAAAGACTTAAATAGGTCTGAAAAATCTCAATTCACTCTGAGTTGTGGTCCTCTACCCACTACTCCTATATATCCATGACACCTGTTTGTATTATATGTATTATATGCACACTCTTCTATTCACTTATTTCCTCTAATAGAATGTAATCAATCTCCTTGAGGTCAGGGGCCATTTCATTCTTCATATTTGCATTCTTAGCACCTGTCCTATGCCTGGCCCATTTTAGGTGTTTAGTAATACTTTTTGTTTGACTGGTTCATTCTTGCTTACGTATCCCATCCTCCTTTCCAGCTTTAATACATGTTCTCTTAAGTTCAAATTCCATTGAAGAACAACCTGTATCACTGTGTTTAGTTTAAGGAGTGCTAAACTTGGAATTTAAAGACTTAAGTTTGAATCTTGGTTCTTAAATGTCATTGTGGATAAATTTCTCAGCCTTTCAGAGCTTTGCTTTCTCTATATGAAGATAATGATATTGGGAGACAGGTAAATAATTATAGCAATAAAAACAATTATCATAAGTTACACTCACATGATTCTTTACAATTTACAAATCGGATCACTCTTACATCACTTCATTTTAAGTTCACAACAATCTCACCGAACAGATGGAAGGTATTATTATCTCCATTTTACCAATGTGGAAACTGAGCCTTATAGAGATTTAGTGAATGTTTAGACAATTCTACATAGCTAACCAGTGCGGAGAGTCAGGCTTATGAATGTTCAATGTTCAATGGTTTACCCAAGTTTCCTCAAGCAGGGAGTAAAAGAGGTGGCATTTGAACTCAACTCCTCTGGCAATGTTCTTTTAAAACAAATAGTAGTTTTACTTAATAACCATTTGTTTTCTTTTCCTTTCATTTCTCTGTTCTGTTGAGAAAAAACAGAAACAAAACCTTTGTGTAACTATTCATAGTCAAGCAAACAAATTCCTACGTTGAGCTAATAACTTTTCCATTCTATTACATTGCCTCTTTCAGAAGTAATAAGGAACCACTGAGGCTTTATTTTTGTTCTGAGCAGTTCAGAGCTATGTTTTGTGGAGAAGTATGAATGTGCTTTGGAAAGAGTAATCCAGCTGCAAGGTTTGGGATAGGTTGAAGGATGGAAAGATTGGACCTGGTAAGACTTGAAGACTGAAGACTACATGACTTGATTAGGTCAAAGTCATTGGTGTTTTTCTCTGTGAAAAGAGAAGCGACGGAGACCGTTGTGCACAATACCTGTGCAACACATCCTTAAAATGACATTTGCTCGACTTGTAAGAGCTACTGAATGTATTAAGCATACACATTTATTTCATCAGGAGCACATGAACTGAAGTCGAGGAGGTGATGATACACAGGATTTCTAGACTTAAAGCAGCTGCACCATTTTAGGTTACTAAGCGGAGATCATTGGGTACATCATTCACAGGTGAAGTGATGTTACTGAGCCACCATCAATAGTTTTTGTGCAGACATACTGCAACTCTCTAGGACTGTCTCTTGTGCAAGTAGAAGTACAGCTATATTAGCTGTCCAGCTGAGCTTTCGGGATAGAATTGAGGGTCATGCAATGGAATTTTGTACGGTGTAGTAGAAAAAGTTGTTCTTATAAGTAGAAGACTTGGTTTTGAATTGCGTTTCTGATACTTACTACGTGACCTTAGGCAAGCCACTTAACTTGTTTAAGATTCCATTTCTTCATTCAAAAAATGAGCAAAATAGTGTGTACATTTCTTACCTGAGAAGGTCGTTGTGAAGAAAAGACTTTGTAAATCTGAGAGTGCTACATAAATGTTAACTGTTACTGTTTGACCAATGTGGCCATCAAACTCATGACCTCCTGACTTATCTTCACAATCTCATTTTCTATTCTTGCTTTTCCCTAATTAATCAAATTGTCCAGAACTATCCATTCAACTAACTTGACGACATGTGTATGGTGGTGAGAATAAACAGGACTAATTATGAGAATCCTGATTATTTTACTGATTTCCATACTGCTGATGGTTTGCATGTTAATGGTAAGTGTTGGTCCCAGAACTTTATTCCTATGCAACCAGATATCTGTTCTCAGCCCTGTAATAATGCAGAGAGTTTGTAGAGACTCTGCAGCCTCCTTTGTTTCTCCCTGTGTCCTTTCCAATTTGCATTTTCCTCATTGTTTTTGAAACTCTTAGTATTTATCTTCAAATTTTCATACTTATTTGGCATTTTAATATTTCACAAGTTCTGGACCCAGGCTTCACATCTGTATACCAAAGTGTAATGACTAGTGTCAGATCTGTAATTCTGAATGTTGGGAGGGATATCTGAGGCCCAAACTGTAGCTGAAATGCCACAGAATTACTCAGTGCTTATGAGTAAAAAGGAGAGCTTACATTTATGTAGAATTTGAAGGTTTATAAAATACTTAACATATATTATCACATTTGATTCTCTTAACTGCCTTTTGAGGTAGGTTCTCTTATTATCTTCATTTTACGGACAAAGGAACTGATCCTGAGAGGGATTAAGTAATTTACCCCCAAGTCACTTAACATAAGACATAGCTACCTAAATGGTCAAGGCTAGATGAGAGCTCAGAACATTTCCTGACTCTTTCTTAAGTCCAACATTATTCAATCCATCCCACAATTGCTAATTTCTGGCTACTTTCAACATAATGAATGAAAACATATTATGACATTTACTTGTTGAAGAAGAATTAATCATCAAAGCAGACGAAATATATCATGCCAGACCCTTTATCCTATTCTATATTTGTTTCATTTTGTTTGCTTATGAAAACATTCCTGTTCTGTTACTATTTTGGAGTAAGAAAGAGAGACAAATAATAAATATTATTAGCATTTATATAACTCTTTAAGGTTGTAAAACACTTTAAAATGTTATCTCATTTAATTCTCACATTTACCTTGTGAAGTAGTTGTTATTTCTATTTTAGAGATGAGGAAAACTGAGAGTGAGAAGGGCTAAGTTACTTGAGCAGGATTATACAGCTATTAAGTGTCTGAGGTAAGAATCAGTCTCGGGTGTTCCTGACTCCAAGTCCAACACTCTTCCTACTATAGGACATCTCAAGGTGAAGTTACCAACTAAATTTTAATGAAATCGCTCAACTTTTTCTTGGTGAAAAAAGACCCTCCGCTAGATTGCCTTTTTAATGTCTGTTTCACAAATAACACATGAGGGGCACTCGAGGTTTTAGACTCTAGCCTCTCACAGGTTCACTCTTGATCTGGTCAGACAGGGAAGACAAGAAGACAGTTTTGGAGGGGTTAATAATTTTACTTTATCCTAGTCTGGTCTTCTCAATGGGTTGCTGATGATGGGAGCACCAACTACAGCATTCCCTAATCACTCTTCTTGCAGGGGCTGGTGGGAAGGATGGGGCAATTATCCCTACATCTTGCTGGGGTCAGTCAAGACAGGTACAACTTGTGCACTCCCCTACATCCCCTCAGGCCTCAATGGGGGCCAGTTGAGGCACATACCTACATTCCTCTATGCATTACCCAAAAGCAAAATGGGTTCCCCACTCACTGACCAGTGCCCATTTGCTTTATAGGGCAACAGACAAAGAAGGCATCTTGCCAACCTTAAGTTCACAGGTTAACTTTAGCAATATCATCATTTGGTGCAAGCATAGTAAATATATTATCTCACTGTGCAGTCTAGCAGGACTGCCCATCACTATAATTCTAGGAATTACTGCCTGGGATCCTTGGGGCCATTCTTGGAGTTATCTAGCACCTGGAAACTAGACATTGCCATGGTCATGGATCCCGAGAAACTAAACTCCAAAAAGGATAGCAAATTCCTCCTTATTTGCAATATCTCATGCTGGGATAAAGGGTGACTTTAGTTTCTTGGGAGCTATATCAGTAGAGTATAAGCATTGGCAATTCACAGCAAACTGGAAAACTTAGGGAACTAGTCCAGAGATGGAAAAAATGGCCATAGGATTAGCTGCCAGGTAATGAATTTAGAGGTCACAGAACACTTGATGATGGTTTACAAAATTGTGTATAGGTTGTAATCTGGTTTGGTGGTTCTGAAGGAATATCCATGGTTATAAGATGACTAATCTTTTGTTACCTGAGATATCATCTAGTCCAAACACCTCATTTTATAGATGAGGAAATTGAAGCCCAGGGAGGGTTAAGTGATGTATAAAGTTATACAAGTAGTGAGTGGAAGATCCCAGATTTGAACACAGACCTCTTTCCTCCCCTCTCCAGCTCTAAACACAATATTCTTTCCACCCTACCATCTTGGAAAGAAGAGAAAAAAGGAAGAAATTCCAAGTGGTATGAGTGACACAGAATAAAAAAGTAAGTTGTAGTATAGAAAGTTTCAAAATGACATTCAGGGTAAATCTTGTTCTGTATCTTTCCACAAATGTCCATAATAGCATCACATGTATTATTTATGGTATAACACTTCTCTTGCTAGATTGCCCATTCTTCCATTGCCTCTACTTCCAAATGGAATTTGGGGCTCCCATTGCTCTGTCTGGGCACTGATTGGTGAACATTTACCTCATTTGGTCTCATCTTTAGAACCTCCTGTACCACTTCTTGACCATTTCCTTGTAATATCCCTCCTCCACTCTCCATTTCTAACTCCAGATCTGAGAATCGTAATCACCTCAGTGATATCATTTCTGGAAAGGCTATGTCAACCATTTGCCCTTTCTCTTCAATCACCATTGTCTTCTGAATTTCCTATCCAAAACACTAGTTTCTGACAATCTCTCCCCCTCAAAAGTTGTCTTCCTCTATCAAATTCCTTGAAAGTGGGGGCTTTTACTTGTTTTTGTATCTTCAAGGTTAGCACAATGCCTGGCACATAGGAAGAATTTAGTAATCATTCATTCATTCATTGTTTTTGATGTTTACATCTTCCCTCGGTCTGTGATTCTTTAATCCCTGTCATAGAGCTTTGGGCTTAGTTTAATCTTTAAGAGGGCACATAAACAGGAATCAAAGAGTAAGGGACATAATGACTTACATTTATATAATTAGTTCTTTATAGTTTACTGGGAATGTCACAAGAGCAGGACTCAGTCACGCAAACTTTGTGTTTCTTCTAGTGCCTAGTATCATGCTTCATATACAGTAGGTGCTTAATAAACATTTGTTGTGTTACAAAATGCTTTTCAAATAAAAATTCTGTGAGGTAGTTAGAGCAAGTATCATTTGCTTTGGGGAAGAAACGGAGGCTCTGAGAAGTTAAATGATTTTCCCAGGGGAGTTATATAGCTAGTAAATGATAAGACCTGACTCCAACTCAGATTTCTGGATTTGGAATCAAAAGACCCAGGTTTAAATGCTGGATCTGTAATTGACCACATGTATGATGTTGGGCAAGTGGTTTCCTCTTTCTGTGCCTCATTTTCCTAATCTGTAAAATGAAAGGGATGCACTATTTGACCTCTAAGTTCCCATTTAGCTCCTGAACTATTTTTCTATGACTCCACATCTAGTGCTTTTCTCATTAAATTAGATTGATGGTCTTAAAAAGGAGGAATAACTATGATTAACATTTCCCCTCATTAGTTACAAGATTCTTTCCATATCTAACACAACATTCTATCTCCCATCTCCAAGTCTTTGGATAGACTATATGTATGTTTTCCGCTCCAGGTATCTCTGCATCTTGGAAACATAGCTTCCTTCAAAACTCATCTTGGGACCTGCCTGCAACATAGGATCTCTCGAGGACCTCCTTCTCTCCTCTGTTAGTGCTTCCGCTGAAGTTACCTTGTATTTACATTGCATTAATGTGTTAGTCATAATGACGTGATGAATAGAAAGCTAATCTCAGCTTTCAAGTCTTACCTTTGATACATGCTAGTAGTGTGACACTATGTAAATGACTTAACCTCTTAATGTGCTAGGCCACCCTTGAGTTGCAAAGAAGGGGCTGACCTGCAATGGGAGGGCAAGTTGCCTCAACCAATGAAATCCCAATCTACTTATGTAAGCATGCCATTTTCCCCAATAGAATAGGGTAAGCACTTTTTAATTTTTTGTCTTTGTGTCCCCAGGGCCTAGTACAGTGTCTTGGCATATTAAAGGTGCTTAAGAAATGCCAGTTGATTGAGTGGTTGATAGAATGTTTGAAAATCTTGGTGTGATTGGCTGATCCAAGGGGATAAGGGGCAACTAGGTTGTACAGTGGATAGAATGCTGGGCCCAGAGTCAGGAAGATTCATCTTTATGAGTTCAAATATGCTTTTAGATACTTACTAGCTGTGTGACCTGGGCAAGTCACTTAACCTTGTTTGCCTCAGTTTCCTCATCTGTAACATGAATAGGAGAAAGAAATGGCGAACTGCTCCAGTATCTTTGCCAAGAAAACCCCAAATAGAATTGGACAATTGAAGCGATTGAATAATATCTACAAGGCAATAACACAGAATCCAAATCTACTCTTTGATAACCGTAAGTACACAAATATCCCCTTAAGGGTCAGAATTTGGTGTGCATGAAATTATCCACTACCTCAGGACTCCATAGATGAAATTTAACTTGTGTGTCGCCAAATGGCTCACTGAGAGAGGAAGCAGGAAAGCCTCTGAAGATGCAGACTGGCAAATGGACCTTTTCCAATTACTGCAGCCACACAGAAAAAAAAAAAAAACCAACCAAACAACAAACCCTTCAATTGCCTGAATCCTGAGTGTAAGGATCCATTTAACTTAATATACTTCCGGCTGTGGAATACCCCACACTCAGCTGGAATGCTGCAGTAGTTACATTGGTAGCCAATTAGCAGGATGGTACAGTCTCAGCCAAGTAACACCAATCTCTATAGACTCGGTATAGAGAGTGAAATTAGTTCAGACAAATACCTGTTAATCCCTTGTTCTTGGCTGGTCTGGAGGCCTACTGTGAAGTGCTAATAGCACTGGGAAATCTCAATTCCCAGTGTCAAGAGTTTAACAGACTAAGTCTATTAAATGAAGAAATTTACTCTGAATTAGCTTTGATCAAGTAATTCTAGGTGCTGTACTCTTACACAAATAAAGGTCGCTCTCAAAAACAGGTCACTCTTTCTCTCAGGCGGTTCTCTAGAGACAGTTCCCTGCCTTCCTGCCCCCCTTTTCTTTCTTTTTTTTTTTCCCATGCCATAGCCAGAGGCAGAAAGTGCCAGCTTGAGGAGCTAAGCTTGGGGTAAGGGGAGCAGGCAGGGGAGAATAACCTTACTTCAAGGGGAGGTCCAAACGGACTTGATGACCGAAGAATTGGGATTGTGGGGGAACTGTGTAGAGAGGGAATATGGAGATTCTGCTTGATAGTAGTGTGAGACTGTAGCTAGCTGTTTCTGCAGAGAAAGGGCTTTCCTAGATTTACGTGTGTACGCTCTGCCCTCTGCTGGCATGTTTAAGTCATGTATCTGTCACTTTTCCCATCAAGAGGAAAAGCTTGCAGAATTTCCCCATCCAGATTGCACAGCCTGTCAGCCCAGAGCTGTGGAAAAACACACAGACAAACAAGCAAAAAACAAAAAACAAAAAACAAACCCAAAACCATTCCCCAATATTCAACCCTTATCTCCTCCTCTCCCCAAAAACCTTTTCCAAACCTGGCAGCAAAATTTAAATTCCAGCTTGTATAATAATGTCTGCCATTCAGAACCCCAAATAGCAGTCCTCAGACCTGAGGGTGGGGGGAGGAGTTTGAAAGGGATTTTCTAGTTCTTAGGGACCCAATTCAATTTTGCAATTTCTAAGTCTTTGGATGAAGTCCCCAGAAATTCAAATGTCACTTCTTATGTGCCCAGTGATGTGACAGTTGCTTAGTGGGCATTTGAATCTTGTCTCTGCAGTAGTCAGCTCAGAAACTTCTCAGACTTTTTAAGTGTCGTCAGGCCTGATGCAAATTTTCATTGACGTCAAGTATAGGGTGGTATGGCTGTTGATGGCAGTTTTTAGTGAAGGGTATGGAAAGAGGATGAATGAAATCTTATTGAAAAAAGGAGGAGGGGAAGGAAAATTGAGATATGTGAAGGGAAACAGGGTGTAGATGATCTAATGCCTTTGGGGTCTGTGGAGATGAGTCAAGCATCGCAATACTAAGAGATGAGGAGGAAGGATGGCTTTACATTTTGACATGTCAGTGAAAGAAAACCAAAGGAGTTGCGCAGCAAGTAGCAATTTGTTAAGTGCTTTTCAGGCGTGATACACCAGACTATTTGAGGAAGAGAAGAAAGAAGCATTACCTTCAGGGAGGGGGAGGATGATGCTCAACCCTCCCTAGGCTGAAGAGAACCTGAAGAGGTTCCTTTCTCAGGAACCAAAAGAAGCACTGTATTTTGGGGAGGTAGAACAGAAGGCTATTGCTGCACCTCTTTAGCACTGGAAAGGAAAAATTTAAAATTTGGCCCGGGACACAAATGGACTGAGTCTGCCAATATCTCTCTAATCCCTCCTGGACATTGACAGGCATCATTTAAACCCTTCATACAGTTTGGCACCTTTCAGCATGGTTGGCAGATTGTGTTTAGGAGAGATGGGTGACGAATAGCACAGGTGTTGTTTTACGCTAGGATTAAGTCACTGGGAACGGAGATGTAGCACAGAGATATTTGGATGACACCTTCCCTCCTTCTGTCTGGCTTCAGTTTATTGAATCTGTCCCTTATATAATCATGGCCATTGTATGTTGAATCACTTCATCCCAATTCAGAAACACAGCATCCCACAGTGCAGAATGATCTATTGGTGTCAGGCCATAGAAAACTCTCGGCCCTTTTGTTCTCCTTTTGAGCTGTTAGACTAGGCAGAGTAGATTCTAAGCCCCTCGTAACAATGGATTCCAGCTACACCTGTTTACCAAGAGCTGCTAATCAGGACTAATGCCTTTATTTTACAATAAAATATCATGCAAATTGCATGGGGATACTCCGTGGACATATTTAATCTGCACTTTGCATGTAATAGCACATCGCTCAAACCTTTTAGAATCCCTAAGTGCTAAGTTATAAGGAAAGCTCACCACTTTGATTTTAAAGATTATGTAGTAGCATGGGGAAAAATCACTTTATGCATATACAGTCTCTCCTGCATGAAATCTTTCCAGGGCCACAGTTATACCTGTAGGTGTGCTATGTCAATTCATCCCTTATGGGAACTATGCTTATAGAAAGATGATACTTCTGCCTCACTATCAGTGGGGCATGAGTTTGAGTTGTTATTATTATTTTTTGTGGTGGAGATGGATTTAGTTGATCAAGTCACGTTCTCTTTTACCTGGCCAGCTTAGTAAACATAAATATGTATATTTGGCATTTTCCCCACTGTGGCATGGTGTAATACATAGGGTTGTTGTTGCTCGGTTGTTTCAGTTGTGTCTGACTCTTCATGACCCTATTTGGGGTTTCTTGGCAAAGACACTGGAGTGCTTTCCCATCTACCCTTCCAGTTTATTTTACAGATGAGGAAACTGAGGCAAATAGGGGATAAGTGATGTGTCTAGGCTCACACAGCTAGTAAGTGTTTTAAGCTGGATTTGAATTCAAGTCTTCCTCATACCAGGCCTGGAGAACTATCCACTGTGCCACCTAGCTGCCCCTATGTTGAGGACAGAGCTGGGAATAAAGGCAGGAAAACATCTTTTCACGTCTTGTCTCTGACGTTTACTGTGTGACCCTAAGCAAGTTATTTCATCTCCCAGCACTCCATGACTTTAACTTTCAGAGAAGGTAACGAATTGAATGGTTAGAAGGAGTTCCTAACATCAATGAAATAGTAAATCCACTCCCCATCCTTTTTTCCCATTGAGTTTGATCTGGGTATGAATCTTGTTTCTGCTGTTTACTCCTTGTGGGACCTAAGTCACTTAACCGTCCTCTGCTTCAGTTTTCTTAGCTGTAAAATGAGGATCTGGGCTATATGATCTATAAGGTCCCTTACAGCTCTGAATCATTTAATTACTTTTACTACTAATTGTTGGCTCATTGATCTTTCCGATATCAACTGCTGAACAAAATGGGCCTCAAGGAAAGTGAATTTGAGTGAATATCCTCCTATTGTAGCTATTGAGCTCTACTGCTCAGCTCTGAGAAGCAAGTCCTTGCTGAGAAGAATTTGAAGGTTCAGCTTTCCACTGGGTCAGAGATGGTGGAGGAGACTCCCTTGTGCCTTGTAAAGACAAAGAACACGGCGCTCTCTTGGATCATTGGGGGGGAGTGAGTTCCGGAGTAGTAGGTCCTCTGTCCAGGATGGGCTCTCCCAGGCTCTTTGAGTTAGAATGTGACTATTATTTAAATCAGTGTCAAGTGGTTTGCATAAAAAAGTCTTGCTATCTTGTCTGTTACTTTCTCTTATGTAAGTCTTCTTCTAGGCTGCGAAATGAGGCGGTGGTTACGCTTCTTTAGACCCCTTAAGAATTAACCAGTCTATCTGATGATACTTAGTTTCAAGTTACGCAGAAGAAATGTACTTTTTTCCTTCTTAGTAGATCACCATAATTAAAAGAGGAAAGCTATGTATTCCCCCTTACTTAAGTAAATGTTACTTAATATTAATTTCAATCCGAAAAATCTTTTATTAAAGGATTATAGGATGTGGAACAGAAAAGTGGAACAGGAAGTGCAATATTGCAAACAAACATCCACGAAGGAGTAAATTTCCTTTAGTTCTTTGGCAATAGTTACATTTCATTCTCCTAAGTGGCCGTGGCACAGCTGTTCACTTTAATATGCTTCATATGAGCTACAAACATAATGGGGCTATTTTTAAAAACAGTCTCCTTTTCTGCTTGGCATATTAGTAAGATGATGAGGAGAATCTGTACACCGCCTCTGCGGTCAGTCACTGTAGGGAGCTCCCACAAGTTGCAGCAAAGTGCTTAGGAGTGGGTGGAAGATGGAGAAACAGAGAGCCAGCGGCATTTTGGAATGGCCACCATTTGGTTTAGCCTTGGGTCTGTTCCTTTGGTTGTGGCATTCCTCTAGCAACATTTCTGTGAAAATACAATAGGGCTAAAAGTCTCTCTCTCTTCTCTCCCTCCTTTCCTTTCTTCCTCCCTCTCTCCCTCCCTCTCCCTCCTTCCCACTTTTTCTCTTCCTCTTTCTCCCTGCCTCTTCCCTCTCTCTCCTTGTCTCTCTCTCTCTCTCTCTCTCTCTCTCTCTCTCTCTCTCTCTCTCTCTCTCTCTCTCTCCCTCTTTCTCTCTTTTTCTCCCTCCTTCTCCTTCTCCCTCTCTCTCCCTCCCACTCCATGGATGGGCAGTGGAATGGAGAATTAGAAGTTTCCAGTAAGCCAATTCAGCCAGGCAAATGAGTACACATACACACACACACACACGCATCCACCTATCTGCTTATGTACCTACAGTCTAAAAGAAGACGTTCTTATATTTTCGAAGTCTATTTTATTGGAGTTAATGTTGGGAGATGAGAACATGGAGGGGAAGCCCAAGACTGGTTCTATAGCATAGAGTGTCAAGCACATAGTAAGTTTGCTGTTTGATTGCCTTATCGGCCACTTTTTGAAGTGGAGATTTAGGACTTGCCTTATTCCAAATGCACTTTGAGTCCAGAAAGGATTGATTTTGGTTGCTCAAGTTAACTGAATAATTACCAAATCTCTTCTTTGTCTTGTGTCATATAGATGTAATGTGTGTGTGTGTGTGTGTGTGTGTGTGTGTGTGTGTGTAGGTACATAGGTAGGTTGCCTACTCAGACTTAGAGAAAATGATCACAGACAAAAGAATGGGAATTGAGTGTCCACAGGGCTAGTGAAATTTCACAGGGCAGTACAAATATTATGAAGTTCAGTTAAACAAAAAGAACTCACTCATGCGGTTGTTATAGAATATAAGAAGGAACAAATTGATAATGTAGCCTTGTTTTGTGCAAAGGAAACTGGCTTAAGATGATATTATTTTGATACATCTAAAATTGCAATAATAACTACGTCCAAGAAAAAGTGAATGTCGGTGAGAGTCCAACAGAGACTATTTCTCTAAGAATAGGCATCAGAATATGTACCATTGTATTCATAGTATCATTAAAATATGAATAAACAGCAGTAACTTTTTCATTATGCCCGAGAAAGAACCTCCTACAGGGAATGAAAATTGAGTGGTGTATATTTAATAAATTAAAATCAATAAGAAATGGTTATTTACTAGAATTCAGGAAGGAGGAAAGGAAGACTGGGAGAACGAAAAGGTAATAATCTGTGATATACATTTAATTCAGTTCAATTCAATTCACTGCTCCTTTATATTGATTAGACGCCTACCTCATTTAGCTTATTGTTTGAGGTGCTAGTTTAGATGAGACCTAATAGGTCATTACTAATGAGGGAGGCAGGTTCCTGGAGCATGTGAACTGTGCTTTAAAAGCTAGGTAGAAATCTAACAGGTGATTAAGAAAGGGAAGGCATTCCAAGGACAGGGAACAGTATGGGCATCAGTACAGACGCAAGGCTCAGTGCATATCTGAGGGAAGAGACAGTGAGCTGAGTGAGCATGGCTGGGACTTACAGTACGCTGAGAGTTTTGAGAGAAGGCTAGGAAGGTTGGTGGTGTCGGACTGTAGAGGGTCCTGAACGCCGGGCAAGGAGGTCAAACTCTACTTGAAAATTTTTGAGCCATTTAAACTTACAACTCTCTCAGATTCAACATTGAAATATATAACCCTAATAGCTGGACCCTAGTATAATGGCATGTTTGTCGATTGGGGGCTGGGAGTTGGAGGTATATAGATGTAAACCTAAGTCGTTTTTTGTTTTGTTTTGTTTTGTTTTTTGAGGCAGTGGGGTTAAATGATTTGCCTAGGGTGAACCTAAGTCTTGAATTATAATGAATGGTAGAAACCATGAGAAAAACAAAGCAAAACATAACAAAAGAGAAAATAGTTTCATTCTGCATTCTGACTTCATAGTTAGTTCTCTGGATATCAACATCATTTTGCATCATGAGTCCTTTGGAAATGTTTTAGGTCTTTACATTGCTATCAAAAACAGTCCTTGCACACTATGACTGTTGTATTACAGTTCTCCTCATTCTGCTGTCAGTTCATATAATTCTTTCCTTTCCAGGTTTTTCTGAAGTTCTCCAGTTTGTCTTTTCTTACGGCACAATAGTATTCCATTATATTCATATACCATAACTTGTTCAGCCATTCCCCAATGGATGGGCATCTCCTCGATTTCTACGTCTTGGTCACCACAAAAAGAGCTGCTATAAATATTTTTGTACATGTGGGTCCTTTTCCCATTTTTAGGACCTCTTTGGGATACAGCCCTAGAAGTGGTGTTGCTGTGTCAGAACCTAAGTCTTAGATGAAGAACACTTTAAATCTCTTTCTGAATAATACATAACCTTTTCTTTTTCTAATTAATGACCATTTATACCATTAAATCTAAAAAACGAACAAGTCTATTTTCTCCATCTTCTCTGAAATTGACTTGGCTACATATAATTAGAACATAGTGAAGAAGATATGAAGACAGTGGCCTTTGATCCCGGATGAATCTCCTCCATGTCTTAGTCAGGGAGACCTGAAGTACGCCCACAGCATCTGAGACCTTAATGTAGGTTCTTTTATTGACCGAATTTTCTTAGTCTCTCTTTTCTATTTGACAACTTCCCTTTCCCCCAACCCCCACCCCATTTGACAGCTTAAGTATAGGAAACTGAACTTTTAAACAGTTAGATACCAGTATCATTTTCTTCAACAGTTTGTACCCTGTTTTGGTTGTTGTGACTAGAGGACAAGCTGTTCTGAAAGCTGGACCCTCTCTTTCTTCTCCATACCGCTCTATATGGGTAGGGATTTTAGAAAGAAGGTCCCTATTTGAGAAGTTCTCTGCTAATCCTTTCAGAACTTGATTTGGGTGAGAACCCCAAATTGGGTATCAAGGTTTTATAAAATTTTTATTAGCTTGAAATAAGGGACTTATAATGCATTTTGGGAATAGGATATGATTCTATTGGAAGTGTTGTGTAGAGAGCCAATTAATTAAGTTGGGTATGATGGTATGCACCTGTAAACCCAGTTACTGGGGAGACTGAGGCTGGTGGATCCATTAACCTTGGGTGTTCTGAGCTACAGTGGATTGTATAGATGAGGGGTTTACATTAAGTTCATTATCTATATGGTGAGCTCTTGGAAGTGGGGGGACACTAGTTTGCCTAAGGAGTGGCGAACCAGTTTGTGTTGGAAATTGAGCAGGTCAAAGGATAAGAAGTGGGATCAGGACTATCATTAGCCTCTACTTTTCCAGCATGGGTAAGATGGGGACAACTAGACTTTTAAAAAAATAGAAATAGAAATCCCATTAGACTTAGTTTAAGAGACTTGGGTTCTTTTTGTGCCAGTAATTTTATTTGTTAACAAAGGGCAAACCATTTCACCTTTTTGAGACTCACCTGTTGGAGATCCATGGGGCTCCTCAAGATCCTTTCAGGGGTTCACAAAGTCAAAACTTTTTATAATAGATGTTAAGAAAATCTAGTTTCTAATGTGCTAAATGTGTGTGTGTGTGTGTGTGTGTGTGTGACTTTGTCCTTCCTTGCCGAAGAAGACCATGCCTTCAGAGAAATGATGAGATGAGTTGTACCTGAATTTGTTTTGAGTGAGTGAGGGCTGAATATGCTAAATATCTGTAGCCAGAAACCACAGAAACAAAAGCTCTTTGGGGTCTTCAATAATTCTTAAGCATGTAAAGGGGTTCTAAGACCAAAAGTATGAGAACCATTGAATTAGACCATCTTTATGATCTATTCCAATTCTAAGATTTTATGTATAGGAACCATGGATGGACCACATCAGGAGACAGAATTTTGGCACAATTTAAGCCAAATAATCAGATCTTTTTAAAACTATGTTGGACTACTTGCTGTTTCCTGTTTACGTATTATTTTCTTTCATCTACGCATATTTGTACAAGTCTTCTCCCTTGTCCCCCATGCATTCAGTGCACTCCTTTGTCTTTGCCTGTTGAAATCCTTCTTTTACAAGACTCAACTGAGGTGACAATGCTTCTAGGCCATCTTTCCTGAGCCCTACTCTCAAAGTGGTTTCACCCTTTCCCAATTTTCTTGGAATGCCACTAGATTTTCTTTTCTTTTTCTTTTTACCCCTATGACTCAGCCTTATACTATCACTGTTAATCTTTGTATCCCCAGTGTCTAGTGCAGTCTTTACACACAGTAAACATTTAGTAAATATTGAATTGACTTGACTTGAATTGAACAATTTCCTAGTAAGGAAAATGATCCAAAAAATTGAATGAGCTGTTTTATGAAGTGAGTTCCTTGTCATGGAGGTCTCTGAGTATTGAATTGGGAATTCATACTTGAGTTCCTTGAACTTGGAAGACACTTTCAACTCTAAGATTTTATGACCCTACGAATAAACCATTTATATGATGTCTCTGGTTTGGCCGTTGTTTTGTTGATTAGCTTCAGGAAAGTCTCTTCTGTGTTCCTCCTTTCCCATATGCATCAGTTAGCAAGTATTTATTGAATGCCTACTATTTTCCCAGAATTTTGCTTGTAAGTCATTAGAGTTAAGCAATAATTTGATTGTCTTTGAAGAGATGGTATTAGAGTTTTATGTGAAAGTTATGGAATGTTCATGCACAGAAATGGGAATACTTTTTATCAGAGAATGACACTCATAATTAAAAGAGAATACTGCATTGTGTTTTAAATAGTATCAGTAATGAATTTTCAAAATATAAGAAAATTGATAAATAATAGTCTAGTTTGAGTGGGACTTCAAGAATATAGAAAGAAATAGTGAGAGATAAGCCTGCAGAGCTAGATTGGAGCTAGATTATGCTTGAAGTGTCAAACTGAAGAGTTGGAGTTTTATTCAAAAGTCATTGAAAAGTTTTGGGTAGAGAAATAACATAGGTTTTTGTATGAAGAAGAGTAATATGGCAAAATGTCAAGGAAGGATTTGAGAGGTAGAATGGAGAAAGAAAGACTAGATAGAGACCATTGCAATAATGCTGAGAGATAATGAGATGTCCCAGTATTATGTCAGGGAAAAGGGAGAAAGAAAACAATGGAGAGATGAGATTCCGTGAAATTGTATGGCAAATTGGAAGAAAAATTCTATTCTTTTGAAGTATTGAGTTTGAGATGATGGAAATACTTTCAGTTGGAGACATGTAGGAGATGGTAGAAAATACAGGTCTGGTGTTCAAGATAAAAGTCAAGGTCGAAGATAATCGATCTGGAAATCAATTTCATTAAGCCGATGACCGAAATTCTGCAATCATTGCATAGTAATGTTCTTAATGTCATGGAGATTGTTGTTTCTCTGATTTTTGAGTCATGGGTCTCTATTCTGGAGTCATGGTAGAGAGAAAAGATTCTTGGACTCAGAAATTCAAAGATCTGGTTTAAAAAATCTGGCTTTGCCAATGAGTAGTCGTGAGACCTCTCTGAACTTGTATTTTCAACCGCAAAATGTGGGCAATAATCTGTGGCCTTACAAAGGTGTTCTGAGAATTGTGTGAGATAATCTATGTCAAAAAACACAATAATGAGTTATTATTGTTAGCGGACAACAGTAGTAAATATGATTCACTTCCTTCGTTTCACGTATGAGGCAGCTGGCCAGATAAGTGATTTTTCCAAAGTTGCACAGCTAGGGAAAGAGCTGGGACTAGAGCCCAGGTCTGCTGAATCCCAGACCAGTGTTATCTTTCCTACTCTCCATCTATCATCTTCTTGTTAATGTCAAGTGTCAATGAGATGTTGGGTCAGGTCATGTAAAGGAATAATTTCCTGTATACTTTTGTTATTCTATCTCCTTCATATTAGAAAGGAGTTTTAGTACTGAGTGGAACAGAGCAGTTAATTAGTATTTTCATTGCTTGAAGGAGTGCAAAGCTTGACTTAAATTGGTCAACTCCTGGATTATACAGAGACGGAAATGAGACCTATTCAGCACAGGAGTCTCATTTAACATGAGGTCAATCCTGACCCTCCCACCCCATTTTTAGTATCCTCAAATTATTTTGGATATATTTTGTATTTACTTCTCTGTGGAGATGTTATAACTGAACTTGTAAGTAGACTATCAGCTCCCTGAGGGCAAGGATTCTTTTTTGATTTTATCATTGAATCTCTAGTACTTAGTCTAGTGCCATGTCCATAGTAGGGGTTTAATAAATGCTGGTTTAATCGAATCAACTACATATTGTAAAGCAGAAGTACTGTAATCTAGTTGTCATTAAAACCATTGTCCAATGTATAATGAGGTAATACAAATTTACTGGAGACTTTAAAATCCTTGATGGCAGATGGCCCAAATGGCACCCATCCGTTTGGTTACTAAATGACATTGCAAATCAACTCAATCCTGCTCTCTTCTCAGGCTATCTCTGGTGCTAGGCAGATTTAGCCTGTGTAAACTGAAGTTGCCATGGTCACTGGGGAACTCTTGGTTTAGTTGATGTATCTGTTTATGACTAGGGCTGTCAAGAATGGAATGATGACAGATAGAACTGGAGACTATACAGCTGTAATAAGGTTACCATAGTAGTCACTATGCCCTTTGGCTAGAGGTGGAAAATCAGCACATGGAACTTTGCTTAGCTAGTGGTGTTTCTGTCCTTTTGATTTCATATCATCTGGAAAGGAAACTAACAAATATCGATTAAACATTTCCTATGTATGAGACACTATAAACTCTCTACGAATAGAGTTCGTATCTCCTATTACATTTATATCCTGTGTGGTCCTTAGCATAGTGTCTTGAATACGTTAGGTGCAAAGTAAGATAGGGCCCCTGTATCTAAGGAGGTTAGAATTTGGGTGGGGGTTCCAAGACATAAAACATGAGGTTAACTAACATTGTAAGGCAAGAACACAAGATATATACCCAGATGGCATGGAAGTAATTATCAATCAATTGATGTCCCCCAGTCCATGATTCATAATCTGTCCATTCACCCAAACATGCCATCTTGGCATCTGCTCTGCCATAAGATCTCTCTCCTACTTTCAACCTCTTGCTCTTAGCATAGCAATCAAATAAATAGTACCATGGCTTCTGGAAAGGGTGTGTCACTTGGTTCCCCTATGCAGGACATCTTTGTGATTCCTTGACCTAACACTCCTGACCATCCCTGTAGGGGGATTTTTGGCCCCCTATTAGGATATGAACTCCTTGAGGACAGGCACTATAACTTTTGGCCCCCTATTAGTATATGAACTCCTTGAGGACAGGCACTATAACTATATTTGTACTCCTAGTGCTTATCACAGTTCCTGGGACATAGTAAGTGCTTAACATATACTTTTTTTGCATACACTCATTCAAATTTCCAGAGGAGCTGACGAACTCTGAAGGGTGAGGTGGTCTGGGGAACTAAACTTTGGGTTATTGTAATTAGGAAAGACAGAATAAAGAAAGAATGGCATTTTAGGCAAGGGGAGTGGTCCAGAGGTAGGAATTCAATTTAATGGACATTTATTTTACTGTGTTTTTCCTGGAGGGGAATAGTTTGCCTGCAAAAGAGGATGAATGCTCATGGCTAACGCTTATATAGCTAGTGTGTCCATGGATAGGGAATCTCCGGCACTCAGTATTTTTCTATAGAACTAAGGAATTAGAATCTATGTTCTCTAAGTTCCTTTCCTATTCTAAAAACCATATTTCTCAGAACCAGGAAAATAGTGCCACAACATTGTAAGTTAAATGTAAAGAACAAAAAATGTAAACAGTATTACATAATTTCAATTCCCAAAATTGGCCCTGGGAGAATAGTTGAGGAAATGTTGCTTTGAAAGGTCTTTATTATGAGCTCCTTGACTGGGAGAGTTAGGAAGTCGCTTCATAGAAATGTAGTTATGAAATTAAAAAATATCTAAAAGGTTCTGTAATTCTATTAGTAGAAGGAGATGAGGCTAGAGCCTTGAATCCACAGCTAATTTTCTAAGTGAAATTCCATGGAAAATGAGAATGCTTCAAATGAATTCTCATGCAGCAATGTTTTCATCATCTTGTAATTTTGTAGTCCTCTCTAAAATTACTATTAAATGAACATTTTCTGATGACCCCTTCTGGAAAACTGATTTTATTTTTGAAAGAGTAAGAGAATGCACCAGGTTTGGAGATAACATTTAGCTTATAATTTTAAGATGCACTTGGCTTAGCTCCCATATACCTTTGTCCTTGTCTGACTCCCTCCACTTCTCTCCCCTCAGCTCAGCTCAACAGGATGTGAGCAGGCTTCTGGGAATCCTGGCTTTACTTCTGACAAGCTAGATGACCTTGGGTATGTGACTTAATCTGTCTATGCCTCAGTTTTCTTATCTGTAAAATGAGAGCATTGGAAAAACTTTGAAGTTCTTCCTAACTCTGAATCTATGATCCTGTGAATGCAACAGATGTAAGAAACATTTAGCACATTCTATGTTATGGGAATATAAAACCAGAATTTAAGTAGTTCTTGCTCTCAGGAGCTTCCATTTCTATTTGGAGATAACATTTCCTCACTGGTTTGTAAGAGACATAGAGTGGCTTGAGGGGCCCATGTCCAGCTATATATATCAACCAGTAGGTGATCTTTAGGTTCCATGAACTGTAATAGAAAGGTAGCTTGAACCTAATTCTTGAGGCGGGATTATGAGTAATTATAGTCATGAACTGTTCTATTATTAGCTGTGCTACTTATATAAGACTGGGTGATTTGTTCTGTTTCTGGACTTACAGGGTTCTGAGCCAAGGTTCTTAGAAGACACTTTAATATTATATGAGCAGAAACCAGGTCATCAGAAAGTCTATCTGAAGATACATGAAATTAAACTCAATCTCATGGAAACCACTATGTAGTTGGGGTGTTTGGGCTGCTATGTTTGCCAGAGGTTAAGAAAAAAAGACCTCAATAGGCAAAGAGTACAGTCCTGCACCTGTTATTTTGGTCAGTTAACCATCACTGCCTCTACCAGTAAATCACTTTCTCTCATTTTCAACAGTCAAACAAATGACAAAGCCATTTTAAAATTACTGTAGTCTGATTACTAGAGTTCAAAGATTCAGAGATGGAAAAAATCTTAGCTGTCATTGTCCTATCCTTTCATGATGAAACTGAGGCAGACAGGGTCATCCAGATAGTAATTGTCTAAAGAAGGACTGTAACCCAGGTCTTTGTAGTTCCAAGTCCAACACTCTACCAGGTCACAATGCTTCTGATTCTGGAGAGGGAAAAGTAGAAAGGTGTAGATTCTTATTATGGAGTGGGGGAGGTGGAGAGATGGTAGAGCCTGGGAAAAGGATATGAAGGAGTCTAACTTCTCATTCATGTGCACTTATTTTTTCCAACCCCTCTTAATTCCAGTGTCTTTCATCCACTAATTATTTCCTATTTACCCTATATGTAGCTTGCTTTGTATATTTGTTTGCATTTTGCCTCCTATAAAGATTGTAAGTTCTTTGAGGGCAGGGACTATCTTTTTTATCTTTTGGTATCATCAGTGTTTGGCACAGATCATGACGCATAGCAAGAGCTTAATAAAATATTTATTGACTGATAGAAATAAGAATACATTGTCAATAATTTACCTTTTACCTGAACTTCCCCAGAACAAATTAAATCAGCTTTAATGGACCAGTAGAAAACATATTAGATTTGGTAAGAAGAATCTTGGGTTCAAATTCATCTTTTGTTGCGTACTACCTGTGTAATCTGGGGCAAATCATTAAACTTCTCTGGGTCTCATTTCCCATCAGCTGTTTTGCTTGGTTTCTACTCTACCACATCATGTCATCAGGACAAGCTCACTATTAGGAATTTCATCATCATGGAAATTGCTTCTGCTTTGGCACCCACACTTCGTCAATACTCTTAGATGCTTCTTCCCCTCTGATTGGAGAATTGAAGGGCAGGGCCAAAAAATATCTCCTCTCAAAGCCTCCATTTAAAGAGGGCTCAGCAGGTTGGGCAACTCTTCATCTTCTATCACCTGTTCTTAATGTACATATGTAACATTGTGTTAGTAATCAATATGAGCTGCTTGCATAGATATCTTATACCTCTACTTGTTTGTAAGCTCCATGAGAGCAGGGACTGTGTCTTATCTAAGACTTATATATGGAGGGAGACTGTATGGAGCCTTTGTTAGATTCTGGGAGGTATATGTTGGTAAAATAAAATTTTTCTGCGGTCAAAATAAAGCACTTAGAGTGCTTGCCATATAGTAGACATTTAGTAAATGTTATATTTATATACAGGAATTCTCAGTTTTATAATATTTATATTTCAATAGATTTAGAGGTTAAATAGAATTTCATAGAATAGTCTGGGAAGCCCAGTGGCCTAGCACAGTGCCTGGCACATAGTAGGCATTTAGCAAATGCTAGTTGATGGAAACGGCAGATATAATATTGCTTCCACAGGAAAATTCGTTCTTTGAGTTTTGAGCCTTAATGCCCAAAAAGGAAGTCTACCACTGCTTACAGCTGTAAGTTTATGAACTACCCTATTGCAGCAAATTTGGAGTTTTGAAAGCAGGGAGGCCTGAGGCAGTGAAAAGAGCCTGAATTTGAAAGAAAAGCACCTGAATTTGTATCCTGGCTCATATTTTGACCCTGAGTGGGTCACTTAAACTCATCAGCTACTTCCCTTGTCCAATTATGGGACTGAGTTAGATGACCTGTCATATTCTTTTCAATAGAAATCCTAAGAACTTTTGAACCTTTAGACACATAAGCACACATGTACCCAAAGACAGCAGAATAAGGCAAAGTGAAGTAACTTAGTTGTCCTCCTGTTTATTTCAGCATTGAATGACTGTGGCCTGCAGCTTAAGTCCAGGTCAAGTTTCTTTGCTTGCATTTGAGTTCTCTTTTCTTGATCACAGTACTGACCCTGTTTCTACAGTTTGGTCACAGCCTTCTGCCTGAACTCAGCCTCCTAAACACCAACTTTAATCTACCAAATGATGCTTCTGGTCTCAGACTATGTGGAAACTTCCCACCAATGCCCTTCCTTCTCCCACTCTGAGAGGTTTCAACCTGTATCATGAGGTCAACCTATGGAAGAAGTGAGAGAGAAAAATTATATCACTGGGCACATCTTTATACTTTCTTCATCTCTTCTGTTCCCTCCCCGCCATCATGTATGCAGAAAGAAAGGAAACTGGGAGTGGGGACGGGATGGATACTTCTCAATAGTCTAGCTGCTCCTTCACAGATGATAAAAAAAAGGACATTCTTTCTATCTGATTTTATTTAATTTTACTGTAGACTATGAGCTTCTTGAGAGTAGGGTTTGCTTTGCTCTTTTAATTTTTATTCTCAACATTTGTCCTAGCTCCTGACACAGAGTGGAGTTTGGTAAATAATTATTGTTGGTCCTTTTGGTTTGATGAATCTGGTGATAATTCCCCATGGAACTTAAAAGAAAAAAAGGGCATTTAGACCCTTCCATTCATCAGCCTATATCTTGGTTCTTCTTCCAGCACTCTTTACCACTGCATATATGTACCTTCCTTTACCATTGTAGATTTGGTTTGAATCTTTGAGCATCCACTAGATGATCGATTTCAGATTTTGTACCAGTTTTATTCTTTTATTTGTCCACTTAAAATGGTGGTGCTCCCTAACAAATGGACCCACCCCAAATTTTTTCTTAAAATAATATTTCTAAGTAGATTAAAATATTTAATGTATAGTGTATAGGGGGGAATCTCAAACTTTTAAAAGTCTCAAATGATAGATAAGTTCCTTTTCATTTACAATTTTGGTAGTTTTCCATTTTATTTGTTGCTTTGGGAATGAATAGCCTTGGAGCATTTATTTCTCTATCTCTGCTTCTGCCTCTCTGTCTCTTTATCTGCATTCTGTCTTTCTCTGTATTTCTTTTTCTTTCTCTGTTTCATCTCTCTCCTAGGATCCTCAAATTCATGCTAAAAATCTCCAGCTGGAAATCTTATTGGGACCTCAAATGTATACATATATGTATGTTTGCATTTATGTGGGTATAGATATGTCTGGATATATAATACATGTATTATATACAGTATAAGTTTAATTTATTTCAAACAACTTCTTATAAAGTGGATCCATACAAAAGTGTGATGGTCTGCCTTGGGAGATAATGGGAATTCTTGGTTATGTATAGTTTGAACCAGATCATCTCTAAAGTCTGTTCCGACACTGAGATAAGGTGAATATGCTTTATCCTTCCTCCTAAACTCCAGCGTGGAAACAAGAAAAGGGACTATTTTGTTGTTTGGGAAGCGAGGTGGCCCAGTGGATAGAGTGCCAGGTCTGGAGTCAGTAAATCTTCCTGAGTTCAAATCTGGTCTCAGACACTTATTAGCTGTGTGACCCTGGGCAAGTTACTTAACCCTGTTTGCCTCAGTTTCCTCATGTGTAAAATGAGCTGGGAAAGGAAATAGCAAGCTATCCCAGGATCTTTGCCAAGAAGACTCCAAGTGGGGTCATACATTGTCAGACATGGCTCAATAACAATTTTATTGCTTATTTTTGTATTTTGTATTATTTTGTATTTTTGTATATTCCATTTGTATTTTGTATTTGTATTTTGTATTATTTTGTTTTGTACAGAGTATGTGATTAATGAATGTATATTGAATTGAATTTGTTTTTAACCTCCTCACTCCTCTTAATATTGAGTTCATGAGCAAGAATGTATAAACCCTACTGAGTGCTAAGTTTGCTCTTACCGTCTAGTGCTTGTGAGTTTGGAAACAAATATGTCACTTTCAAAACTATACTAGATGGATAAGTGAACCCATTTTGAATGACAGAAATGGTACCTGTCTACAGAAAACAATGACAGGGACAGAAAATGGAAAGCTGGATATTTACAATAATACTAAAAAAAAGATGTGAAGAGTTTTGTTCTGCACTGGTGGGTCAGAGATGTAAAATTTAGATAGATATTTGGACAATAGCTACCTGAGCGGTGACAGGAGTTTTTTTTTTTTTTTTTTTTTAGAATGTGTTTATTTTCCGCATTTAAAACAATCTCCAAAACCGTGAAAAGCAGGTCAAGGTCTGTTTTTACTTAACTTTGGTTGATCTCCTAAGTTTTATAGGTGTTTGATATTACAGAAGATTGTACGCTTCTGAAAACTTTGGCACCCATCTAGTGTCCCTGTGCCTACTGCACCTTTATTAATGTTTTTTTCCTAAGGAGATAAAAATATTTTAGAGTTTTTAGCCTAAGCTTTTCTCATGACATCTTAGGGAGTAAATAGGGAATAGGCACTAGTGGAATGAATTCTTCCCACTAAGAAAGAGGAGCCATGTTGAATGGCTAGTCCTGAGGGATCATTTGACAGTGAACCACAATTGAAATGCTGTATTCAATCATGTTTGCCACATTTTCTTTTTGGAAAAAGATTTGAAAGTATGACAGCGTTAAGAAGAGAGCAATCAGAATCCTGAAAGGTCTTGAGATAATAATTATAGCTTGCATTTATATAGTGTTTTAAGTTCTGCAAAGCAGATTCTTACACTAAGATTATGAGATTGGTGCTATTTTTATCCCTATTTTATGGACAAGGGAACTAAGGCTCAGAGAGGTTATGACTTGCCAATATAGTGAGTGTCTGAGACAGGATTTGAACTTAAGTCTTCTTTCTGCCAATTTCCATTCTTCAGCAACCATGCCATATAAGCAGCTATTGAAAGAACTGGAAATCTTTAACTAACAGAAGGGAAGAGTGCTAAAGGCTGAATTTATTATGACATCATGATAGCTATCTTCAAATAGCTGATGAACTTGTATGTGAAAGAAACACTAGATTGATTTATCTTGGTTGTAGTGGACAGAATTAAAAGTAGTAGAGGAGGTGAAGCCAACATGGTGGAGAAGGGAAAGGGCTCAATTAAACCTTCCCAACATCCTCCTCCAAAAAACTTTAAAATAAGTCCTCAAATAGAATTCTGGAAAGACAGAATAAAAAAAAAGTGACAGTGAGAAGTTGTTCCAAGACAACTTAGGAATTTGGAAGGAGAAATTGTGACAGGGCTGTAGAAGATGGCCCATGTGGATGAACCGTGAGACTAGGTGGTGGCAACAGAATCAGCAGCAACTTTGACAACTCCTAAGGCAGAGAGAGTGAGGAGACCTGGCAACCAGTCAGAAAGAGCCTATAGGGGACCCTTGTGCTAGCACCGGAAGTAGGACCAGATGTTATTTGGCAGCTCCATTACTCATACCCACTTCTGGATTGTAGTTCAAGGGCAGGGAGGAGCACTTTTGGTTAAGAGGGAGTAAAAACTCTGAGGGGCAGTATGATTTCTGGTCACAATAGATTAGGGACTCTGAGGAGCAGTATTGATTGCAATTGGAAGGGATTAGGGTCCCTTTCTGGGTAAGGAAGTGCAGACCAGGAAAGCAGTAATCACTTCCCTCCCCAGATCACACTACCTTGGAAGCACTGAAAATTTCCAAACCCCTAGAACTAGCTCTGAAAACAGCTTGTGAGAAAGTCTGAAACTTGAGATAGTGTTCCTCCACCACCCACGTTGTGAACAGAGCTCAACATTAACATAAAGTTCCAAATGAGGAAATACAATAGAAAAATGAAGAAGCAAAAAAAAAAGGACCTGATCATAAGAAGTTACTGTGGTGATAGGGAAGATTAAGTTATAAACTCAGAAGAAAACAATGAAGCCAAAACACCTATAAGCAAAGCTTCAGATGAAAAAAATGTGAATTAGACACAAGCCGAACAAGAATTCTTGGAAGAACTAAAAAAATGATTCTGAAAATCAAATAAGAGGGGTAGATGGAAAGTTAGGCAAAGAAATGAAAGAGAGGGCAGAAAATCATGAAAGGACAATTAATAGTTTGGTTTAAAAAGAGGGACAAAAAATGAAAAAAAAAACCTTAAAAAACAGAATTGGTCAGATGGAAAAAGAAGTATAAAAATATGCTGATGAAAATAACTCCTTGAAATTCTAGAGCAGCAGAAGCCACAAAATGACAGAGTGAAAGAGATTTTCAGCCCCAACCTGGAAGACCAATAGAAAAGGTCTGTCATGCTCGGTGCAGAGTGGAGCACAGCCTGGCCTTGACTATGCAACAAGAACAGGACTGGAGCAGGCTTCAAGGCACCACCACCAGCAGCTGTGGGTCCCAGATTCCTCAACCCACAAACACCAAAGGCAGCTTCAAAGGTCAGTGAGAAAGCTCTTTCACCCGGGTTAGGAGGTAATGCACTGGTCTAGCCCAGGCCCCAGGCAGTGGCAGCTTCCATTGTTGGAGACCTGAACTAAAGACCCTGGGGGAATTGAGCTGCTGATCTGGATCTTAGCCCTGAGTGTTGGTCTTGCAGTGAGTAAGAGAGTTGGAGTGGAGCTGGTAAAGACTTTGGAGAGGGAATTCTATTCACAGAAAAGAGTGTTGTAGCTGCTCCTAGAGCAGAGCATGGGCCAGGAGAGGATCAAACTCCTCTTCCATGATTGTGCTATCTTGGAGGAACTAAGAACTTACAAATCCCCAGAGTATACCCTTCTCTTGACAAAGAACTCAAAAGTCAAGTAACTGGCTGGGAAAATGCCCCCAAAAGGGAAAAAAAATAGGACAATAGAAGGCTATTTTCTTGGTGAGCATGTATTTTCTTCCATCCTTTTGGATGAGGAAGAACAATGCATACCATCAGAGGAAGACCAAAAAGTCAAGGTTTCTGCATGCAAAACCTCCAAAATAAATATGCAGTGGTCTCAGGCCATGGAAGAACTCAAAAAGGATTTTGAAAATCAAGTATGAGAGGTGGAGGAAAAATTGGGAAGAGAAATGAGTGATGCAAGAAAATAATGAAAAATGAGTCAATAGTTTGCTAAAGGAGACCCACAAAAATGCTGAAGAAATTAACACCTTTAAAAATAGACTAACTCAAATGGCAAAAGACACCCAAAAAGTGAATGAGGAGAAGAATGCTTTATTTTTTTAATGTTTATTTATTTATTTTTCGTTTTTGACTTTCATTTCCACAAAATTTTGAGTTTCAAGTTTTCTCCCCATTTCTTCCTACCCCATAATGCATTGCTTTCTGATTACCCCTTCCCTCAATATGCCCTCCCTTCTTTCACACCCCTCCCTTCCCTTCTCCTCATCTTCTCTCTTTTCTTGTAGGGCAAGAAAGATTTCTACACCCCATTACTTGCATTTCTTATTTCCCAGTTGTAAGTAAAAACAATTCTTAACATTCGTTCCTAATACTTTGAATTCCAACTTCTCTCCCTTCTTCCCTTCCCACCTATCCCCACTGAGAAGGCAAGCAATTCAATACAGGCTATACATGTGTAGTTTTGAAAAAGACTTCCATAATAATCATGTTGTGGAAGACTATATTGCCCCCCATTTATTCTATTCTCTCTTTTGACCTTATCCTTCCTCGAAAGTGTTTACTTCTAATTACTCCCTCCTCTCATTTGCCCCCCCTTCTATCATCCCCCTCACCCCACTTGTCCCTTTCTCCCCTGTTTCCTGTAATGTAAGATAGATTTTCATAGCAAATTGAGTGAGCATATTATTCCTTCCTTAAGCCAAATATGAAGAGAGTAAGCTTCACTTTTCATCTCTCACCTTCTTCCTTTTCTCCTCCATTGAGAAAGCTTATTCTTGCCTCTTTTATGAGTGATAATCTGTTCCATTCCATTTCTCCCTTTCTCCTCCCACTATATTCCTCTCTCACCCCTTAATTTTATTTTTTAGGTATCATCCCTTCTTATTCAGTTCACCCTGTGTTCTCTGTCTCTCTCTCTCTATATACATACATACATACACACACACACACGTGTGTGTGTGTGTGTGTATGTGTATGGGTGTGTGCGTGTATAATCCCTTCAACAACCTAAATATTGAGAAAAGTCTTAAGAGTTACAAATATCATCTATCCATGTAGGAATGTAGACAGTTTAACTTTAGAAAGTCCCTTATGATTTCTCTTTCCCATTTACCTTTTCATGATTCTCTTGATTCTTGTGTTTGAAAGTCAGATTTTCTATTCATTTTGGTCTTTTCATGAAGAATGCTTGAAAGTCCTCTATATCATTGAATGACCATGTTTTTCCCAGAAGAATTATACTCAGTTTTGCTGGGGAGGTGATTCTTGGTTTTAATCCCAGTTCCTTTGACTTCTGAAATATCCTATTCCAAGCCCTTTGATCCCTTAATGTAGAAGCTGCCAGATCCTGTGTTATCCTGATTGTATTTCCACAATACTCAAATTGTTTCTTCCTGGCTACTTGCAATATTTTCTCTTTGACCTGGGAACTCTGAAATTTGACTACAACATTCCTGGGAATTTCTCTTTTCAGGTCTCTTTCAGGAGGTGATTGGTGGATTTTTTCCATATTTATTTTTCCCCTCTTGTTCTAGAATATCAGGGGAATTTTCCTTGATAACTTCATGAAAGATGATGTCTAGGCTCTTTTTTTTGATCATGGTTTTCATGTAGTTCCATAATTTTTAAATTGTCTCTCCTGGATCTATTTTCCAGATCAGTTATCTTTCCAATGATATATTTCACATTATCTTCCCATTTTTTTCATTCATTTGGTTTTGTTTTGTAATTTCTTGGTTTCTCATAAAATCTGATGGTAAGCAGTTCTTCCTCACCCAAAAAGATGGAAGAAAATACCTGTTCACCAAGGAAGTAATCTTCTATAGTCTTGTTTTTTCCCCTTTCTTGGGCATTTTTCTAGGCAGTTACTTGACCTTTGAGTTCTTTGCCATTAAGGAGATCTACTCTGGGGACTTGCAAGTTCTCAGTTCCTCCAAGGTGGCACAATCAAGGGAGAGGAGTTTTGTGTGTTTTGGGGTGGGGGGAGGGGAGAGATGGGTAGAAAATTTGAAATTCACAATCTTATGGAAATGAATGTTGAAAGCTAAAAATAAATAAATGGGAAAAAAGACAATAACTCCTTGAAAAGCAAAATTAGCGAAATGGAAAAAGAGGTACAAAAGCTCATTGAAGAAAATAATTTCTCAAAAATTAGAACTGGGCAAGTGGAAACTAATGAATTCATGAGACATCAAGAATGAAAAACATTGAAGAAAATGTGAAATATTCATTGAAAAACAACTGACTTGAAAACTAGATCAAGGAGAGATAATTTAGGAATTATTAGTTTACCTCAAAGCCATGATCAAGGAAAAAGCCTCTTAGACATCATATTTCAAGAAATTGTCAAGGAAATCTGCCCAGATGTCCTTGAAACAGAGGATAAAATAAAAATGAAAAGAATCTACCAATCACCATCTGAAAGAGATACCAAAATGAAAACTCTTAGGAATATTATTCTAATTCTAAAACTCCCAAGTCAAAGAAAAACAGTAGAAGTTGTAAGGAGGCAAATTTTGGCTAGAGGTTAGAAAAAACTTCTTAACAATTAGAGCCATTGCAAACAGGAATGTGCTCTCTTGGGAAGTAGTGAGCCTCTCTTCAATGGAGTTATTCAAGCAAATGCTGGATGATCACTTGTCAGGTATCTTGTTGTGGGGATTATTTTTCAGGTATGGTTTGAATTAGTTGGCCTCTGAGATCTTTTTCAACTCTGAGATTTTGTGTTTCTATGAAGTGACACCAGGCAGAAGGTGTCTTAACTCTGGCAACTCTGATGTTTTACATGTGTTTTATTCCTTCCTTATCTTGTGATGATGCTAAAAATATGGCACCTTTTACCTTAGGCCCAAAGTGGCACATTTCCTATAAAAGTCTTCAGAAAATATCTTTGGGTCATAGTTATTAGAAAGTTGGCTCACTTTTTACCCAGTGGAGAGTTATTGTTACAAAACCATGGTCCTAAGGATTAAACATTAGACTAATTTTTGGTTGAACCTTTTCTACATTGTGAGGTGGCTGGCTCCCTCCAGCCGAACTCATGTTGCAAGCCTGGCTGTTTCTTCCCAGGCTGGTGCTTTAGATTCTGGCAAGGATGAAGATAGTGCTAGTGCCTGTTGCCCCAGAAAAACTCTTTTGCAGATTTTCTTGCCTGTTTGTATTTGTTTTGTAGCTCGAAATAGTTACAGAGTTGTTCTGTTTAGGGGTTACTTTGTACTAAGTATTTCTGTGTGGGATGAATTGTCCCAACTAACCAAAGATCCTACAGATGTTTCTACATCTGTTCCCTGCTCCCTAGTTTGTGTGTGTCTGTCATTCTTTAAGAAGTAACTTTAGCCCTGCAGGTGTCATATGGTACCCAGAGCTGGGAATGATGATCCTTTCAACCAGGGGTCAAAGTTTTCTCTCACTGTCTGAATGAATCATATATTCTAGGATAAGAATGGATAGTTGCTCTTATCATGCCCATTTTAAAGTTAGGAAAACTGACTCATGGAAACAGAAAGCATTTATAGGCACCTACTTTGTGCCTGCCACCATGCCAGATATGACAAAAATTTCCCTAACCTCAAAGTACTTATAATCTAGTAGAAGAGGCAGCACATATAGGGGAGGGATGACTAATGAAGGGAGTTTTTATCTGAAAGTCACAGGAATGTTAAGTGAAGCCTTGGAGAAGCCCATTGTCATACCTTTTCCAGTAGCAATGGTAGCATTCATTTAATTACTAATGGAAGAAAGAGGTGGAAAATGAAAGTGGGAGTTGGGGGACATGTGGGATATAATAGAGTAGAGGGTAAGATACTGCAAGATATCCAGAACAGAAGGATGGGAATCATGCTGTGGGGTCAGCTAGATGTAGTCACTGGCCATTTAAACTGGGTCTCAGGGTGGAGTCTTAATATAAGTGGATAATATGAGTGGATACCACCGAAGGAGGGAGGTATAGTTTCCGGTCTGGATAGTGGGGAGACTGAGTGGAAATGTGCTGTACCTTTTGTATTTGCTCAACCAGTTGCTGGCAGATCTAGGAACAGAATTCAGGACTTTTTGACTTTCAATTCAATACTCAAGTCATTAAATCCCCTCCCCCTTCTTTGAAACACATGTTCATTGTAGCCCATTTACACATCTGCTACTTCAGAAAGTCTCCTATTAATGCATACTATGCATCACCAGTGACTATCCTTTTTTTCCTTCCTTAGAGTTTCTTGGCATTAATATTAATCTTTTGCATACAGCTTTTCCCCACTGTACCCATATCGTATTTGGTGACATTTTGACAGCTCGTGTAATAGTGGGAGTAAAAAGGGAGTGAGAATGACGATGTAAAAAGGAAAAGAATAGGATGCTAGCTATGTTCAAAGAGATGTTGGTATTTATAAGCTGGTATTCATTGTCCTGGGTGGTAAACACATTATATATTCACCAATTCAAGGATAATAGCTTGTTTACTGTTACCAGTGTTTGAGTGGCTCAGGTGGCACATCCTCATTCCCGTTTTTCACTTTTCTTTGAGCAGATGTACTGTTGTCACACCAGGATAGTCTCTGAGAAATCTCCAGGTTGAAATCAGGTCCTGGAAGGCTACAACTTTAATCCTCTTGTGGCAGGCCCATTTATCACTGGCAATTTCAACAGCTGTCAGTTTATCTAGGCTGCCTTGCTATAAAGTTTGCGGGACCATGGTATTTTTGAGGCTTACCAATTTTGCCATATTTGTAAATCAGAATTTTCCTCTTTGTTTTAGACCACACCTATGATTATTTAGCCCAGGGGACTGCAGTGTTAAAACTCCTGCCACTAGCACAAATGGGCAACTCACCTGTAACTTACAGTGCCTAGGGATACTTAGAGCTTAGAGTACTTGGATACTTAGGGAACTGAGCTACTATGTGTTAGAGGTGGGATTTGGATCTAGATCTTCCTGATGCTAAGACTTGTCTTCTATTCATGGTACTTTTTTCTCTCAGGTCAGAAGTATGCTACTTTAAAATATTCTCCCAAGACCAAGGGTGATGAAAAATACAACTCCAAGAGAGATGTATTTCAGGACAGAAGGATGTTTTATTTGTAACTTGGTTTTCTCTGATGAGGGCCATTATGTTTGAAGACAGGAATGGAGAGTGTTGGTAATGACCTTGAAATATCTTAGCCCGAGTCAATAGAAACTGATGTAATGGAAAGAGCATTGTATTTGAAGTTTAGGAAGGAAAAGGAGAAAAGAAAGGCAAAAGGAATAAACATTTATATAGCACCTACTGTGTGCCACATGCTATGCTAGGTACTTTGTCTTCCAACAAGTATTGTCTGACTTGATCCTCATAAAAACTCTGTGAGACAGGTGCCATGATTATTCCTATTTTACAGTAAAGGAAACTAGGCAAACAGAAGTTAAATGACTTGCCCGGGGTCATAGATACTAAGTGTCTGAGTTTGGAATTGATCACAGGTCTTCTTGACTCCAGGCCCAGTGCTCTATCCACTGAGTCATCTTGAAGTAAGTTGGTTTGAATTCTTCCTCTGACATTTAACAGCTGCTTGACTATGGGCAAATTGCAATCTCTCTGAGGTTTAGGTTCCTCATCTTTAAGACGGGCATGATCTATGTCACCATTATTATAATTTAATGAAATGTAAAATACTTTGTAAGTCTTAAAATATTGTAAAAATGCCAGCTATTATTGCTTTGTTTCCTAGGGAATCTAGTGGCTCTCTTTCTGGTCAAGACTAACCCTTTCACCAGTGCCAGAGAATCACAGATTTTCAGAATTAGAGGGAATTTAGAGGTTATCTGGTCAGACAAGGTTATCCTCTACAGCAAGGGTTCTTAATTTGGGATTGAGGAACTTGTTTTTGTTTTCTGATATTTCAATAACTATTTTGTTTATTGTTACTCAGTCATTTTAATAATCATGTCAGATTCTTTGTGACTTCATTTGGGATTTTTTTGGGCAAATATACTAGAATGATTTGCCAGTTTCTTCTCTAGCTCATCTTATAGATAAGGATATTGAGGAAAACAAGATTAAATGATTTGCCCAGGGTCACACAGCTAGTAAGTGTCTGAGGTCATTTGAACTCAGGAAGATGAGTCTTCTTGACTACAGACTTTGCAATCTACCCACCATGCCACTTGGCTGCCCTTCAATGACTATATTCCAATAGAATTGATTTCTTTTATAATCCTGTGTATTTTATCATATGTATTGAAAAACATTATTCTGAGAAGGGGGCTATAGGTTTTACCATCCTGACAAAAAAGTCCATGGCACACCAAAAATTATGAATCCTTGTTCTACAGCCTTCTAGATAAGTGGTGATCCAGTCTGTACTTGAAGCCCTTCAGTATAGGGGAAAACTAGATATAGGATGGGTCAACCAGGGCTTAGTCCTCTTGTGACAAATTTAGAGGGTGCTATATTTAGAGGATGTTGACAGTACTTGGAGTTCTTTAGCAATATAGAAACAAATGAGCAAGACTAATTAGTTGAAATTGGAATCTACCAGATGGTACTCTAAGGTGAGCTCCAGCTCCATCCACCTCTTTCAAATGGAGAATATTTCATGCTAATTGCCATTATTTGTGTTGGTTGCCCAAGTTACAAAAATTCCTTATAGTAGCTTGGATCATCTGGTGTCCATTGTTTTTCAAGGTAGCTCATTTCATGTTTGGTTGGCTCTAATTCTTAGGGAGATTTTCCTTTGAAGAAACTGAATCCAATCCACTCATTATTCTTAATCCACCCTCTGGATTTAAGCAACTGTCTGATCAGCTTTCTTCATGCCAGAATTTCAAGTTCTTGAAGATCCTTCTCTACAGTAGAAGTTAATGACCTCTCTTTATGTACTCATAGAAACATTGCTTTTTTCCATCTTTACAAATTTTCTGGGCAGAACCTCAGAGATATTTACATTTTCATTTATCTAATTACTAGTAATTTTGAACATTTTTCCATATGGTTGTTGATAGTTTGAATTTCTTCTTTTGAAAACTATTTCCTTACATCCCAGTCTGTCAAAAATAATTTCAAACCCCTTTACCATATTTTTGCCCTTGTTTCTAGGGCAAGATGCTTTCTCATACTTTTTTCCTTATAAGCATAATTAGCCTCTTCCATACTAAAAGAAAAACAAAACAACAAAACAAAAACAAATCCAACTTTCAAAGGCCTAAATAAAACACTCCATAATGTTTCCTTGATCCTCCTACTTTGTCAAAGTATTATTTCATATTCACCTTTCTTTCCACTGATAAATTTCCAAAAAAAGTAGTCATATTTAGTGTTTCTATGTCTTCACCTGTTCACTCTTCCTTTCTCAGTCTGGCTTCTGCTGCCATCACTCTAGAAAAATGGTTCTCCTCAAAATTACTTGGTGACTTCCTTATTACCAAATTCACTGATGTCTTATATGATCCTGCACTCTTATTTTTTACCACCCTAGGCCAAAGCTTTATTATCCCTTAAGTTTTAAAGATTGCTTTATTTTGCTTTCATACCTCAGTTAATTCTCAAGAAACAATTCCCCTCTCCATGATTTAGTATCTTCATATTAAAAAAGTTGGGCAAAATTATTGAATATATCACGGTACATAATATAGTGGTTGGGACATGACATACTTGCATTTTCATTTTTGATATTTATCTTTTGTTGACAGAAAGGAAAGGTACATCTTTCAACTTTAATAACTTGAAACCCACATTGACCATATATTTGACCTAAAACTTGTTGACTTTTAGTGTTATCTTCATTTATATTATTATGGGCATGATATATGTTGTTCTATTTGTTTGGTTTTTAATTATGCATAAATTCATAGATTCTTCACACTTATAACTTCAGTACTTATAACACAACAACATTCCATTGTATTTTATATGACATAATTTGTTCAGCTATTCCTTAACTGATTGACTCAAACTTTGTTTCCTGTTCTTTACTATTACAACAAATAGTGCTGCTATAAATAATTTGGTATGCTTGAACTTTCTGCTACTGATTTTCTTGGTGGGAAGAAGGGTGAAATATAAATTGAAAGGTGATATTGTTATATCAAATGGTATGAACAGTTTAATCATAACTTTTCTTGTGTAATTCAAATTGTTTTCTAGAATGGCTAGACCAATTTACAATTCCGCCAGCAGAAGTTAGTGACCTCTTTTTACATAGTCACAGCAACATCGCTTTTTTTCATCTTTACAAATTTACAGGCAGAACCTCAGAGATATTTATATTTCATTTATCTAATTATTAATAATTTTGAACATTTTTCCATATGGTTGTTGATAGTTTGAATTTCTTCTTTTTAAAAACTGTTTCCTTACCTCCTCTTCATTATTGGTCAATGGCTTCTAGTCTGATAGGTTTTCTTGAATTCACCACAGTTTTTTTTATATAGGAATTTTATTAGAGTATACTTAATACAAAGATTCCCCTCACTTCCAATCCATATCTTGTTATTCTGTCTGTATTGATTTTTTGTGCTTTTTAAAAAATTTAATTTTACTCTTTTGTCTAGTTATGAATTCTTTCCCTATTATAGTGGTGAAATATGTAGTATTCCATTCTCAATTTTTAAATTACATTTTAAAATAATAAATCAAGTTAAATTATGTGGCTTTTAATATTTATATCACTTATACATTTGTATCTTATGATGCAATGAAGTGTTAGGATGGTAAAATGACTAGAATACTGGACCAAAAGTAAGTCAAATCTTTATTCAAATTTTATCTCTGATATGTTATCACAAGTGGTCTTTCGACATAGTCATCTATGTACTTTAAGCATTACTAAGTTAAGCAGTTTTCATTCCACATTGATGAGGGTAGTTCCTATACTAGAGTCTCTTATGTTAATGAAGTAATAAATCCTTCCTATATTTGTATATGCCATAAAATGCTGGTGCAAACCATTTCACTCCCATCAATCTACTTCACAGTTATTCTAACGATTTTTGTCAAATAAAGAGTCCTTTACCAAGTTGTCTGTGTTCTTGGCCTCCTTAAAGAATGCTGCATGTGTTTATTTCTATCTTTCACACCTCAACTGTTCCATTCATCTACTTTTCAAGTTTTTTTTTTAACTGGTACTAGATTTGGTAATTACTACTTTCTAGTATAATATGAAGTTTTTTAATACTAGACCTCTTTTATTGCTGCTTTAAATAATTATTTTCTTTGAAATCCTTGCCATTTTGTCCTCCATGAGAGTCAGCATGGTATAGAGGGTAGAAAGCTGTCTTTGGAGCCTTGGAGCCAGGAAGACCTGGTTATTTTCAGATATTCAGATAGAATGTTACCTCGTTAAGGTCATGGACTATTTTATTTTTATCTTTATACCTCCAGTGCCTAACACAATGCCTGGCACACAGCAGATATTTAATAAATTGATTCATTGACTTAATCTTCATAACTCTGAGAAGAATGGAGTGCAAGTTTTATTGTCCTTATTTTACAAAAGAGAAAACTGAAGATTTGGAATCAGAGAATTTAGCTTCAAATTATCTTCAAAAGTCAAATCAATGTGACTTCAATTAGCATTTATTAAACACTTACTATGCATGTAATAGTAATTTACCAGAACTATGTAGGGAGTAGGTGGTAGAGCCAATATTCAAGACCAGATCTTCTGACTCCACATTCAGTGGTTTTTCTTCTAGGCCATAGGAACACTTCACTGAGAGAAAACAAGGCAAACATTTTGGTTATTTCTCATGCCAGTGTCTAGAAGACTATGCATGATAGATCCTTAGTAGCTTATCAGGGGAATTTTATTTTTTATGACAGTTTTATCAGGGGAGAATTATTTTTATTTTGATTACAATCAGATAAAAAGTTGTCTTTGCTCACAGTTAAAATTACTCAATGACCCTTCCTTCGATCATAATATTCACCAAAACTTCACCTGTACTATGCCGCATGCTTGGAATAGCTCCCTTCTACAGATCACTAAGTTCCTTCTTGAATTAAATACCTCTGGAGTTGTCACTTTATGATAATTTCACAAATCAATTTCTCTCTGCCAAACCATATAAATATTATTCAAACTGTTTCTCATTCATTTAGACCTCATGAGTTTCAACCAACACTCTGTATAAAATTAAGTTGCTCAACACATTATTGAATTATTTGGTATTCATATTTAACACTTTTTAGTTGCATTTTAAATTATCTGTCAGGGAATGTACTATTTTTCAAGTCTATTATTTTTGTTAATAAAGACCATGTATTTGGATGGTCTTAGTACTAAAATTAAGCTAAATGTAATTGTATCTTTTTCTTTTCTTTTTTATTCATTCAGAATGCACATTTAGACCTTGCAGGCCTCTAAATACCATGAACAACTATGATGATTGTGCTGGACTGATTAATATAAGATCTATTTATTAAGAATGTACTATGGAGATTTTCTGCTGATAGGATTCCAGATCAGATAGCTTTCAAGGTAAGGCCTTGGTGTCTACCCCAACATGCTGACTTTAATTTAAGTCCCCCAGAGGATGGCCCCTATGTCTGTTCACCTGGGGATGAAATGTGGTGAGGCAGAAAGAACACTGGGGTGGGAATTGGAAGAACTGGATTCTAGTCCCAATTCTGCCACTAACTAGCTGAATTACCCTTGGGAAAGAAAAATTGTCTAACTTTTTCGGGCCTCTATTTCCTTACCTGAAAAATGATGCTTTTGAACTAAATGATCTCTCAGGTCATTTTTTATTACTGAGGTTCTAAATAAATAGCAGAGTTCTGTGATTTGACTTTCTCCTTAGCTCTCTCTCTGCTCTTTCATCTTGGACCAGACAGGGCTAATGTCTGTCACATATATAGATCAACTGGGTAATTTCAGTAAGGTTGAGGAAGGGAATCAAAGTTAAGCAATGGTACAATAGAAAAATCACTGGATATAGATTCTGAGAATCCTGGCCCAAGTCAAGTCAAATCATCAAGACAAATCGGCAAGCATTTGCTAAGTGCTTGATATGTTCCAGATGTTGTGTTCTGGTGTGACTTTGGACAAGTCTTTTAATCTCTCTGGCCCTCAGTTTCCTCATCTGTAAAATAAGGGGATTGGATTAAATAACCTCTAAGGTCTTTTCTAGCTTTAAATCTTAAAAGTTCTTAGTTCAGAACCTGAACTAGTCATATATGGACAGGCAATTATCAAGTTATTTTTGATAATGGTAAAGTGGACTCCAAATCAGAACTGTAAGTTTACTCTCTAAAAGGGCTTGTGAAAATGGACTCAGCAAAACAAACAAATAATTTTTGGGGGAATAGTTGATATGAGAAACTTATGATTTTGCCACTATTAAAACTCCCCCCACCAATATAGACTGCAACCCATCTTTAACTTTTGGTCTAAGAAATTTGATTGAAGATCAGAGAAGTTAGATGACATTGTCACACATTTAGTGTCAGAGGTAGGATTTGAACTGAGGTTTTTCCTGACTCCTAGTCCAGCACGTGTTCTGTTCTGCGATGCTGTCTCTTTCTTAATGGTAGAGTAGAAAATCAATCTAGATCTAGGTGAAGGAAGTGCTCTCAGGGCGTGGAAGTTACCATTTATTTCTATTTGCACTCTTAGCTTTGAGTTTAGTGCACTGTGAGTCCTACAGAGACTCTTCTGAAGAGAGTACTCTTCTAGGAACATAAACTGAAAGGAAAGACTTTAAAATATGTACCATTCTGGTTATTATGGTAAAAGACTTTGGCTTCTGTAGTCCTGAAAGTCCTTTGAACCTGGATTTAATAATTTTAGAGACTTCATATTGGTCTACTAGACCATTTGCAACAGAAATTTAAACTTCACATGTCATTCTTTTTTGAAAAGTTCAGTTAGGTGGCATAGTGGATGTAGAGCACTGGCTCTGGTGTCAGGAGTTCAAATCCAGCCTCAGACACTTAGCAGTGTGATCCTGGGCAAGTCTTTGTCTTTATCCTGGATTGTCTCCAAAAAAAAAAGGAAGAAAAGAAAAGAAAAAGAAAAAAATTCACTATTACAGAGAGGATGCTCTTATAATACATCAGTTTTCAGTGAAGTACACCTCAAAATATATTTTCCATAAGGCCTATATTTACATATATTTTACATGTTAGATTTATATATGTTATTCAGTGTACACAGCTAAATATACCCATGTCTTATTTTTTTTTTATTTAGACTTGGTTGTTGTCATTTGTTTTCAAAGACAACCAAAATGATATCACTATGATATATGTCCGACTGGGGCTGATCAGAGCCATATGATTTCGGAATGTTCTATAAGTCAGGCACAAATGGTCTGTGTGAGTATCTGGGGTAGATACTCCAAATTTGGAAATGCAGGATCTAGATAATAAAATTTTAGATGACATTCATTGTATCTTATTTTATAGCCACTGAACAGTGTTGTACATCCCATAGGTGCTTACCAAAAAACCCCCAAACTGCAGTGGTAGTGGCATATCTTCTCTGTGACCTTCAGGGCTGTCTCTCAATTCACTAGGCTGATAATAAACTGAAAATGTTGAGCTGGCAGAATTGCCTTAGCATGCCTCTAAGTTTCTACAGGCAGTAGCAGTGAATCTGCTGATAGGTATTGGAAGAAAAATATGTTATACTTTGCAGAGGCTGTTGCAGTGAAATGCTACTTTGAAATAAATTTAGCAAATTATTCAGAATTTTCAGTCACAGCCTAAGCCTTTGAAAGTGACAAGAGCTTTGAAATTGAGGGAAGGCATGATGCTTGTTATGATGGTGTCTGGGGAGGCGGGTTTTCTGTTATAGAACCAATAGGATATGTAGTGAAAAGTGATGGGCTGATCAGTGTCAAACAATCAAGAAGTGTGTGGAGCACCTCCCAAGTATACAACACTAAATTACTCTTAAGAAGCTTGGGGAGGGTTCAGAGAAGAGCGATGTACGTGATTTAAGGTCTGAAGAAGAGAAACTATGAGGAGAAGTTAAAAGAATTCACATGATTAGCCTAGGAAACGAAGGGTGTGAAAGGTGATGGAGTAACAACTGTCAAGGTAATGAAAGTTTTACCGTTAGTAAGATGGTGACTGACTGTCCTCTATGCCCCCTGACTATGAAAAAGAACAAATGAGTTTAAACTCCACCAGGAGAGATTCGGGTTATATGGAAAGATAATTTTCAGATGGTGAGAGTTGCTATAGGTTAGTAAAGGAGGCTGTGGGACATCTTTTTCTGAATGTCTTGAAAAGATACGATGAACATTCATCTAGCTAATTTTGTCATAACTCTGCTCGGAGGCAAGGGAAGACATCAGGTGACTTTCATTTTGGATTTCTTTTTACCCCATTCTGATAGTCATTAAATTCCTGATTTATTTTTGATATAATAATAATGTGACATTTATATAGTGCTTACTATATTCCAGGCATTATGTTAAGTACTTCAAAATTGTCTCCTTCTTAAATAGTCACAGAATAGGGAAGTATTTTGAGATGAAAGGAAAGTATAGCTTTTATGTCAAGAGCAATCAGTCTATCAATCTACTTGTGTCATTGTAGAGATATTGGTATATAGATATAGGTGCTTGGTAGTTTGGATCCTTATACAAATCCAACATTAAGAAACTGCTATGGAGCTCAGGGAATGGGAGGATGTACCCCACATCTTTGTGCATTAAAGGATGCCTTTGAACTGTGGACCCAGATGAGATATAGATTGGGTTCAGTCCTTGGGGAGCTTGACATCTAATGGGGGGTGGGGGGTGGTGGGAGGCTTCCTTTTCCCCTATGCTCTTTGACTTATTAACCTCTTGACCTAGAGACAAATTGGTAAAAGCTTAGGTTTTGACTCATGTCTAGATCTTCCTCAAAGGGGCGGTAGAAAAGGGTTTGATGTACAACGTCAATCAACTATGGCACTGGTATTTATTTCCTATACACAAAAATTCTAATGAACACAATTCCATTTGTGCTCTATTTGTATTCTAATTGTGTTCAGAGTTCTAATGAATACAAAAGACTCACAGAGTACGTTGATAGAAGAAATTGAAAGAGGATTCAGTAATTTAACTTATAACTATGATTACAATGTCTCAGGAGACTGATGCTTAAATCTCATAAGAATATAAAGCAGTTTACAGGTCTGCTCGTTTGACATTTAAAATTTCATCTCTGCTATGTCCTGTCCAAACAACTTCAGGGTTCATGCCTTTCTAGTAAAACAGGTTAGACTTAGAACAATCTTTTCCTTGGTGGTCATTGTCTCTAGGAGTGTAGGAGTAATGGCTTGAAATAATCCTGGCAGGGTTTGCATCAGAAGGGAGAGATGAGGATGACATCATTCAGTTTTAAATACCCTCTGAATCACCAGCTCTTCCAGATCAACAGCTACTAAAGGGAACTTGCCATCACCTCAACTACAAGCAATCAAGCCCTGGGGGCTTGGAAGTAGCCATATGAATGGATGCTGACCAGAAAGCTATCAGAACTGGGAAGGGCAACAGTGAATGTACTTCACATTGTGGCCATAATTTCACAGAGATGAAACACAACACGTGCTGCCTCTATTAGACTGAAAATCTTAGAATAACAAACTATTTTTGTTAAAGATGAATTTGGAGATTTTTTTGAAGAACCACTCCTGCCAGCAAAGTTTTGGGAAACCCTATTTTAAGGAGGAAACAAAGAATAGCTTCTTGAAGAAAGTGGGATTTGAGGTAAATCTTGAAGGGAGCCAAGGAAGCTGAAAGCTGGGGTAGGGAGATCATTCCAGATGTGGTCAGATTGAAAAGGCCCAAAGTTGGGGGATGGAGTGAGGATCAACAAGGAAGCCAATGTTAGTACTATGGAGGGGGGTAAAGTATAAGAAGACTGGAAAGGGAGCAAAGCAACAGATTGTGAAAGAATTTAAAAGACTTATAATTGATCCTGTAGGTAATAGGCAACTGTTGGAGTTTCTTGAGTAGAGAGTTATGTAGTCAGATCTTCATTTAAGTAAGGCCACTTTTGTAGTTGATTAGAAGACAGACTACAGGGGGATTTGAGGCAGGGGGATTAATTTTAAGGTTCTTGAGACAATCCTGGCATATGATGATGCATTGCTGCAATGGGGAAACATCTGTGAGAATGGAGAAAAAAAATGTATGTGAGAGAGGTGGTGAAGGTAGAGTTTTATTTTATCCAATCAACTGGAGGTGAGATCAATCAACTTGAATGAGATTCTTAGAAATCCTCTCCATCACTGGAGGTCTTCAAGAAGAGGTTAGAAAACCTTCTCCCTTGTCAGAGATGCTGGAATCAGGGATTCTTTCATGTGGGGAGAGGGCATACTAAATAACCTGAAAGGTCCCTTCTAGTCCTAAAATTATAGAATAGCAGCCTTTGTTTTCCATGGTCAATTTTTGTCATTGCATTTAATTGGAATTAATTGCTGCTTTTTAGTGTTTTCATTGACATTATTGTGATCATCGTATATATTCATCTTCTAATTGCTTTGTTTTGTTCTAGTTCATGCAAGTTTTACCATGTTACTCTAAATTCCTCATATTTGTAACTTTTTAAAATTAAAAGATTTCATTGAATTTATGCGCCATATGGTTTAGCCCAAGGGTGGGGAACCTGTGGCCCTGAGACTACATGTGGTCCCCTAGATCCTCAAGGGTGGCACTTTGACTGAATGCAAATCACAAACTTCACAAAACAAATCAAGGTCACATGTGGCGTCCTAGATCCTTAGGGATGATGATTTGACTGAATCTAAGCTTCACAGAACAAATCCCCCAATGGAAGGACCTAGGGGTCCAAGGCCACAGGTTCCCTACCCTGATTTAGCAATTCCACACTCAGTGGACACCCGTTTAGTTTCAAGTTTTTTTTCTTTTGCTATCACAGAAAGAAATGTTATGAGTATTTTGACATTCACAGAACCTTTCTTTCTAATCTTTTACCTCCTTAGGTTATATGTCTGGTGCTTAGGAATACTGGCCATGCTATAGAGCCTGAGTGCCCAGCAACTGGAAACTCAATATCAACTTTAACTGCACTGGCTGAAAACCCAGCCATGAGCCATGGAGCCATGACTCCATGCCTGTCTTTCACTGTGTCAAAGACCCTGCAGATGTTCTGAATACCCAATGTGGCTATGATATCTGGCTCAATTTGGTAAGGGGGCAGTCTGGGAGTGAAGACCACTAGAGATAGAGCATGGGGGTGGTGGTAATTATAATAGATGGTTATTGTAAAGGTGCTATTCTATAATCTCAGGGTGAGAAGGAACTTTAGAATTTATTTAGTATGAACTCCCACCACATGAAGGAATCCCTGATTCCAACATCCCTGACAAGGAGTGGGGTTGTCTAATCTCTTCCTGAAGACTTGTAATGACAGAGAAGATTTGAGCAATCCCGTTCTAGGAAAGGTCAACTCCAATTTGGAAGTTCTTCCTTATTTGAGCCAGTTTTCTCTCCCTGGTACTATTAAGTCAGTGGTTCTACCTCTGCTCCCTGTATGAGGTGTTCAAGGAGGACTAGCACTTCTGGTACAAGGGCTTGCTAAATCCCTTTTAGGGCTATATCCACCTTTGGTGACCAAGAAGCTATATTGTGTGTGCAGTGGCCACACCCTAGTAAACCATCTTGGAAGATGGGCTAAACCAGGTTAAGTTGGAAGATGGGCTAAACCAAGTTAAGGCTAACTAACTGGTCTCAGACTCATCTATGAGTTAGGGGAGTGTCTAACCCAAGCATGTGAAGACTTCCCCCAGCAGAGTGGATAGATGAGAACAATTTGTTTCAATGGCCATGAAGGAGACTGGAGCAGGTGCTGTAGAGCACTTAGTGCTTGGCCAGACATCAAAGACACCAAGGTCATCCACTGCATCCTGGGCCATCAGTAGTCATCTTGACTTTTGTCTTGCTACTGGGATTTGATGACTCTGGAAGAGAGAATGCCTTTGTGAAACTCTGTCTCACTAAATCCAGTTCATAAGAAAGTCTAGATATTACTTTGTGATGTCTTTGTCTTCTTAGAAAATGAAAGACAAACAGTAGCCACAGCAGCAACAACAAGGAGGACCATGGGATGAAGTGTTCGTTAACATTTCTCAAATAATACCAATTATTTTCTGTTAGGATTTGAATAGCTCATAACACTATAAATTATGTATTTGAATAACTGACTTTCCCCAGCCCTTACAATACTAATTTCATTTTAAATGATCATTGCCAGTGTGATTAGTGTGTGATGAAACCTCAGAGAAAGTAAAATTGATCATTTTTCATATGATTGTGGATATTTTGTGATGCTTAAAAACACTTTGCTCATATTTTTTGACTACTTTATGTACTGAGAAATGCTTCTTAGTCATATTCTTGTGTCAATTTCCTACATGTTTTGTTTATATTACTTTTATCCAGGATATTTGAGATGAAGATTTTCCCTATTCAATAATTTCTCTTCTAGTTGTAATGCTTTTTTTGTTTGTGAAAATTTTACATTTTATATACTTACAGTCATCACTTTTGTCTCATTCTTTGTTTAGCTCTGTTGAAGTATAGCATGTAATAATTAGCCTCTATATTCTTCTTTCATCTTTCTCTGCTTCCATGTCCCAGTAATCTGTGACCCATTATAGCCATGTGTGCCAGTGCCAATGGTGGTAAACATTTTAAGTTGTGTAATTAAAGAATCAAACTTTTTGATATCCATCATGAGGCAATTCATAAAATACTAGTTGAAAACATCCAGGATTGTTCTTCTTTCCTACAATAACTTAAAAATCTCAAGGAAAATGACCTTCTAGGTAATTCTGTAGAAAAACATATAGAGATCAATACTGAATTCAGGGATTAATATTGAAAGAATATGAATAGTTTTAATGGAATTTAGCCTTTGTACCTCTGAGATATGGGACAGAAGAGAAGCTATAGGATAAATGTTCATCAAAAAGTTATGAGTAGGGATTTCTGGAAGAGTGATTGGGTTAGATCAATGGGTTGGTGATATCAAATAGAGGCAGTGGCTTCCAAGTGAGCAATGATAGGATCTTGAACCCACTGGGAAATACAAGCATCTTGAAATGTTGTGGACGAGTCCAAGTAGCGATGGTGTCTCAATAAAAGAAGCAGACAATGAAACAAAGGAACTATGCCTCTCTCCTTGCTAATTGGATTAGGACACGTCTCTATTCCATGGCCACCAGATTCTTCATCTATTCTTTACATACCTTTTAATGTTAATGCTTATAACATTATTGCTATAGCAAACTATTTTCACCATTAAGAACAAACACCATAGTTCTATTTGTGCTCATGAGGGAAGTTGAAATGGTATTAATGAGAACAAGGAGAGTAAAAGTCATTGAATTAGACCAAATGCATATGCAGAGCATCTGTGGTAGGGGAGACAAAATTATGAGGTCCCTGAAGGGTTTATTTATTCATTTAGAAAGAATAAAAGAATTTAATTCAAACAGAAAAGGAAATTAAACATAGAAACTGTTTTAGAAAACATTTCATGTTAATTATATTCTTTCTTCAAATTAAATTTATTTTTTTTTCACTTTTCAACATTCACTTCCACAAATTTTGAATTTCAAATTCTCTCTCCATCTCCCCTCTCCTCCCACTCCAGGACAGTATGTATTCTGGTTACCCTTTCCTCCAGTCTATCCTCCCTTCTATCATTCCCTCCCATCCCCTTCCATTCTACATTCCTGTAGGGCAAGATAGATTTCTGTACCTCATTGCCTATATATTTAATGTAGTTCTTAGTTGAATGTATAAACAATTTTTAACATTCGCATTCTTTCCCCCCTCCCGATCCACCCCCATTGAGAAGGCAAGCAATTTGATGTAGATTATACATGTGTCTTCATGCAAAAATACTTCCATAACAGTCATGCTGTGAAAGTTTAACTATATATCCCTCTATCCTGTCCCACCCTCCATTTATTCTATTCTCTCCTTTGACCTGTCCTTCTACAAAAGTGTTTGCATCCTATCACCCCTTCCCTTAATCTACAATCCTTTCTATTATTCCCCCATCTCTTATCCCCTTCCCCCCTGCTTTCCTGTAGGGTAAGATAAATTTCCATACCCAATTGAGTGTGTGTATCATTCCTTCCTGAAGACAAATTTGATGACAGAAAGGCTTTTATTCCCTTTCATCTTCCCCTCCATTGTTAAAGCTCTTTCTTGTCTCTTTTATGTGGGATGATTTACTACATTCTACCTTTCCCTTTCTCTTTCTCCTAGTACATTCCTCTTAACACTTAATTTTCTTTTTTAGATATCATCCCTTTATAGTCACCTTACCCTATACTCTCTCTCTCTCTCTCCACACACACACACACACACACACACACACACACACACACACACACACGTGTGTATGTATATTTCCCTCCAACTACCCTATATTGGAAAGTTCTCATGAGTTGTAGATAACATTTTTCCATGTAGGGCTGTAAACAATTCCCTTATAGTTTCTCTCTCCTGTTTGATATTTCTCTTGATTCTTGTATTTGAAAGTCAAATTATCTATTCAGCTCTAGCTTTTTAAACAAGAATGCTTAGAAGTCCTCTATTTCATTGAAATTCCTTCCCCCCCCATGAAGTATTATACTCAGTTTTCCTGGGTAGGTGATTCTTGGTTTTAATTCTAGCTCCTTTGACCTCTGTAATATTATATCCCAAGCCCTCTGATCCCTTAGTGTAGAAGTTGCTAAATCTTGTTTTATCTTGATTGTGTTTCCACAGTACTTGAATTATTTCTTTCTATCTGCTTATAATATTTTCTCCTTGACCTGGGAACTCTGGAATTTTGCTACAATATTCCTAGAAGTTTTCCTTTTGGCATGTTTTTCAGGAGGTGATTGGTGGATTCTTTCCATTTCTATTTTACCCTCTAGTTGTAGAATATGAGGACAGTTTTCCTTGATAATTTCTTAAAAGATGATGTCTAGGCTCTTTTTTTGATCACGGCTTTCAGGTAGTACAATAATTTTAAAATTCTCTCTCCTGGATCCAATTTCCAGGTCAGTTGTTTTTCCAATGAGATATTTCACATTGTCATCAATTTTTTCATTCTTTTGGTTTTTCTTTATAATTTCTTTATTTCTCATGAAGTCATTAACTTTCATTTGCTCTGTTCTAATTTTGAAGGAATTATTTGCTTCACTGAGATTTTGGACCTCTTTTATCATTTGTCCCATTCTGCTTTTTAAGGCATTCTTTTCCTCATTGACTTTTTGAAAACTTCTTTTGCAGTTTGGGTTAGTCTAATTTTAAAAGTGTTATTTTCTTCAGCATTTTTTGGGTCTCCTTTAGCAAGCAGTTGACTCATTTTTCATAATTTTCTTTCATTACTCTCATTTCTCTTCCCAATTTTTGCTCTAGTTCTCTTACTTGATTTTCAGAATCCTTCTTGAGCTCTTCCATGACCTGAGACCAATTCATATTTTTCTAGGAGGCTTTGGATGCAGGACCTCGACTTCATTGTCTTCTGTTGCATCGCTTGATCTTTCTTGTCATCAATGATGTAACAGAATAATTTTTCATCAAGAACTTAAGAATCTATAATCTGTTTTGTTCTCTCCCCTTTGATCATCTTTCTAGCCAATTACTTGACCTTTGAACTCTTTGTTAAGGGGAGGGCTCCAGAAGCAGTGGCTGCTTTGGCAGTGATTGCCACCTCTTTGGCAGTGGTTGCCAACATCTTGGGGCCAGGGCCAGGTTGTGGTTGGGGCTGAGGCTGGACCACACTCTCCTCTCAGTCAGGTAAGAGACCTTTCCCATTGACTTTCTAAGCTGTCTTTGTCATTTGGGGGTTGAGAAATTTGGAAACCTCTGCAGCCACCAGTGATTCAGTCCCCTAAGACCTGCTCCAATTCCTTCTGCTCCAGGATGGCCCTCATCAAATTGCACCCTTTCCCAGACAGGTGAGACAGACACTTCCCATAGACCTTCACTTGTCTTAGGCTGGAGATTTGCTTCATTTTGTCATTTTGTGGCTTCTGCTGCTCTAGAATTTGTTTAGAGTAATTTTTTTTGCAGTTTTTTGAAGAGTTTGGAGGAGAACTCAAGTGGGTCTCTATTTCTACTTCACCATCTTGAATCTATCCCCCCAAGTATTTAGATGCTGAAAGTTTCTGAAGGAAAGGAAGATTCCAAAGGCATGAAAGCAACTTATATCTTATTAATTCCAAAAAAATCAATCACCAAAAAAGCATCATCAACAACTGTTCTTTACCAAGTAGACAAAATATTTATGAAAATTATCTTCATAAGAATTGAGGACAAACTTGATGTCAGTATTAGTAGGGATTAAGCAGACTTTTGTGATCTATATTCAACAATGAATCACATTCTTACTTTGCAATGAACTGAAAAATGTAGGGAAAAAAAGATATCTTATGATTTGTTAATGATAATAGAGCATTTGATTTGGTGGAACAAAATATCACCTTAAAAGCTACTTTTCAACAAGATGTCTCTCATCTATACATCAAAGTCACTCAAGATTCCTTGAAATACATAACAACAGAAGTAATGCTGTTTTGTTTCTAACTAGAAACATAAGGTAAAAGCATAAAACAAGATTATGTATGCTTACCAGAGATGCTTGGTTATTGCTGTGATGGAGGAGATTTGGAGAAGAGTTCAAGCTGAAGAATATTTTTTAAGCTGGAAAGGGTTTCTTCGCAGATGATGAAGTCTTCCAGATTCTCCTGATTGAGGATGTCATTGTGTTAGTTACAACAAGTCCTGAAACACTGAACAGCCTCTTGAAAGAGATTTGTAAATACTCAAAAGAGTTTGCATCAGCCATCCACACAGGAAAGACCAAGTGGATGAAGAATGTCTGCTGTCTCTATTATGTTTATCTAGATGAAAAACTATGTATCTTTTTTTATTGTCATGCTTATCTGGGGTCACACAGCACAGATGGGCAATTATTTGGGCCTAGAGTTGAACAGGAAAAAGAGGGTAAAATAGATTCCTTTTAGGAAACTATAGGAAAAAAAATGGACTTGTCAAATGATAAGGGGAAGGGATGATAGATTAATAGCCAGGTTAACTCCACTGGTACCCTCATAATGTCAGAAGAAAGTGAGGATAGTCTCTGGAATATTGGATGGACCTTCTGTGGTAAACAAAGGCATGGAAAAGAGTTGCAAAGGATAGGCAGGCATGGAGAGGTTGTGAATTTAGTCTTTCTTGGGAAGAATTCCAAAATTGATGGAATCACAAATTCTTTTGAGAACCTTTCAAGTATCTGAATATGTTAATGCTTTAATAGCTATGGTTCCTTGAGGGTACATGGGTTTTTGAGAGAGATGAATCAGATTTTGACATTCCCAGAGAGATTTTGGTTGTGTGTGTGGCATGAGGGTGGTGGTGGAAGTGGTGGAACAAAATGAGCTATAGGTATTTTTGAGAATCTTTCAAGATCCAGCCAGGTTTGTGATATCTCAGAGCTTCCACAGTTATGAAGCTGATATCCAGAACCCAAAGTCCCTTAGCCTTTATTAATTAGCCTCCTCAATATTCTACATCAGGATATCTGTGAAATCTTTAGCTAAGATCTGTTTTATATGGAATTATGGGACACTTTGTGGAAGTTGCTGGCTAGAAGGGAGGAAGAGGTTGATAGAAACCAAAAGGAGGAAAAGTTATAGAACAGTAGAAGTATGAAGCTTTTTTTAATGATCTTCCTCAATTCTTAATGTTTTCTCCCTCCTTGTATTTACTTATTTGTGTCTACATATTATGTCTTCCAGGAGACTGTGTATTTCTTGATGTAGTTCCTTTCCACTGTTTGCAAACTCAGTGCTTTGCGCAATACCTTTCACATAGTAGACCTTTAACAAATGTTTGTTAAATTGAATGTCAAACATATTCAAAAATAACAAAGAGATACAAAGAAGTGTATTTCCCAAAACATGTGGTCAGAGGAACTTTAACATTCTGTAAAATGAGTTTTAAGATCATGTATGGTGAATTTCACTCTTCATTTAGAAATACTGTACTAGGCCATCTTGAAATATTGAGTTTTTGAATAATGAGGTATAGCTGTAATTAATTCTTGTGGTGACATTCATCTTGAGGCATGCATGATAACTTCTCCTTTAGATGATATGAACACTAGATAACTTACTTAAGGATCTGAATCTCAAACAACCTTGAAGAATTATTTACCCATTACCATGTGGTACTCATTCCAATAAGAGGGCTTGGGCAAAGAAAGAACACTTAGCCTTGATTAGATGGGACATATTAGCTTCCTGAAATTTGCTCACCTGTTTAATCAGCTCTCAATCACAAATTCTGACAGGATAGACACTTACGAATAGAGGCATTGCTCCATTTATATGGTTCAGCTAAAATCCAAGGGGTGCAATACTTCCTGAAACTTTGGGCCACTTCTTGGGTCTCCATGGTATCATATAATTTCCACTCGAAATGAGGGGACTCTCCCTGAAGATAGTGAGTACTATGCCATATGGTCAACTGGGCAGTTGATTCTTTTTATTCTTTTCTAAGACCAAGGAAGGATGCTGCTAAACCTCCACTGGAGACCTGTCTAATATTACTTGAAGTAATACAAATCTAATTTCATCAAGGTGAAATAAGCCTAATTCCATCAAGAAAAAAAGAAGTATGAAATCAGAGATGGACTGGGCAATGGATTGTCACTGGTGATGCTGATGGAACTGAGGAGTGATAGAAGATAGGCCATTTGTTAAATGTTCACTATATTCCAGGCACTGTGCTAAGCTCCGGGGATAGAAATATAATGAAGCAAGACCATCTCTGCCCTCAGGAAGCTTATTTGTTGACTTTGTGGAAGTCAGCAAATATGTGCAAGTCAAAGGAAGGAAGGAAAGAATGGGATACCACATGGCCCATGGTGTGGAGGCCTGGTTCACTGCAAGATAAGGGAAAAACTCATCTATCAAGGACCCAGGAACAGAGTTCAAGTTTTTAGTGAGAGGGAGATAAGGATGATGGTTGTATTATAAGTAGCATGATGAGAAGATTGCTGGGAAGGAGCTGTTAGTATGAATAGAAACACTTGAATCAACTGCTCTTCTGAGTTCAGCTGTTTTATGGTTTAGTGTGGGTCAAAACTGTGCCATCGTTTAGCCCTAGAGGGATTTGATTAGTCTAATAAATTTTATTTAAAAGAGGAAGAAAGAGAAAAGAGAGAGTATTTTATCTGAAGTATATTGGGAGTAAAACGGAAGCAGAAGTAGCTCAATACCTTATATAATTATACATATATATAAATTAATACCTTAATAAATGGTATTTTTTTTCATCAAGGGAAGAGACTAGCTTTCTCTAACTGGGTTAGGTACTCTCTGTCTGTAGGGATTCTCTGTGACACCTGTGTTGTCACTGTAATGACCACTTTCCCCCTAATTGCCTGATGTAATTATCAGCCTTTGGCTAATACAAAGAGTTTCCCCATCCCTTCTGAAGGGGATTGCTTACTCACTGGCTGAAAGGGCTTGTGTTTTCTTCTGAGGTCAGGCTGTGGAGCTAGCTTTGGAGGGATCAGCAGCCTGCTTTCTGACTGATGAATCTCTTTGCAGTGGCTATCAAGTCAAATGATCTCATCGTCGAGGTCAGCCTACCTTTCTTCCAGGAACTTCCCTCTGCTCTTGATTTAATTGCAAAGAATACGATCTCCCAGGATGCAATTTGTGGAACATAGATGTAACCCATCTTACAGACATCATGTGTAACAGCTGGCAATGGAAACTTTATTGAATCATTTTTGTTGAGTTGTTTTTTGGCAGTCACCGTCTCCTACACTCCTCATTACGTTTTAAGTAATGCTCAGTTCTTTGGTGGAATCTCTGCTTGATGACAAAGTGGTACTTGGGCTGTTAAAAAGTAAGTGAAACTGCTTCTTGGTAAGAATAAATGTAAAGGCATACAAATAGAGGGGGAAGGGGGCATACTCATCGTTATCTATCTTTCAGCTACTGTGATTGTGTGGCTAGGATATGCACTCTTTCTGAAATATTCCCTGCCACCCCAAATCAGAGTAAAAAGCCGCCCACAACTACTCCTAACACCTCTCATATCTACACTTCCCTTCCCTTAAATTGACTTAGAATCTAGCTCCTATCTTTCTGAACATTTCAATGATTATGCATAGTTGGCAGGGTCTAAAAGATTGAAGAGGAGTGTTGACTCGTACTGACTTGAATATATGATAGGAATATAAGCTGGGAAGAACAGTGACCATTAAGGAGAGTTCTGTTCATTGGGAACAAAGATGATTTCAGACTTAGTAGATTATGCGTTTTAAAGCACCTTTTTAAAGGCAGGACTATTTAGTGTAAAGAGCAGTTGGATTTAGAATGGAAGACCAGGATTTACATCTTGACTGTCACTTACTATGGCCTTAGGCAACAGACAGCCTTGTAGGGTCTCAGTTTCTCAGTTTTGGAGCAGGAGTCCTGGAATTATGTTGTATGCTTGGAGTCTCAGCTTAGATAGAGACCTTAGAGGTCATCTAGTACAACCTATACAGATTGTATAGGAAACCCTGTGGTGAAATTGTTTTTTAAAATATTTTTTTTTGGATTTTTTTTGTTTTTACATTGTCTACATTTCCTTTTCTATCTTTCTCTCTCCCTCCCAGACAATCATCCTCTATAACAGAGAATTTAAAAAGAGAAAAAAAAATAACAAGATATTCAAAAAGCAAACAAACCTCTGATGGGATATGCATTGTTCCCCATTCATAAGCCTCAACCTTTAAAAACATCAGGGTGGGTCAAGTGTCTTTTCATATATCTTTTTTGTGGACAAGTTTTTCTTTATAATTTCATAACAGTTTAGGTGGTTTTTTCTTATTAATATTGTAATCAGTGTATATATATATGTATATATATATATATATATTCTTGCTCTACTTTACTTTGCATCAGTTTAAAGAAGTTTTCGCATATTTCTCTGTATTCATCCCATTTGTCATTTCTAAGAGCACAATTGTATTTCATTGTACTCACACAATGTATCCATCTGCTATAGAATTCGTAACAAATAGTCATCTGTTACAAGATGTCTAGTCACGAGAACCTCACTATCTTCTGACGCAACCTGAGCCACTTGGGGTCCTCTCAGAATCACAGCTTCTTAGAGTTGGAAAGGACGGCAGAGCACATTTAATTCAACCTGAACAAAAATCTCTGATAAATGATTATTCAACCTCTATTTGAAGACCTCTAGAGAAAGGGAAACTCTTGTCTTCTGAAATGGTTCATTCTACTTTTGGAATGATCCAATCCAGACCAATCCAAATCCAGCAAATATTTACTAAGTATCTACTAAGTGGAAAAAAAACTCTCAGAGGCACGGTATTAGAAAGATAACATTCAAAGTAACGGTCCTTGTCCTCAAGGGGCTTCCATCCTTTTGTGAAAACATAACATGGATCCAGACTTACTTGTGAGGAAGACTTTTGTTTGTTTTGTGACATCAAGCTTAAATCTGCTTTTCCAATCCTCAGCAAAATGGGATTCTTTATTCATATTTATTACACAATAGTATTATGTTATTCATATTGGGTGCTATGAAATTTATGGGAATATTGTTGTAAGAGTCAAATGAATTAATTTGTGAAAGTGCTTTGGAAATTGTAAAGTGCTTAACAAATGTAAACTATCCTAATAATCAGTGAGTGTGTCTCCAAATTTCACCTTCCTTCCTTAAGAAAAATGGTAAACATTTATGAAAATGATTGACTAAGTTCAACTGTATAGCGTGTGGCCAAATGGAGGAGACTTTTTTTTTAGACTTTGTCCTCATTTTCAAAAAAATTTTGTTCTCATTAGTATTGTGCCTTAATCAACCAAATCAACCAGCCAGACTTGGCAAATGACAGACCCAGATATTTATTGAATACTTGAAAAGTGAAGAGAAGTGTAGGGGGACATTTGTATCTAGAACATGATTAAGAACAGACACGTGCTAAAGGCGCTTCCAAATTAATAAGGGGCAGAATACAGATCAAGATATTATCAAAAGAAGTATATTAATATAAATGCAATAAGTGATCCGTTGTTGAGCAGAAGGGCCAGGACAATGATTATGTTTGGTATATCAATGAATGGCTGAGGCAAATCAAGTAAAAGCTTCTTTGAAATTATGTTTAAATGAAGTGTGTGGGAGCTATTGAAGAGTGGACAATAGGAGACCAATGAGATGTTGAGAAAATCTGTTCAATAGCCATTCTTTGACAAGCATTGTTTGGATTTGGTCTTATCCATAGGTGGACTATGTAGACACATACTCAATATCACTTCTATGTTCTCCAGGAAACCCCTTTCTGTCCATCCATCTTTCCCAACTGACTCACTTCTGAAGTTCCATTGTCATTTCAATTTAACAAACATTTAATAAAGTGCCTACTGTGTGCAGAGCACTAAACTAGGCACTGAGAAGCAGCATGACTTGGTGAATACTCCTTAGACTTGGAGTCCAGGGAGTATCTACTAATGTAATAGAATCATAAATTTAGAATTTGGAGGACATGCAGGGACATCTAACTCAGCCTCCTTGTTTTACAGATATGCGGCAAGTGAAATGTAGAAAAGTTAAGTGACTTCTCCTTTGTTTGTTTGGTTTGTTTTCTATTTTCTCCCATCTCATTCTTAACGTAACAAGCATTTCTATATGCACAATAGAATGGAGAGGATTGTACATAAAACTGTGAATCTCTATTGCATACAGCTTATTTTTCTTTTCAAATATATGATAAATTCAACATGTTACTTTCACAGCTATCTTGCTTGCTTATCCTGGTCTTTCTTGTATCCTCTTACGTGTATTTCATTTTTTTTTTTTTGGTGGAGGGAAGGCAAGGTAATTGGGGTTAAGTGATTTGCCTGAAGTCAAATAGCTAGTAAATGTGGCAAGCCTCTGAGTCTGGACTTGAACTCAGGTCCTCCCCACTGTAAGCCTGGTGCTTTACTCACAGCATCACCTAGCTGCCCCTCTCTCATGTGTGTTTCAAAAACAGAGTTCAACGACCATTTTTTCTTTCTTTGCCCTGTGTAATATCATACAGGCAATAGGTGGTGAAGAGGAATTTGAACCCAAATGCAGTTATCAGATCTATTGCTGTTTCCACTTCATTTCTCTTGAGTTAGTATGTGACACTTAGGGGTGAAGGGCCATGAGCCAGTCATTTAACTCTCTGTGTCTCACCTTCCTCATTTGTAAAATAATAACAATAATGATAATACTAGAGCCTACCTTAAGGGGCACATAGTGAGGCTCAAATGAGATTTTATATATATATATATATACCTAATATTATATAAGTCAGATATTGTAGTTGGGGGGAAGCACAAAGTTTAAATAAGTCAAAGGTCCTGTCCTCCTGGGACATGCAATTTAGTGCTGCATCCTTTGCTTAAGTCCTCATATACTCCCGGGAAAGGTCAATCCTTAAACAGTATTGTGTGATTTATGTCTCGGTGGATGAAGGAACTAGCAAGGTTTTGATGGGAAAGAGGAGAACAGTGAAGGAAGAACCACTTTTTCTGCTATGTAAATTGCCTAGAGTTTGACCTTGGGTTGGTTGGGGGTGAGACCATGCTTTATATAGCACATACTCCAAAGGTTCCATGTTGACCTCCAGAAAGTCCCCCCGCTTTTTTTTTTCTATTTCATATGATCTAGTAGCATTGAGGGCTGGTGCATCTTGAATATTTGTCAAGTTCCACTAAAAGAGGATACGTGTGTGTGTGTGTGTGTGTGTGTGTGTGTGTGTGTATCCTTCTCCTACATTTCCTATGTACTAGTCTCTGATTCTGAGATTTCTAGGTCCCCACCCTGACATTTGGATCTGAAATAAGCATTTTTGGAGAAGGATTTATTGCAGGAAAAGCAAAGGTCTTCCCATAGTGTAGTACTGACCAGATTGGACCTTACTCCTTCCAAACAATGAACAGTAACGAGGAGCTCTCACTTTTCCTGCCATGGGATCTTTATTTGCAAGTTCCATCGGCTCTGCATCTTTCTCACGAGTTCAGTTGCTGAATAGGTACTTTGCAAAACTAAGAAATAAAAACATCTTTTATCCCTTCTATCTAAGCAAGTGGGAGCAGTGAAAATTTCAGGGAATTTCCACATTCCTTTCACAACAGTCTGAAGACAGTGGTTTATTATTTTAACTTGAGTTGATATTCCTGGTAATAACATTCACATACCTCAGGCTGATGCTATTGTTTAGCTGTCACTCCCAAACTTTGTCATATCATTGATCTGACATCAGAAAGTAGTTATACTATCGATCTCATGTCAAATGGATGGGGTAATAATGGGTGTTGATTGACAGCTTGAGTTGACAGAATAGAATGTCTTCTTTTCTTAAACCCAAGCTCCTGATATGTTTGGAGTTTTCAGTCACGCTCTTCCTTTCCTACTAGAATATCTTGACCTTTCACTTTCGTCTGTGAGCTCTGAATTCAGAGCTTATTTGGTGGCAGAATGAGTACTCCCAATTGGGTCTATTGGAAATGCACAAAAGCAAATCTAGGGCCATCATTGACCAGCATTGTGGTTTGGGCATAGTAGATACTCAATCAATATTTTTTTGAATGAATGAATGAATGGATTTAAAATACAGTGAGAACAAGAAAGAAGGGGGCTAGTGATGGCCACAGGTATGTCGCACGCCCAGGTGATTTTAAGGTAGAATGTCACAGCAGCTAGGGAATGCATCATCATCATCGTCGTCATCATCATCATCAACTTTAATAGTAGCATCAGCATCCCTATTAGAATTAGTCACATTTATATAGTGTTTTAAGTTTTCGAAAATACTGTCTGCACAGTTCCCCCTTGATACATTGAACCCTTAGAGACATGTCTTAGAATGCAATGGTTTGATAGGTATGTTAGCATGATAAGTACACAGCATGGTTTCAGGTTCCCTGGGGTAGGTTTGGAAGGCTGATGCCCAAAATTATACTTGTTTCAGCTCAAGTGGCATTTCCTACATCAGGCCTTTGTTGATCCCTTCCTCTCTAGCTGCTAGTTCACTCCCTCCCCAAATTATCTTGCTTTCAATTGGAATGTAAATGTTCATTTGTGTCCTCTGTTAGACCGTAAGTTCTCTGAGGGCAAAGAGTTTTCCTTTCATTTTCTTAGCCCTAAGAACAACTCCTGGAATACAGTAAGCTCTTCATCAGTGCTTATTGCATGATGGATTGCTCCTGGTTAAAATGATGACACCTCTGGGAATTGATGTGTTTAGCTCTTATTAATGATTTATATCTTAGTGAAAATAATGATTCTGAAAAAAATGACCGAAAAACAAGAGAGAGCATGTCAAGACAATGGATGCTTGTTTGTCAGAGTGATGGGGGCAGGGAGGAGAGGGAAGACAATGGACACTGATGAAAGAGAGAGAGGAAAGGGCAGAGGCTGAGGACAAAGAACTTTAATTCAGCCCAGTATGATTCACAAGGGACAACACAGAGAGGGTATGCAAGCCAAGGATATATGAAAAGAGGATATAGAGAAGATGCCAGCGAAGGGGAAAGCACACTGAAAGGGAGCTATGAAGGAAACTGAGATAAATTTTGATATTTTGACACTTTTGTCAGCCTTGTTCCCAGCCATTGTGACCTTCTGCCTTAAAATCTTCAATCTTATTACTAATAATAATGTGGAGGACTAGAGCAGAGGGGGCTATTGTCTGGATGGCTTCTTCCTGTATTCTGAAATTCAGACAAATCCAAACAATTGCAGATAATGGGTTTATATACAGAGATCAGGTCCACACACAAAATGATGTGGATAGTTTTTTCTTATTACTGTTATCTCACCATGTGGTTTGATTGATGCTTGTGATTTTGTGCAAAAAAAAGTTGACTACTGCATCTAATACTTTGTTTTAAAGTTATAGTAATACCTCATCTTAAGCTGTCAAGTTTCTGGAAAACCTGGAATACAGCTACAAATGAAAAAGACTCAGAGGAATAGAGCTGTCCAGCAGTTGATGTACTTTGCTCTATATCTAGAAAAAAAGTAGAGTCACTTTCATTACAGCCAGTCACTTAGTACTGTGTGTCTAAGTCGTTAATTTAACTAGCTTTTTTTGAGGCAATCAGGGTTCAGTGACTTGGATGGGGTCACACAACTAGTAACAGATTTGAACTCAGGTCCTCCTGATTCCAAAGCCGGTGCTCTATCCACTGAACCACTCAGCTGCCTTTCAAAGTAGCTCGAAGATTTATTTCATCTCCTTTCCAACAGACAACAGATTAAGCGAGAAGGGACATCAGCAGAAGTTCAACTTGGTAAGAGATGGTAGAAAAGCTGACAGGAAAAGCCTCAAAACCATCATTTATTCATTCAATAAGCTCATCATGTACAGAGCACTGTGCTAGACCCCAGGAACATAGGGATAAATAAAATGTGGGCCCTGCCCTTAGGGAGCTTAAAGTCTTTTAGGGGACATAAAGCATAATTTTATTTGTAAAAAGTATGTGAGAAGTGCAGTGAGTGGTGGAAAAGACAAAAGCAATTCAGAGGAAGGAGAGACTGTTTCTGTCTACAATGGATAGAGAAGACTTCATGGCAATGGTTTCATTTTGATGAACCTTCAAAGATAAGTAGAACTTTGAAAATCAAGATGAGGAATCAGACCATTCTAGACCAAAGAAATAGCATGAATGGAAAAAGAAAAGGCAAAAATGAGCAAGGAGTCTTGAGACAACACGGTATGGTGTGATTTTCTTGGAGAACTGGGTAGTTATAGGAAGACAACAAAGTTGTAACTAGGATAGTGCAAATGGAACTTTGTCTCAAGGTGAGTAATTTAGAGAGCACAACATTTACAGATTCTGAATTTAGAGAACACTGACGGTAGTTGAAATCCTTGAAATGTAGAAGTAACAGTTTAGAACCCAATTAGAAAGAGTGAATAGTTAAAATTGGAAGCTACCAGATGGAAGACTAACCACAGCCTCTCCACTCTTCAGCTGTTGTTCCAGAGTCTCTATCTCCTTTCAGTGAAGAGGTGTCCATTGTCAAAATTATAGCTAACAGCAGTTTACAAGAAATTTGACAATGCTTGACATAATATTTTTCAAAAATGTGAATGGCTGTATTCCACATTCCTTTGTGTTTCATGAAGGCACAGACTTGTTAGTTACTGAATACATGCTGGTGGTAGAATGGTTTGGTAATCTTGGTCTGAAAATCCAGACTTTCCCTAACCATGCTGAACTGAGTGAGATTAACTCATGTGCTTGTTTCTGCAAAAAATAGAACTCTATTAAAGCATTAATTAATAAATTATATGTTAATTTAATTAATTATTAATATTGATTATAATTATATTTGTTATATGATATAATAATATTTATATTATATATGACATAATTAATTATAATATTAATTAGCAAATTAATAAAAACATTATTAAAACAAACATTAACTTTAAGATAGCCATTAATAAATTAGGTGGCACAATGGATAGAGCGCCTGGAGTCCAAAAGACCTGAGTTAAGATCTAGCCTCAGATACTTGCTAGTTCTGGCTGTGTGACCCTGGATAAATCATTTTGATCTCAGTCTCCTCAACTATAAAATGAAGATAATAATAGCATCCACATCCCAAGGCTGTTGTGAAGATAAGAAGAAATAATGGTACAGTACCTGAAACATAGTAAGCACTAGGTAAAATTAGCTATTATTATTATTAAATAGATAATGCACAATGAAGAATAAGAAACTCAAACTTGGGTATAATTAGGTGTGTTTCTCACTAGTCTTCAGCTATTACAATAAGTTGCTTAAACATCAATTCTATCTAGAGCAGTGAGTAGGACTAAATGGTCCTAAATCTTTTTTGTAATTAAATTCCCTGTTTGGATGACATTGTCCACAATTCAAGGACTTCTGTGTAGCTTGGCATCAACATCTTTTTCTGGTGCTTTCTTCAGTTTTTTGATCCAACCCTGATCTCTGTTTCTACTGATAATCCCTTGGCTTAACTCTCTCAGTTAAGAAAGTTCTGACAACCATTTATTATCTCTGCCGCAGATATGACAGTCACCTAGTGACTTGGTTAAAAGGAAAATATGCAGGAGGCAATAGCCACTGGATGTTATCTCTGAAAACCCAAACAAATAAACATCACATTTAATTAATTAACTTATTGGTTCTGTGACATCTTTCTAACTTGGCTTCTCATTGACTTTTATTGCATTTGTCATAATCAGTCAATAGCATTTATTAAGCACTGATCATATTTGCTAATATCCATCAAAGAAGAAATCTTTATTTATACTTTTGTCCTTATGTCTGATCATTTAAAAAAAAATAAAGTACTCTGCTATTCATGGCCACAAGTGCATGAAAATACACTGAATTTCTACTAGTGGGTTCAACAATTTCAGGTTTTCTACAGGAGAGATTCAGGATTAACATTTTTGATGGCTTATACATTGCCAAGACACAAGTCTGACTTTAACAAATGATTATCATGTGCAATAGTAATTTACATATGTGCTAATTGTTCTTCCCTGCTGTAGATATTAGCCAGAGTTCAGTCTCACACATGTGTTGAAAATATCAGTTCCACTAGCTATTTAGAACTCCAGAGCATAGAAGGTAAGGTATTATTTTTTTTAGGTAATTCAGACTGAGAGGTTGGTATAAATAGGACTCTGATGAATTTTCTAATTGCTCTTTCATTTTACTGACATTAGATAATTTTTGTTCTCAGTTGGAAATAAATTTCTCATAAGGTGACCTTGTAAATAACTTAATTTAGTCAGTCATGTAATCATAATCTCTGAAACCAAATACCTCCACTAGCCCACAGGTTATTTTCTTATAGGTTTTTAGTCTCTCCAGTAGAAAATTTGCAGTATTACTCACAGGTAGTATTGGGTTTAATTCTATTTTATATACATTGCATTTTTGAAGGCTTTTTTTGTATGCAAGAAAGATATTTCAAATTTCTGTTTGAATCAAATACAGTTTAACTTCCTGAAAACCCCCAAGTAATTCAATTGAAAGGGACAGAAAAAAAAAATGGAGAGATATTTCTTCTTCTTCTTTTTTTTTTTGACTTGCCCACTTTCCTTCCGAGACTCTATGGCAGTAAATAAGGAACATTTGTACAAAAAAAAGTAACACGGCAACATGTCTTGTCACATTATGCTCACCCCTACACCTGATTTCAAATGTAAATTGCACAGCATTTAGCTCTAATGAAAATACTCTAGTGAAGGAAATTGTTAAGATTTTCTGGTGCTCCCCTAGGGGTAATATTAAAACCCCCATTACTAACATCTCACTCTGAGAAGACAAAATGTGCACTGAGAATACAAAAGCCCTGTTGGCATCTAAATGTGTGCCAATTAATTTGCTGTTCTAGACGTGTGGATTTATGTGGAGATGTAAAAGTCGGACCCAGGAAGGCTATTTAGATCCCTGTATTGTAGAACTCCTGGACCCTGGATTTTCAATGCTAGCTTAATCATGGCATTCTGCTCTCTATTTATTTATACAGTTGCTTCAATGCACAAATTAATAATTATACAGCACATTGACAAACATGCCGAGTAATATTTGCCAGATTTTAAATTAATTTAATTCAAGGGCCACTTCATTATAGGATTCATACGCACATCAGGCATTAGCTTCACCTCATTGCTATTCATGTTACACCAAGACTTTTCATCATTTTTTTCTTCTTTTCTTCTCCGCAGACAAAGACAGCTCAACTCACTATGCCAAATAAATAGACACTAACAGGCAGGTGGAAGACAGATAGATGATAGACAAATAGGAATATAGATAAATGCACAGATGACATAAATTTAGAAAGAAAGATAATAGCTGTTACCATGATATGTGGAAAACAATTAGATCTCACTAAAATCTTGTATTTATTTGCTTTTTATCTTCAATTTTCAATTTATCTTCTCTTGTTTCACTCCTGCAAGCCTCTTTCAAAATTCAGACTCTAAATTAAAATGAATAGCTTACAGTTCTATAAATGATCATTCTTTTTGTAAAGTACAGAACCATGGCCCCAAAAAGAAAGAAAGAAAGAAAGAAGAAAAGGAGGGAAATCAGATCAAAATATTCAGGTCCTTTTCATGTAATTCAAGAGAAAGTTAGATAAAATCACACAATCAGACTGATTTATTTAGAAGGGGTCAATTGTTTATGGAAGAATGAATGGTCTATCAGACATAAATAAATATTTAAAAGATTCCTATTCAGTTATGACATACATAGTGTGTCTAGAAACATAGAATTTTAGATTTTAGAGATCTATTTCAACACCCTCATTTTACAGATGAGAAAACTAAGGCTCAGGCGAGTTGTGACCTTTTCAAAGGCAAATAGCTAGATAGAAGTAGAGAAAGCCGTGCCTAAACTTTAGGTCTTCTGACTCTAATTCCAATGCTTTTTTCAATGTCCTACATTGTCAGGTGATAGCTAGTAGTAGAGAAGAATACTTAACAATTAATACTCATTTTTCTATCATAAAACATGATGATTAATGGGCTTAAATCAGATTTTCTGCCTTAATTATGAATGTCAGCATATGAAAATATTGACTGAGCCTGAGTCCCTGTTAGAAAAGGGAATAGGTGTAAATCAAGCACATCATCATCATATACTCATAAGTACTAGAAAATTTAGTGAAAAGTTGATTTAAATAAATAAATGAATATAGGTGTTACCATAGTTAAACAATCTGCTAGTTCTTTAATGCTGATGGCGTTAGATCATTACATGGTTTTATATGTACATTTGTCCCTCATAAGATGGCCTTGAAAATAAATATCAGCTCTTTACTAGCCCTTATACTTCCACTGAAGAGTGCAATGTATAAAACCTCTAGGATTTTTTAATTTCTTCTCTAAATTGCTTTTTACACACATTGGATGTAGAATAATGTTTATCCAAGGTTGTATTGACAGTATAAACAGATTTCATCCAAGGATTACCTTCAAGGGCACAAACCCTCTGTCTTCTTTATACTAGATGTTGTATTGTGTGTGATATTACATATTCTTCTCTCACTGGACTCATTCCATCTGTGCCTACCCACATATCATGTGCTAGTAAGCCTCCATTTTGTTGGAAATGAACTATGCCACATCTTAAATCTTTCATCTACTACTTTTTTGCCTCAAATTAAACGAATTTTTTTTGACGCCAGCACACCGCACCACCTTATATTTTTCATAGCTTCCTCCAAGAGAAGCTTCTCCTTTTCTTACTCATCTCATTTATAAACCAGAAGAAAAGGTTCAATGCCGTTTCATCCCCATAGAAACTGCTGCTATCATTTAACCATTTCTTGTTTCAAGTTCATATCATACAATTATACTGCTCCTTTCTAAGACACTTCCACCTTTTTCACAATGACTTTAGGAACTGCATCATATTCCTCTCCCTACTCGTGTTCTCCACTTTCAACATTCACCTTGATGAAATGTCTTCCACCTTGATCTCAGTTCCTCATGTCCATTGACATTCAGCCTTATTCCAGCCAGTCACATATGGTCAGGCCACATTTATAAAGGAAAGAACATGGGAAGACAATATAATTTGAGACAGAGGACCTCAATTTGAATTCCTACCCAACCCCTTACTAAACTACGTGTCCTTGGGCAGTTTACTTTCTGGATGTCACTTTCCATAGCTGTACAAAGTATATGTGTGTGTGTGTGTGTGTGTGTGTGTGTGTGTGTGTGTGTGTGTGTGTGTGTGTGTAATGACCTCTAAGGTCCATCCTACCTCTAATATTCTTAGACTTTATTATCAGAATGAATGCTTTCCTTTCTAAAATCTTGAGCTCTAAAGTTTTGCTCTTTGGGCATAATCTCTTATTCTTTTACCTCTTTCACCTATTCATGTACTCTTCCAAACCCTGTTTTTTTTCCCCCAAACCATTTTCTTTATCCTGATTATGCCTTCATATTCCTTGATCTTTAGTTTTTTCCTCTAGTCTATTAACTCCATACTCGTTTCATATGGCCATCTCTACCAAGACTCGTTATCTTTTTTTCCTGGCTAAAAACACACTTAAGCTTCCCCTGTACAGAATATAAAAAAACCCAAACCCCATTCTTCTCTACTTTTCATCTTATCTTCCTCTAATCTACCTTGTACTTAACTTACAGATTAATTTCCATCTAGACTTTCTGGATCTGCCAGCAAGACTTCAGTTACAGCCTGCCTTCACCACCTTCTTACTCCTTTTCATTTGGCTTCTGATCCCATACATCAGTGCAACTACTCTTTTGAAGGTCAGTAATGACCACCCAGTCACTGCCTCCAGTGGACTTTTCTCAGTCCTTATCTCCCTCAATTTCTCTGTTGTGTTTAATATAGTTGTTGTTATTGATACTGTTTTCTTTGCTCTCATATCACTACATTATCCAGTGGTCTTTCTGCTTTTTCTCTCTTTTCCTGAGTTTCTTTCGTCCAAACTGATTAATATAGGCATTCTCCATGCTTCTGTTCTTTTCTTCTCTTGGTATTCTCATTTCCTTAATGGTTGTACCTCCCAGTTGAAGCTATCATCTGTGTTCACATGACTCCCAAATCATCCATTTCTGGGATATAATTCTACCTTTTAAACTGATTATGGAATATGCTTACTTCAAGGACAATACATATTAAAGAGAATTATCTTTTCCCATGAATCATTTCTATCTCTTGACTTCCATTTTGTCAAAAGCATGCCATTTTCTGTCTCTTAGGTTTGGAATTTTGGAGTAATCTTTGACTCATACTTTTCCTCATCATACCTTCAACATTCATTGTTTTTCTCCGTTCCCATTTCTTCAAGCAGGTATTAATTTCTTCTCTGGACTATTGCAATAGCCTCCTAATTTATTGACTTTAATTTCTCCCTATTTCCATTCAAATATTTCTCTCATCTGGTCTATCCTACCTCCTGAGGAAGATGAATCTCTCTGAAGCAGACCTCTGTTCATATTATTCCATTGCTCAAAATCCTTCGATTGACCTTTGTTGCCTACAAAATAACCTTCCCAGCACCTTCAGTTTTGCTAGGTCTCTCTCTAATATCTTTACAATTTTTTCTCTCACTTCTTCCAATCTAGCCAAACTTTTCCACCTCTGAGCTTCCTCCCCTTCCACACCCCATGCTATTCACTTCATTGAGAATTTCCTAAACTTTCATTTGTTTGTCAAATTCTCTCTGTCCTCAGGGGTCACATCAAATACTATTTCCTTTATAAAGTCTGTCCTCATTAGCTCTCAAATGGATGTAATCACTCAATAACCTAACATTTTATAGAATTTCTTTTGTTCTTTTCTTACATACTCTTATATGCTACCTTTTAGATTATAATGTTCTATAACACAAAAGTTATTTTGCATATAATCATTTACTAAAGGTTATAAGCTAAGACTAAGTGAAAGAGAGTTGTTTGTAGTGCAGTCTCTGAGACGGAGATGTAGTAAAGTGTGGATTGATTCTCTACTGCTTGTGTTGATTTTGGCCTAACACTTAACACCAACAAAACAGAGGTTCTTCAGCAGCCAGCACCACAATATACATACATGAAACCATTGATTGTAGTAAATGGAGAAATTTTGAAAGCTGTGGCTAAATTCAGTTACCTTGGCAATATGCTTTCCAGGGATGTACACATGGATGAGGATGTTGACATACATACTGCCAGAGCTAGCCCAGTGTTCAGAAGCCTCCAAAGGAAAGTATGAGAGAGGAGAGGTATTAGATTGCTTACTAAATTGGATATCTACAAAGCCATATGCTGACTTCATTGTTGTAAGCCTGTGAAACCTGGACAGTCTACCAGAGCCATGGGAGGAAACAAAATTACTTCCATTTGAATTGTCTTAGGAAGATTCTGAAGATCACCTGGGAAGATATTTGTTTCCAGTTTTCAACAATCACTTCTATAAGTATTAAATTTTCTGCCCCTCCTTCTTTCCCTTCCCATGATGGCATGCAATCTTATATGGGTTCTACACTTACATTCTTATTAAACACATTTTCACATTAGTCACGCTTCAAAGAAGGATGAACACAAAGAAGAATTATAACAGGTGGGAGAAACCATGAGAAAACCAAAACCAAAACAAAACATAACACAGGAAAAAAATATTCTGTCTGCTTCATTCTGTGTTCTGATTCCATAGTTCTTTCTCTGGATGTGGGCAGCATTTTACCTCAAGCCTCCTTTGGGAATGTTTCAGGTCCTTGCATTGCTGTGAAAGGCTAAGTGTATCAGAAACAGTCCTTAAACACTGTGGCTGTTACTGTGTATAATGTTCTCCTGGTTCTGCTCATTTCACTCAGCATCAGTTCATATAAGTCTTTCCAGGTGTTTCTGAAATCATCTTATTCATCATTTTTTTATAGCACAGTAGTATTCCATTACATCCATGTACCACAACTTGTTCAGCCATTCCCCAATTGATGGGTATTCACTCGATTTCCAGTTCTTGGCCACCACAAAAAGAGCTGTTATAAATATTTTTTGTACATCTGGGACCTTTTCCCATTTTTATGATCTCTTTGGGATACAGCCCTAGAAGTGATATTGCTGGGTTAAAGCGTATGCACATTTTTATAGCCCTTTGGGCATAGTTCCAAATTGCTCTCCAGAATGGCTGGATCAGCTCATAGCTCCACCAGCAATGAATTAGTGTTTCAACTCTCCCACATCTTCTCCAACATTTATCATCTTACTGTTTTGTCATGTTAGCCAATCTGATAGATGTAATGTAGTATCACTGAGGTCCTTTTTTGAGCTGAACTACCAAGCATTCAAACTCTACTTCAGAGAGAGCAACTCTGGTGATCTGGTGACATTGTTCAAAAGTACATTTGCCTAAAAGACCATTATACAGAAAATTCACACAAGCTAAATACTCACACAGAGGTCAGAAGAAATGATACAAGAACATTCTGAAGGTCCCTCTGAAAAACTTTGGAATTGATTGTGAGACAAGGGAAATGTTGACACAGAACCACCCAGAATCAAAAAAGGTCCTATGCTCTATGAACAAAGGAGAGTTGAAATAACTCAAAAGAAATGTGAGATGTGCAAAAGATATTTTCAATCCACATTTTTATATGGACTATTTGTGTCTTACCTGTGGCAGAACATTCTTATATTGGTTTTTATCAGCCACAGTTGGACACACTGTACCTTGACTCCAACACAATTTGGATCTCTTCAATCATGACGGACAAAAACCAGTATCGTGGAACAAAATTAATTTAATACAATAGTTTTTATAGCATATAGCAATTATTTAGAGAGGCATCATGGTATAGTAGACACAGATTTCAAAACCAAGAAACCTTGGGTTCAAGTTCTGCCTCTGAAATTATTGATTGTGTGACTGGGTAAGTTATTTAATCTCTCAGTGATCTGGTCCAGTGGTAGGAAACTTGTAGTCTGTGGATCTGCAAGCAAGTATTACTGAACCAAATTAAAATGCAATTGGAAAATTTTAAACAAAATATATAAAAATATAATACAACATAGATAAGGTCAATTTGTGATTATCTAAATCAACCTGAGGTCACAGGCATCCTTTCTTATTTATGTTTGAAACCATTGATCAAGTCAATTCTGTAACACTAAATCTCAGAAAAGGTGCTTATCTGCCCTGATATAGAGAATGTCCTAACCCAAGAATTCTTGATAGCAGTGAAATAATAAGTCTAGTTCCTAAGAGTTATTTTTACACCATTGTTATCTCTGCTTTTGATTGCAAATTTATAGACAACAGAGATTACCTTACCTAAGTCTGTATTCCCCACAGGAACTTTCAGTGTTTCATATATAGTAGAGGTAACCAAGAAATGCTATTGGTAGTGGAGGATACACTCCTTCAAAAGATCCAGAAATTTGAAATGTGTTTTTTTGGGCCAATGATCTCTTGTTCTTCCACCTCTTCCGCTCATTTGCACCTCCCATCCCCTTCCTTTGCTCACCTCATGACCCAATTCTCTGTTTTTTCAACCCTGTTCTGACTTTATGTTCTTCCCTACTTATTTGATTAGTCATTTCAACAAGTACCTCCCACACCCTCAAATTTCTTTCCTTCTTGACTTTCTATCATTTCCAGTTTCCCAACTCTCAACTTCCGAAAACTATTATCATTTACCTCTTCTATGGCTACCCTTGAGTGGATGAATGCTGCTAAAGTCAGGTCATTAAGAATCTAAGCTACGTTGTTTTTAGCTGTGCTTCACTGTGCTTCTTTTTCATTTTCTTTGTGTTTTAATCCTTCTCTTATCAGTGCAATCTTTTTACCCATGATTCCAAAATCTTCTTAATAAACTTTTTCACTCCACTTTCCACTCTTCAACTCTTCACTCTCAGCTGATGATTTCTGCTGTGTCCAACTCTTTGTGACCCCATTTGGGGTTTTCTTGGCAAAGATACTGGAGTGGTTTGCCATTTTCTTCTTCAACTTATTTTACAGTTGAGGAAACTGAGGCAAACAGGGTGAAGTGACTTGCCCAAAGTAACATAGCTAAGAAATGAGGCCTGATTTGATTGAACTCAGGAAGTTGAGTCTTCCTAATTCCAGCCCTAGCACTCCATCCACTGTGCCACCTAACCGCCTCTGACTTCATCTACTACTTTATTAAAGTTAAGGCTTTCTGATTTGAATTTCCCCCAACTCCTCTTAGTCTCTCATTTTTTTCTCAGTTAGCCTTTTCCTTTTCCTTTCAATCTTAGAAAAAAAGGGCTCCTTTGTTGCCACAGTTAGTCCTTCCATCTATTAACTGATCTTTCTCCCATCTCTTCCATTGACTTGTTTCCTCAATCATCTATTCTCTCCATACATCTTCAATTTCTAGCCCTTTATTGGTTCCTTTCCTTCAGCTTACTCTCTCGGTCAGTTGTATTTTCTAAAACCTTTGTTTTGCCATCACTCTGCCTTCAAAATATCATCCCAAGTCTCTTTTTCCTATCACTGTCAAACTTTTGTATAGAATAGTCTGCACTCACTGATTCTACTTTTTCAACATCTATTCACCCCTGTCTCTAACCTCTTGAAGTATGTTTTTTATTTATATTACACAGGAACATCTTTCTCCAACATGACTAATTAAATTAATCAAAACATTGGCTTTTTTTCAGTTTTCATCTGTGACTTTTTCTACCTTCACCTTATTACCCTTTGCTCCCTTGGCTTCGCTGATACAATAATCTCATGGTTCTCTTTCCTTTCTGATCACCCCCTTTTATCTTAATTTTTTTTTTGCTGGATCCTTTCCTTGCCTCTTAAATGTAAGCATTCCAAGGTTCTGTCTTTGGCCCTCTTTTCTCTATATATGTTTTTCCTCATTGACTTAATCTGCTTCCATGAGTTCATTTATCTACTTGCAGATGACTTACAGATCTATATCTTTATCCCCAATATTTAGAGAATGCTGGCTCCATATTTTCTTTTCTTTTTTTTTTAAATTCTGAACTTAAACACTAGAAAAAGAAAGTCTTTCTATATGTACACTAAAGCACAAGAAGAGAATTATATGACACTTCAAATCTCCGTTTTATATTGCTTGCTTTAAAAAATTAATACTTCACATATTACTTTCAAAACTAAACTACTTGTCTGTGCTTCCTTCTGGTCTTCTCTATGTTCTCTTTTGTGGTTTTGGTTCCTTATTTTCAGTAGCTAGCTGGTTGTTCATCTGGCACCTCAAATCCAAGATGAAGATTAGAATTCTCAGCTTCTGCCTAGTCCCACTGCCCCCTCCAAATCCTACCTCTTTACCTCACTTTTCTATTTTTGTTGATAACACTACCATATTAGGTACCATAGCTTGCCAACTGGAAAGATAGTGTCTTTTTTCTTTTCACACCTTATCGTCCAATTAGTTGCCAAGTTCTGTTGTATCTACCTTTGGAATAGCTTGCCTTTTCACTTCAACTGCTCTCCTCTACATCTCCCTCATTACTAATCATTTGTTAAAAGTCTTTTAATGTATTTTTCTGAATTAACTTATGCTTTTCCACTGCACCCTAATGACCATAGGACTTGTTATCTGCTTCTCCTCTGAAACCTGTCATGTGTGCTGTCTCCTTCATTAAAATGTGAGCTCATTGATAGCAGGGGGTGTTTTACTTATTTTTTCTGTCAGTATCCCCAGTACTTAGCACAATGTTTTCCACATAGTGAGCTTTTAATAAATGCTTCATTAATGCATCCATTTGAACTATTGAAAAGAATCTCATAATATTTCTTCCTGTTCCCACCATATTTTATATTCTAGTCAAACTGGATTAATCTTCATTTTCATCTTACAGTAGAAACTAAATTGGGAACTGGGATTAGATGAATATATATGTGTATATACATATATACGTATATATGCCTGTATTGAAAGGGACCAAATTAATAAGTCACAGGCAAATGTCAATCAGGAATTTCGAGAGCGTCATTTATTAGCCAGGCTGGTGGCTGCCTCATGGAGAGACCTAGAGGAGACAGCCCCGAACTGAGGTGGGTGAGTGCATTTTAAGCATTTCAGCGCTACGTGGTACAGCCTTGCAGTTTCCACAACAAACAGAGTTCTGACAGAGTAAGTGGGGGGGGCTGACTACTAGGCAAGAACCCCCAAACAGAAGGTGGTTGTCAGGGTGCTGCTAGGTAAAGGACCCCAACAGAGGAGAGGTGCCAGGAGAGGTAGCCAATCACAGACTGGTTGTCATACAACATACAGTAGTTGTCAGGAAGGGGGGGTGCTCAGCAGAAGGTGGTTACCTGGTAATGGGGGTCTAACATTAGGTGGGGCACAGGTGGTTACCATGCAGATGGACTGAACAAGAGATGATTGTTAATAGTTCATCAGATATTAAACCAAAGGGGAATAACATTTTGACAGGGGCTTAACAACAGAAGGAAACTGTTACTAGACAAGCTATTCTGCCCAGTAACCTAACAGAGATCTCTCGGCCTAGGGGCCCAGGGAGAAATAATGTCCATTTTAGTATATATACATATAATATGCATGTGTATACACACACACACATATGTTGGAAGCACTGATGGTATTTCACTGATAAAAGAACACCATGAAAAAGAACACTACTGTTCTGTACCCTATGGTTTGGGTTAAAATTTATCAGCATACTGTGAAATTGGTAACACATCTTGAAGTATTGACTATCAGAAGGATTCATAAAAGGGAGAGCAGCTGAAGGATAACATTATGCTTTAATAATGCCACTCCTATCTATTCCATTAAAAAAAAACAACAGTGTTCCCAATGGAGGAAAAAATCCATGGCCAGACAAAACAGATGGAAATAAAACTAGTTCAATTTATACTTATAGGAATTCAGAACTGGAGGGGATCTTAGAAAAGATCATCTGGTCCACTTTATTTTTTAAATTCAATTTCATTTTACTTTTAGTTCCACATTCTTTCCTTTCCACCTCCCCCTACTCATCCTTTCTTCTTTTCAACCAAGGAAACAAAACCAACATCTATTACAAATGCTTATAATTAAGCAAAAAAAAAAATTCCTGCATGACCACATTCAAAAGAAAGAGTCTCAAATGTACACTTTGAATCCATCACCTAAATGTCAAGGAATGTAGAGCACAGTTTTGGCATAAGTTCTCCAGAATTGTGGTTGGTTATCATGTTAATCAGAGTTCATAAATCCTACAAAAGTGTTTGTATTTTATGGTTGTTATATATAAATTGCTCTCCTGGTTCGGCTCACTGTACTTTGCATCAGTTCACACTACTCTTCTGGGTTTCCACTTATTTTACTTAAGGAAGAGACTAGGGGCAAGAGAAGCTGTGAGTAGCTATAAAACACAGGGTAGTAAGAAGCAGAGGCAGGATTTGAACATGAGTTGTTTGACTCCAAATTTAGTGCTCTTTCCAGGAGTGATATTTAGGAAGGATGGTGGATACACACATTCCAGCTACAGCATGCTCTTGTCAGTACAGACAACTTTTTTCAAATGTAAGCTGTCAAGACGAGCTGATGTGGTTCACTCTTCACAGCTGTAGTCATCATAGTGCTCTAGGTGATTATAATGAATAATGCCTTCTTCCTATCACTTCACTACAGGTATGCAATTTATTCTTTTGGTAAACACTGTTATAATGTAAAATTTATAATACAGTATCTCACAATGCCACAGTCAGATTCATTATTTTCATGAACTGGAAGCTGTCTGTTGTGTATCAGAACAAACTAACCCTGCATTATAAATCATACGGTTTGCCTTGACAAAATGGTGATATTTTTTCCTTGTTTTCCTTTGGTTTCTACTTTGGCAGTTGTAAGATCTCTGAACTCTATTTTTTTCCCAAAAGAAATATTCATTGGATATGATTTTGCTGACTTAAGTTTCCTTTCCTTTATTGATATGAAAATTTTGGTCACTGGAGCAGATTTTATCCTGTCACTCAGGAAAGAGTTATCAAGAATTGTTGGGGAAAAAAAATCATTCTATAGTAGCCAATCCTAGGTTGATGAGTCTTTCTGAATTATGGAGTCTTTCACCACTCATGAACTTGAAGCCTTTTCTGATTGGTAGTTTTGAGGTCATTGATAAAGTAATGAAAAGGAACACAAGTGCTCAAAAGATCACAAATCGGGCAGTTTATTTCTCACATCAGCTTAGCCCTTGAGTTCCATGGGTAAGCATAGGAAGTGGCTTAGGCATAGGGTCGAATTTGTATCTTAGTCAAGAGCACAGAATTTGATGTATCTGCCTCTGCCCAAGTGGGAGGTGGACCTTCAGGGCAGAAATGAAACAGACTAAACCAGTCATTCTGTACATAGCAACATTCCTGGTACATGATTGTGGGTCGATCATGGAGTCACTTGTGCCACGTAGGGCCTCACAGTGAGACAGACTAGACCTGGTCCTCCAAATATCATCTCTAGCCATGCCATGATGAGACCTCAGAGCAGAACTTTTTACAAGATCCTATTCCCCTCTCCATGTAAATCAGGCATTCATGATTATGTAGTGTCATTGACTTTTGGATTGGCAACAGAGTTAGTCCATTTTATTTAGAGCTAATTGAACTCTAGGATCAATACAGTTATAGTTGGTTTCTCTCAGTTTCATGGCTATTTGAGGTCCTCTAACCCAGTGGCATCAAATTCATACCAGCAGCATATTGACTTAGAAAATCACAAATAGACATTATCTATGTTGCATTATTGTATTTTTACTTATTTTGTTAAGTATGTTCCATTTACATTTTAATTTGCTTCAGGCAGCACTTGCCCAAAGTGCTGGGAGTTTTGAGGGCTAAGAGTCTTGCAGGTTGCAAGTTTGACACCTCTGCCCTAACCGATTTCCCCTTTGAGGCCCACTCCTAACTCTCTAGACTTTCTCCACCATTACTTGGGAAGTTCACTCTGCCCCTACGGCCCCTTCCTCTGATTGCTCCATTCCTCCAAGAACCTCTGCTTTAAGGAAAGTGTCTGGGACAGTAACGTCTTCATTCTTTCCCTCACTATTCCTGAGTCTGCTTTTTATCCGACATGCCCCTGCTGGTAACTTGCCTTTCCTTTTTTAGTTACTTTTTATGTGCTGTCATCTCCCATGCCTTTCTTCTGGCTTGTGTTTGTATGCTCAGTACTTAGCCCTATGCCAAGCATGTAATAAGTGCTTAATAAACACTTCTTGTTATTTTACTGAGCCACCATTCTAAAGAATGCTCTTATTCATGGGGAAGATCTAGGAAGTGATCATGATTGAGTACGAAAACCTTGCTGTCCTTGTGTACTAGATGGAGAGACGTGTGGGCTAGGTGATAGGTTAGTTATAGAGATTTAAAACTGGATGTATGAGCAGATCTTAATTATTATTAATAATAATAACTAAAATAATAATTTTATGTTGTCTTAATATTATAATTTATGTTTTAAGTTTATATAATGTTTTAATAATTGTATATGTATGTACACACACAATTATATTTGTGACTTCAAGTACCATCTCATTTGAACCTCACAGTGATCTGGGAGATACTATTATTATCTCCTCTCTTCAGTTGGGGAAACTGAAATTAAGTGACTTGCCAAAGATCACCCAGTAAGTTAAGGCTGAATTTGAACTCAAGGCTTTCTGACTCTAGGCCTAGGACTCTATCTATTGTTGTACTTAGCTGCCTAATATAGCAGCCAATGGTGCAAATGTTGGGGCAGCTAGGTGGTGCAGTAGATAGAGCACTGGGTTTGGAATCAGGAAGGTGCATCTTTACGAGTTTAAATCCAGCCTCAGACACTTATTAGATGTGTGGCCCTGGGCAAGTCACTTGATCTTGTTTACCTCAGTTCCTCATCTATAAAGTGATCTGGAGAAGGAAAAGGTAAACCATTTCACTGTCTTTGCCCAAAAAACCAAAAAATCCCCCAAACCCCAAGAAAACCCAAATGGAGACACGAAGAGTTGAGTATGCCTGAAATAACTGAACAACTAAAGGGCTAATACTGTCTTAGGGTTCACTGAGAGATGCTAAGTATAAGAAATGTGAGAGTCTCACTGTATTCTATCATGCAGCTCAAAATCACACCTCAACTTTCGCGTTCAGTTTGGGGTGCCACCTTTCGGCTTCATGAGGACAGTGACCAGGATGATGAAGGGCCTGGTAGTTATGCCATTTTAGAATTGATGGAATATACTAGGGACTGTTTAGTCTAGAGAAGCCTGGGGGTAGGGATGGTGGGGGCGAAGGATAGCTGCTTTCAATTATTTTGAAAGCAGTTAAGTGGAAGAGGGATTAGACCAGTTCTTGTTGGAACGGAGATTAGGAATGCTGGGTGGAAGTACAAAGAGGTAGAAGATTTTGGCTCTGCATAAGGAAGGTGGACCTGCCCCACCGTCCTTCTCCAAAACAAACAAACACACCAAACCAGCTCATAGAACCCTCCCGTAGTGGACTGGTGGTGCTGAAAACAAAGACTGGATGACTCTTTGTTACTCAGGTTGTACAAGAGATTTTTACTCTAGCATCAGGCACTATCCCTTTAAGGTACTGGACTATTCATATGGAGCAGTTTGTGCTGATGGGCATAAAAAGTGCTTTTGCATAAAGAAAAATAATTAAATCAGCTGGTAAAGGATATGTAACAGATGAACATTTTGATGTCCGAAAGGTGTTAGGAGCATTATGAAAAACAGTTTTCAGATGGGATTGGAGTAGTCTGGGCAGAAAATAAACTGACAAATGTACAGGCTTAATAATAATAGTATTTATGAAGGGCTTTAAGGTTTGTAAAGCACCATGCAAATATAAATTCATTTGAGCCTCACAACAACCCTGAAAGGGAGGTGCTATTATTATTTCTATTTTATAGATGAGCAAACTGAGGCAAACAGAGGTTAAGTGACTTCTCCAGGGTCACACACCTAGAAAGTAGTTGAATCTGTATTGATGACTTCAGGTCTAGGATTCTATCCACTGTATCACGTACCTGCCACTAAATAACCTTCTTTAAAAAAAGTAGAGTGACGCCTCATTTGTTTGTAATCAGTGCTATGATTTAAAGGGGGCAAAAATTTTTTTTTATTAAAAACTGGAAAAAGAAGAATATGGAGAAATTGGTTCCAAGTACATAAAATTAGGTGGACCATGTTGAGAATTATAAGCTGCAGGGCAATTTTTATCTTCAGTTCATTTGCATATAGTTTTAAAATAGGGAAAAATTAAAAAAAATTAGAAATCATAAAACTATTTTGACCATGTTGAGAATTATAAGCTGCAGGGCATTTTTTATCTTCAGTTCATTTGCATATAGTTTTAAAATAGGGAAAAATTAAAAAAAATTAGAAATCATAAAACTATTTTGATATTCAATTGTGAGTAAATAAAATCTGTTATTTCCATAAAGGAAATTTGGTAAGTTGTTACCTTTTAGGTGAAAAATGAGTCATTGAGTGCTTCGCGTCTCTGATATAAGCCATTGAAAGGTAAAAGATATGGAAAATGGAGGCTGAGGTTCAAGAGTGAAGAACTTCTTATGTGAAGATTGAAGGTGATAGAAAATTAGCTTTATTGGAGCTTTTTGAAAAGTTCAGTAACAGTAGTACTCAGCTGACAGACAGCTTTGGCTAGTAGTTCCTAATTAGCTTAAATAAGATTGGAGCTACACCTATTGGCCTTTGGCATCACCAAGAACTTAAGAGACATGAAACCTCTCAGAAATGCCTTTTATCCTTTGATATACCCTTCTGGTTTGAAAGGGGAAGAAATGGAAGGGGAATGACAGGTTATACAACTGCTTTATTGTACAAAAAGAGAGGTTGAGATTTAATTGGTATTATTGGAATCCTGATAAGTGGTTGGTTTTCCTTGTTCAGAGAAAAAACAAATAAATATGCATATATGCGTACATCTGTGTGTGTATTTGTTTTGCTACGGTCTCTATTCTGATTGAACAAAGTGGTACCTTGGTGAGTGAAGAGTTGCCTAGTATGGTTTGTCTTATCCAGAGAGTCAAATTGAGCTGTTTGCTATAAGTAACCCTGTTCTGATTGGGTAAAATCCTTATGTTGAGTTGACTTTCCTAGAGAGTCAATTTGAGTCATTTTTTTTCTGTGATCTGTTTACTACAATTTGATTGTTTAACACAGTAACTGGTAATTAGATAGGCCTGGTCAGTAGTTATTAGAGATAGATTGATAAACTTTGGCTTTCTTCACCTTAAATAGAACTGCTATCCAAACTAGATTTCCCTTTCTAAATATCCTTTTAAGGGTAATTGTACATTCATAGATGTTGTAGATGTTATATTTGAGAACAGGAGGAAAGAGAATTATCCAGTTAGATAGTGGTGAAAGGCACATAAGGTATCACCAAAGAAGTAACTTTGTGTGGTACAGTTGCTTTTGAAAAGACTAAACAGCATCAACTTTGCAGTAGAGTTGTGAGTTATATCAAATCAAATGTATCCATGTAGCACAACTTGTTTGGCCATTACCCAATGGATGAACATCCTTTCATTTTCCAATTCTTTGCACCACAAAAAGAAAGCTGCTATAGATACTTCTTATAGATATGGGTCCTTTCCCTTTTTCTTTGATCTCCCTTGGAGATAGCCATAGCATCAGGTATGCACAGCTTAAATGACTTATAGGCATAGCTCCAAATTGCTTTCTGGAATGGTTGGACAGATCCACAGCCCCACCCACAGTGCATTAGTGGTCCTTTTTTTCCTCCATGTCCCTTCTAGTCCCTTTACTTTTTAAATCATCTTAACCAATCTGAAGGGTGTGAAGTGGCATCTCAGAGTTGTTTCAATTTGATTTTCTCCAATTATTCATGAGTTAGAGCACTTTTTCATTCACTCATGGTGAATGTCTCTATCTCTTTTTCTTCTTGAGTTGGGTATATAACAAGAAAAATGGAAGATTAGACAAACATGGAGGACAGAGAGGGGATAGGATATCTCATGAATCTTACTCTTTTCTGAACTGGGAACACAGAAAACCAAATATTTTGGCATAGAAATATATTAAGTAAAACAAAGAAATGTTTGAGGACAGTGACAAAGTGAGGGGTGTAGAGGGGGCATAGTAGGAGTAGTTAAATCAAAACAAACTTAAACACAAGTGATATATTTTAAAAGATACAAATGTATTACTAATATATTTTTTGCTTATGAAAAGGGAGTAATCCTAAAGTGGAAAGGGATCAAAATGAGAGAAAGTACAAAAATCATTGATTAGGGTCTGGAGTACCTGAAGAGAAGAGTGACAGTGGAGTGGGATTAGATAATATCAGCTACAAATTATTGTATCAAACATATTCCCTATATTTTGAAAGAGGAAGAACAGAAGCAGCAAGGGGAAATATCTAAGCAGATAGAAGATGATAAAATAAACATGAGTATGAATGGGATGAAGTCATTCATAAAATTGCAGAGGATTTCCCAATGGATTAAAAAGCAAAATCCACCTCCCTCCCTCCCTCCCTCTCTCTCTCTCTCTCTCTCCATATACATACATACATATATATGTTCTATACACACATACTTAACAAGAAATATACTTGAAATATAAAGATCACACAGAATTTAAATGAGGGGCTGGAACAGAATTTATCCTGTTTCAGGTAGATTAAAAATGCAGGAGTGGCAAAAATTGTATTGGACAAGATAATAGTAAAAAACAGACATAGTTGAAAAGATAACGAGAGCAACTACATTAAATTTAAAGACACCACTAAAATTAAATATCAATATTAAAATCTACTTTGAATGACATAGCATATAAATATTTAAAGAAAAAGCACTGAGAAATAGAGAGTAAAACTAAAGTAGTTGGGACCTCAATGTGCCCCTTTTAATATCCAGATAAATCTAACAAAATATAAACAAGATAGAAGTGAAGGACTTGAATGGAATTTTAGAAAAGTTTTATTTCTTAGATGCCATGATTATTGAAAGGGAATCAAAAGGAATATACATATTCTCAAATATTTAAAAATTGATCCTATGGTAGGACATAAACCAAAAGTCAGATAGAAGTATTAAACAAATCTTTTGTAGATCACAGCATAACAAAGTTACAATTAATAAAGAGCTTTTGAAGAAAGGATTCAAATTTAGTTGAAAACTAAGATTTATTGGCTCAGAGAACAAATTATAGAAACTATAGACAATTTCCTTTTTTGCTTAATCTTATTTTTATTACTAAAGCTTAAATACACAATAAGGAAAGAAAAGGAAACATAGTATAAACTTAAATACAAAATAAGAAAAGAAAAAAAATCATGTCATGTGCACAGTAAAATATGAGATGATTCAAAATATATAGCAAATAAGCTTGGATATATTTATATATAGCTATACATACTCATATACATATATACATAGTTTTTACATATATATATATTTATACATAGACATATAGTTTACCTAACAAATTCTACTCGATCTTTGTTTTTATGTTTATATCTCTTATTTTTCTCCCCCCATTTCTGTCCTCCCATTCTCATAAATCTTAACATCCTTTCTATACACCTCTTTAACCTATCCCTTCACCCTCCCCTCTACCAATCCCTCCCTTATCTTCTCCCTTCCTCTTCATCCTCTTAGTATTTTATTTCTTCCTGATTTTAGAAGACTTTTATATTCTTCTAGATATATATATAGTTCCCTCTTGAACCCATTCCCAATTAAAGTAGGTTTCCAGAACCAACAGCCCTCCTCCCCCGTCTAATTCCTCTGTGTTGGTTTTTCCTCTCATACCTCATTGTATAATATAATTACTCCTTTTAATCGTTCCTAAATGGTTTTACTTTTTAAAGTCATATCGTATTCAGATCTACCCCCATCTTTCCTAGGAACTACCCAACTACTAATAACAGTCTTACACATATGTTTTGTATTTTACATATATAAAGGGTAAACAGTCTATCCTTATTGAATCCCTTGTAATTAGTCTTTGGTATGTACCTTACATTTTTCCTCGTCTCTTATATGTAAAATCTTCTATTAAGTTCAGGTTTTTTTAAAAACAAAATCCTGAAAGTCTGACAGTTCATTAAATGTCCATTTTTTTCCATTCAGGATTATGCTTAGCCTTGCTGGGTATGATACTTTCAGCTGGAGTCTCTCTTTTTTTGCTCCTCAATATATAGTGTTCCAAGACCTGAAGTTTTTTAGTGTCACTGCTAGGAGGTCTTATGTGATTCTAACTGTGGTACCACCACATTTGTTGCTCATAATATATTATTCACGAGCTGGGGTTTTGGAATTTGACTATAATTTTCCTATGGGTTTTCTTCATAGGATCTCTTTCAGGTGATGATTGGTAGATTGTTTTCTATTTTTACTTTTTCTTCTTGTTCTAATGCTTCAAGACAATTTTCTTTAATTATTTCTTGTATTATTGTATCAAGATTCTTTTTTTGACCATAGTTTTCTTGTATTTTGATTATTTTTATGTTTTCTCATCTTGATTTGTTCTCCAGATCAATTGTTTTTCTTATGCTTATGTTTCACATTCTCTTGTATTTTTTCATTCTTTACATTTTGTTTTATTATTTCTTGATTTCTTAAAATTTTGCTGGCTTCCCCTTGCTCAATTTTGATTTTCAAAGAGTTGTTTTCTCCAAAGATTCTGGATCTCCTTTTCTTATTGGTTGACTTTCTTTTCATAATCTTATTTTTCTTGGATTGCTAATTTTTCCCCCTCAATCTCTCTCATTTTACTTTAAAAGTCTTTTTAAAGTTCTTCTATGAATTCTTTTTGGGCAGGTGACCATTTGATGTTAGTCTTTGGGGTAGAATAGGGTTTTTTTGCTTCAGTATGCTCCTCTGAAGATGAACCCTGGTCTTCTCTATTCTGATTATAACTCTCTATGGTTGGATTCTTTCTCCTTTGCCTGTGCATTTTTTTCTTTGTAGTAGCTTAGTTTTTGCAATCACCTCTAATCCTGGGATATGGGGGAGGGTGCCTCTGGCCTCAGATCTTCCTTCCGTTCTCCCCTTTGGCCTGGAACCTAGATCAAGATCTTCATCCTCCGGTAAGTGCCCACAGCCCCCAGTGTCCTCACTACTGGTTTTGCACTCACAAGGCATGTTCCTTCTCACCCCTGGCTGCATTTCTACAGCACACTGGGTCTGGCTTTCTTTGCAAGTAGAGGTTCCCTTGAACTCCTTTCACAGTCCTGGGGGTAAATATTCCAGTGGCTGGGGCTGAGGTAGCCAACCCAGCTAACCCCAGAGCTTGTTGCTTATTGCTTCAGTGGATCTAGGACCTAGCCTGGAGGTTTTTACTGTGTATAGGAACCATCCTGGGATTTTTCTTCAGATCTTCTCTGATTGTCCCAGGAGGAACTCTGTTCCGCTCCTACTCTTCTTTATTTTTACTGTTCCGTATTGTCCCTGAAGCACTATTTCATCTCTTTTGTGGGGGAAATCTTGAGAGCTTGGAATTTTTTGACTTACCCCACCATATTCCCAGAATACTCTCTCAACAGTAGATAATTTCATCAAACAAAATTACAATAAACTAACATACCAAAGCTTATGACATGCAGTCAAAGTAGCCTTTAGGGAAAATTTAGACCTCTAAACATTTTAATGGTAAAAGAGCAAGCGAACAAATTAATGAAGTAGAAATACAATTCCAAAAAGTAAAAAATCCACAAATGAGAAAGCCAGTTATATGCAAAAAAGAAATTACGCAAATCAGAAAAGAGTTTGACAAAATGGAAATCAATTAAATTTCGATTAAATACTCATTAAAATGATTAAATTAAAAACTTTTCAAAAAGCCAAATAAAATTGACTTAACTAATTTGATTTTTTTTTAAAGAGAAGAATACTAAATTGCATGCTTCAAAAATTTAAAATGAGAAAAACAACTCATAAATGGAAAATAATAGAAATTATTAGAAGTCATTCTGTCTAATTATATGCCAATAAAACCAATAACTTAAATAAGATAAACACTTTAAAGATATAAAATACCAAGATTTATAGAACAAGAAATAGGTAACTGAAACAAACCAATTTCAGAAAAATAAACTGAGCAAGCCACAAGGAGCTTACAAAAGAAAAAAATAAGACTAAATGAATTTACAAAAGAATTCCAATTTTCAAATATTCTTTGCAAAAATGGGGAAAGATAATATCTTACCAAACTTCCTCTAACAACCAAATATGGTCTTAATGCCTAACCCAGAGAGAGATGTCAGAGAAGGAAAACTATTGAGCAATGTCTAATGAAAATTCATGTTAAAATATTGAATACAGTAACAAAGAGGCTGCAGCAATATATTAAAAGGATTATATATGATGACTAGGTTGAATTTGTATCAAGAAAGTTGGAGTGGTTCAAAAATAGAATATTGTAGGCATCATAAAAAGTATTAGTTTAAAAAATAATCAAGAATCACATGATTATACCCACAAATTTAGGAGACAGTCCTAGAGAAGATATACCATTATTTTATTGTTAGAAACACTGGAAATGAAAGATCTTTCCCTAACATAAGGAGACTTTTGTTAATAGAATGAACAATATCTATCTCAAACCAAAACTATATCCAGTGAAAAAAACTATAGTTTTTTCAAGTAAGATTAAGAGTAAAGACAGCCATTGTCACCACTATTGTATGATATAATCATTGAAATATTACCTATAACAATAAGATAAAATGAAATTTAGAAGATAATAACAGGAAAAGAGAAAGTAAAATTACTACTTTTAAGTAGTGATATGGTTTACATAGAAATTCAACAAAAAATTAATAGAAACAATGCACAACTCCAGTAAGGCTGCAGGATATAAGATAAATTCACACAATTACCTGCCAATAAAACTTGGTGGAGAAGGTAATTAACTACAGTGAGAATAGTAGTGATAGGGAGGCAAAAGATGGGAAATAAAATAAAGAAAAATGCAAAGAATAGATTATAAAGTAGTTTTGAAGGGAAGACAGAAAAGAAGGGCATAATTGGTATTGTGGAATTAAATTTTATTTATGCTAAAAAAGAAAACTGTATATTGGATTTTCCTGGCTTCATATATAATCCTTTTACATATATCTTAATATATATTTATAAATCCTATTTTTATACATTAAAATGTTTATGTTTGTTGATGATAATGAAGTTCAGAATAAAAACTGTATATTTTTTAAGTAAAGAACAAATAAGAAAGCAAGGATGCCTTCCTATAGCTTTGAATTCTCCCATCATATTAAATCCACCGACAGCTGCTTCTCCACTGGTCAGAGGTTATTGGATTCTTGCTTAGCCTGTCTAACTAGACTGAAAGTGCCTCTGGCTTGAACACAAGCAAGCAAACAGAACAAGGCTTTGCATTTTATCATAAGGGAAGTAAGAGGATGAACACAAATTTTCTTGATATTTTTTCAAGAGCTTTTAGGTGATATTACAATCATTTCTAATACTGTTTAAAAGCCTTTTAAGGCAGAGCCTTCTCTCCTAATAATTGACAGGCAAGACAATACCATGGGGGAAAAGGAGGTGGAGAAGGATCAAGGTGTAGATGTGCTCTACTAAAAAGCCTCTAAATTATGTTGTCAAAAAAATTATAGCAACACCATTTTAAAAGATTCACCTCCCCCCCCATAAAACCATTTCCTCCAATCCTTAGGTCTTCCCAATCCACAAGGTGAAGTCATATGTTTTGCGTTATTCATTGGCTCATCTTCGAATCTTAAACCAGTCCTGGGCTGGAGATCCTAATGGTATGTCTGAAAGTGTTGCCGCTGTTAATCTTTGTAAAACAGAGTTGGGTTTCCTGTTAATCCTGTGCCTATAAGAAGGAACTAGGCTCCCTAATATAGTCATGGATTGTTTTCGATGTATTTCCTTTGCCTAGATGGTTTTGTTTTTTATTATCAGATGTTAGGACAAGTGGTCTTCTAATTTCTTGATCACTGATGGACACTAGTAGTATATTTGAAATTTAGAAATATCTGTGGCAAGAGGTCAAATTCACTGAGGGTGGTTGGTAGGGAAAGCCTACAATGCTGTTGATTGGTTTATAGATACTCTGGCTTGAAGTCTGTTTTGTAGGAGTTAGAGCTGGAAGAGACATTTGAAGAACATGTAGGCTAACATCCTCTTTCTACAGGCAAGAAAACAGGAGACCTTTGATGTTAGAGACATGTTCCTAATCTTGCATGCTTAGTAGGTACCAGAGCCAGAGTTTAAACCTAAGTCTTTCAAATTTCAAATCTAGTGAACTTTTTTTTAAAGTTACACCAGCATTATAACTATTAAAGTACACAAACAAAAAATTAGGTCTAGAGGACAAAGGAATAGATAGTTGGTATAATGGATAGAACACTTGACTTGGAATAAGGAAGATCTGAGTTCAAATATTGCCTCAGACATTTACTACCTGCGTGATTTTAGGAAAGTTACTTAACCTCTCTCAGCCTCAGTTTCCGTATGTGTAAAATGAGAAGGTTGGATTTATTGGCTTGGAAGGTCCTATCTAACTATTATCTATGATCCTATGAAATAGGCATTATTGTTCAGTTAACATCCATATTATATGATTTATTTTCTTCTCTTTACACCCAAATATTTGAAGTAGTATGGCACAGAGGATTTTTGGTATACTTGGAGTCAAGAAGACTTGGGTTTAAGTTATGCTTCTAATTCTTGCTGTGTAATTCTGAGCAAGTTGGGATAATAGTACTTGGAATATGCTTCTCATAGGGTTGTGTGAGTTACAAGTGAAAAAATTATGGAAAATGCTTCGTAAATTTTATTGTGCTACAAAAATGCCAGTTTTTTTAAAATTTTAATTAATTAATTTTTAGTTTTCAATATTCATTTCCACAAGGCTTTGAGTTCCAAAATTTCCCCCCATTTTTCTCCTTCACTCACCCCAAGACAGCATGCATTCTGATTATTCCTTCCCCCAATCTGCCCTCCTTTCTGTCACAACCCTCCCTTCCTTTATCCCCATCTATTCTATTTTCTTGTAGGGCAAGATAGATTTCTGTACTCCATTACTTGTATAATTTATTTCTCAGCTGCATGTAAAAACAATTTTTAACATTTTTTTAAACTTTGAATTCCAACTTCTCTACCTTCCTCTCTCCCCACCCATCCCCAATAAGAAGGCAAGCATTTCGATATATGTTATTCATATATAGTTATGCAAAACACTTCCATAAAAGTCATGTTGTGAAACACTATATTTCCCTCCATCTGATCCTGCCTCCTCCATTAATTCTATTCTCTTTTGACCCTATCCCTCCTCAAAAGTGTTTACTTCTAAACACTTCTCCTTCTTCCCCTTCTCCCATTTGCCCTCCCTTCTATCATGCCCCCCAGTTCTTCCCTTCTCCCCTGCTTTCCAGTAGTGTATGATAGATTTTCATAGCAAATTGAATGTGCATGTTATTCCCTCCTTAAGCAAAATGTGATAAAAGTAGGGTTCACTTTTCCCCTCTTAGCTCCCCCCTTTTCCTTCTCACCTCCCTGCTTTTCCCCACCATTGAAAAAGCTTTTTCTTGCCGGTTTTATGTGAGAGATAATTTACCCCATTCTATTTCTCCTCCCAATATAATCCTCTCTCACTCAATTTTATTTTTTAAGATATCATCCTTTCCTATTTAACTCAGTCTGTGCCCTCTGTCTATATGTATATGGTCCCTCCAACTGCCCTAATATGAGAAAATACTCAAGAGTTACAAATGCTATTATTTTTCCATGCAGGAATGTAAACAGTTCAACTTTAGTAAGTCCCTTGTGATTTCTCTTTCCTGTTTACCTTTTCATGCTTCTATTGATTCTTGTGTTTGAAAGTCACATTTTCTATTCAGCTCTAGTCTTTTCATCAGGAATGCTTGAAAGTCCTCCATTTCATTGAATGATCATTTTTTTCCTCTGAAATATTTTACTCAGTTTTACTGGGTAGGTGATTCTTGGTTTTAATCCTAGTTCCTTTGACTTCTGGAATATCATATTCCAAAGTCTGTGATCACTTAATGTAGAAGTTGCTAGATCTTGTGTTATCCTGATTGTATTTCCACAATACTTGCATTGTTTCTTTTTGGTGCCTGCAATATTTTCTCCTTGACCTGGCAACTCTGGATTTTGGCTACAGTGTTCATAGGAGTTTTCCTTTTGGGATTTCTTTCAGGAGGCAATTGGTCAATTCTTTCAATATTTATTTTACCATCTAGTTCTAGAATATCAGGGCATTTTTCCTGGATAATTTCTTGAAAGATGATGTCTAGGCTCTTTTTATGATCATAGCTTTCAGGTAGTCCCATAATTTTAAAATTATCTTTCCTGGATCTATTTTCCATGTCAGTAGTTTTTCCAGTGAGATAACATTGTCTGCTATTTTTTCATTCCTTTGGTTTTGTTTTACAATTTCTTGATTTTTCATAAAGTCATTAGCTTCCATCTGCTCTGTTCTAATCTTTTTTTGTTTTTCTTCTTATCTATCTATCTATCTATCTATCTATCTATCTATCTATCTACTATCTGTCTGTCTGTTTATCTATCTATCTATTTATTTAACTTTTTACATTCACTTTCACAAAATTTGGGGTTCCAAATTTTCTCCCTTTTTATCTCCTCCCCCCACCCCAATACACCAAGCAATCTAATTTTCCCTATCTCCAATCTACCCTCTCTTCTGTCATCCCTCCCTTCTCTTGTCTCCATCTTCTCTTTTCTCCTGTAGGGCCAGATAACTTTCTATTCCTCATTAACTGTATGTCTTCTTTCCTAGTAGCAACAACAATACTCAACAGTTGTTCCTAAAACTTTGAGTTCCAAATTCTCCCCATCCCTCCCTCCCCACCCATTCCCTTTGGGAAGGCAGGCAATTCAATATAGGCCATATCGGTGTAGTATTGCAAATGACTTCCCTGATAGTCGTGTTGTGTAAGACTAACTGAATTACCCTCCATCCTAACCTGCCCCTCATTGTTTCTCTTCTGTCTTTTGATCCTGTCCCTCTCCAAGTGTTGACTTCAAATTGCTCCCTCTGCCCTTTGCCCTCCCTTCCATCATCCCCCCCCCCCCGCTTATCTCCTTCTCCCCCACTTTTCTATACTGTAAGATAGGTTTTCATACCAAAATGAGTGTGCATTTTATTCCTTCCTTTAGTCAAATGTGATGAGGGAAAACTTCTTGTTTTTTTTTTTGTTTTTTTTTTTTCTCAGCTCTCCTCTTTTTCCCTCCACTAAAAAGTCTCCTGCTTGCCTCTTAAATGACATATAATTACCCCATTCCATTTCACCCTCTTTCCTCCCACTACATTTCTCTCTCACCATTTACCTTAATTTCTTTTAAGATATGGTCCCATCCTATTCAATTCAATCTGTGCTCTCTGTCTCTGTATGTGTGTGCACGTGTGTATGTGTGTGTGCGTGTATGCATGTACGTGTGTATATGGATCCACCAACTACCCAGATACTGAAAAGTTTTAAGAGTTACAAATATTGTCTTTCCATGTGGGAATGTAAACAGTTCACTTCTGTGAACTTCTTCCATGTAGGAATGTAAACAGTTCACTTCTGTGAAGTCTTAAGTCCCTTAAGACTTCTCTTTGCTGTTGACTTTTTCATGCTTCTTCTCATTCTTGTGTTTGAAAGTCAAATTTTCTTTTCAGCTGTGATTTTTTCATCAAGAATGCTTGAAAGTCCTCTGTTTCATTGAAAGACCATATTTTCCCCTGAAGTATTATACTCAGTTTAGCTGGGTAGGTGATTCTTGGTTTGAGTCCTAGTTCCTTTGACTTCTGGAATATCCTATTCCACGCCCTTCGATCCCTTAATGTAGAAGCTGCTAGATCTTGAGTTATCCTGATTGTATTTCCACAATACTGGAATTGTTTTTTTCTAGCTGCTTGCAAGATTTTCTCCTTGACCTGGGAGTTCTGGAATTTGGCCACAATGTTCCTAGAAGTTTCTCTTTTTGGATCTCTTTCAGGTGGTGATCAATGGATTCTTTCAATGCTTATTTTGCCCTCTGGTTGTAGAATGTCAGGGCAGTTTTCCTCGATAACTTCATGGAAGATGATATCTAGGCTCTTTTTTTGATCATGACTTTCAGGTAGTCCCATAATTTTTAAATTGTCTCTCCTGGATCTATTTTCCAGGTCAGTTGTTTTTCCAATGAGATATTTCACATTCTCTTCCATTTTTTCATTCTTTTGGTTTTGTTTGGTGATTTCTTGGTTTCTCATAAAGTCGTTAGACTCCATCTGTTCCATTCTAATTTTGAGAGAACTATTCTCTTCAGTGAGCTTTTGAACCTCTTTTTCCATTTGGCTAATTCTGCTTTTGAAAGCATTCTTCTCCTCATTGGGTTTTTGAACCTCTTTTGCCAATTGAGTGAGCCTATTCTTCAAGGTGTTATTTTCTTTAGCATTTTTTTGGGTCTCCTTTACCAAGGTATTGACCCATTTTTCATACTTTTCTTGCATCTCTCTCATTTCTCTCCCCAGTTTTTCCTCTACCTGTCTAACTTGCTTTTCAAAATCTCTTTTGAGCTCTTCCAAGGCCTGAGCCCACCCGACATCCCCCTGGGATGTCTGGGGTACTGAGGCCCTGCCCTCCACGTCTTTCCCTGATGGCAAGAATATGTCCTCATCATCAGATCCAAATGCGGGATTATTTGTATCTGTTCGAAAAAACTCTCTATAGTCTTATTTTTCTTCCCTTTTCTAGGCATTTTCCCAGCCAGTTACTTGACTTCTGAGATTCCTGTGCACCCCCACCTAGATCTACCCAGCTAGTGCTTGGGATCTGAGATTCAAATGGGCTTTCCACGGCAAGCAGCTGCTAATCATTGTGACCTTTGTTCTGGTGCTGGGGTGGGGGCAGGGGCTCAGCTCCCTCAGGGGTTTTATGCAGAGTCCTTCAGTGATGGAGCCGGTGTGGGCGGGGCCACCTCCCAGGCTCAGTTCCCTCAGGGGCTTTATGCAGAGACCTTCAGAAAAGGAGCGGGTGGGGCAGGGCTGCCTCCCAGGCTCAGCTCCCTCAGGTTGTTTATGCAGAGACTTTCAGTAATGAAGAGCCTGCCTGCTGCTGGGGGAGTCCCGGGCTGCCGCCACCGCGCCACAGCTGCCTCTGCTGCCGCCGCCCCCACCTGTGCCTCCGCCGCAGCCCCCGCCTTCACCGCCCCCGCTTCCTCCTGAGGGGGCCCGAGTCACAGAGACACTCTGCTCCCCTCCTCCAGCCTAGCCGTCTCTCTCAGTGACCTGTAGCTTCTGTCAGCGGAGGGACTTTCCCAGCCGCTGGAGCTTCTGTCCCTGAAGCCTGCTTGGATCAGCTTCTCTGGGGCCGCGGCCATGGCAGCGCTGGGGTGGGGTCCGTTTCCGGGGCGCGACGGACCCTGGGGACGGCTCTCCAGGGTTCTCTGGAACGGAAATCTCTTCCACTCTGTTTCTGCACACCTTTCAGTGATCCAGAACTTCTGGGGAACTCTTATTACATTAAATATGTGGGCTGTGGGTTCGGAGCTTGTAAACGTGCCTCTTTCTACTCTGCCATCTTGGCTCCGCCCCTCTCTGTTCTAATCTTTAAGGAATTATTACCTTCAGTGAGTGTTTGGACCTCCTTTTCCATCTGGCCAATTCTGCTTTTTAAGTCATTCTTCTCCTCATTGGCTTTTTGGATCTCTTTTGTCATTTGGGCTAGTCTATTTTTTGAAGTATTATTTTCGTAAACATTTTTTGGGGTCTCCTTTCTCAATCTGTTGACTTGTTTTTTATGATTTTCTTGCATCATTCTCATTTCTCTTCCTAATTTCTGCTCTACTTCTCTTACTTGATTTTCAAAATCCTTTTTGAGCTCTTCCATGACCTGAGACCAATTCATATTTTTCTTGGAGGTTTTTGATGGAGGAACTTTGACTTTGTTGTCTTCTGTTCGCATATTTTAATCTTCCTTGTCATCAAAGTAAGATTCTATAGTCTGATTCTTTTTTTGTTTTTTTCTCCTTTCCCCAGCCACTTACTTGACTTTTGAGCTCTTTGTCTAGTTGGTTCTCTGCTTGCAGTGGGAGTGAGGGGGTGTACTGTCAGCTGCTGGATTCCCCCACAATCTGTGGGCCTAGAACTCCAGAAACAGTGACTGCAGCTATCCCTGCTACTGCTGTGCCTGCCTCAGGTTCCTCAGCCCCTTCCCCCTTCTGCTGCCCTGGGGCTGGGACTGAACTATTCTCTCTCACACAGGTCCCATAGATTTTTTCGACTGACCTTCCAATTTGTCCTCAGTGTTTTGGGGTCATGGAAGTTTGGAAACCACCAGAGGTGTGAGAGATTCAGTTTCCCCAAGACTACTCAGGTCCTATCTGTGCTGGTAAGGCCCACACTAGACTGACCTCTGCTCTCAGCATGGTGCAATAGATACTTACTGGTGACCTTCCAGGCTGTCTTGGACTGGAGCTTTGCTTCACTCAGTCATTCTGTGGGTTTTGCAGCTCCAGAATTTGTTAAGAGTCATTTTTTATAGGTATTTCACTGGTCTTGGAAGGAACGCTCTAGAGAGTCCATTACTCTGCCATCTTGGCTCTGCCCCTAAAATGTCAGTTATTGTTATTCATATGTTCCAAACGTAGATCCTCTTAATTTTCAAGCATCAAAGTGAAAACTAAGTTTTATTCTACATATTTTAATTTACTTTTTATATTAGTTCCAGGGAAGATAAGTTCATTTTCACTTTTGATCAAAGGTAGTGAACTCAGCCCTATACTAGCCATCATAATTCTGGTATTGTTTCCTGTGTACTTTTCATATTGCTATACAGATGTAATCAATCTTTTGCCCTTCCAAAGAACTCATTATACTGATAGAAAAAAAATTAACAAATTACAAAATCAATAATATACAATCATCAAAATATAACTGTTCTCCACAAAGCACTGTTGTGTTGTGGTCAGAGAACTGGATGTATTTTATGGATGACTTGGATACAAATTCTGACTCTGACACATACTGGCATGTGTGAGATGCCATCTACCCTCCCAATCTCCCTAGGCACCTCTAAGACTATGGATTTACAGACTTGAATTGCTGATCTATATCAGTGGAAGGAATTTCTGGATCATGGAATATTAGTACATAGAGCAGACCTAGAGTTGAAAGGGATATTAGATATGCCAAGTCAATCCCATCATTTAAAGAACAAAATAAAAGTATGATTTCTAATGGTTGTATGAAACTCTTGGTCAGGACCCTCTACTAATATACTGTCACAATTTCTTTACAGCTTATAGTCTCAGTGAATTGCCTGGGGGCTATGCAAGATTAAGTGACTTGCCCAGAGTCACACAGATAATCTATGTTAGACATTGGACTTGAAGTCAGGTGTTCCTTACATGAATTCTGACACTCTTCCTAATAATGCCTCAGTGTCCTCAGGACACTTCCCTCTCATTTTACAGATGAGGAAGTCGAGACCCAGAGAGTTTAAGTGACTTGTCCGAGGTTACAAAGATAGCAAGCAGAAGAGTCAGGATTTGTTTTCAAGTCCTGTAACTAACTCGAAGTTCAGCATTCTTTCCCCTTTTCTGTCAAGAATTCCTTTCGCTACTGGTATCATAGCTTGGGACCTCTTTCTCCCTTCTGTCCCTCTAACTCATATTTTAGTCTTCCCTTTATCAACTGAATTAGATGTTCTGAAATGTATATATGTTTTCCTGTCCATGAATTTCATGAAATCCCTGTCTACCTTAAAGCTTAGGTTGTAGGCATGATAGCAACAATGTAAATGTAAACATTATGCCAAATAAAAGGCATTTCCATTCAGGACAACTGCATCATCAGTTGTTCACAATTACGTTCATATTTCAGAATCAGTAGTAAACAAAGCATGGTTCTCACAGAAAAAAGTAAAGGGTGATCTGTCTAATTTGACATCCCTTTCAGCGAGGAGAAGTCAATTCATTTTGCCTTCAAATGTCATTTACAAGTGTTTTTGATCACCTGTACAATGAGTCAGTGAAATATGAAAGCTTAATGATCTCATGAGAACTTTACATTGACCTTGTATTATTTTTGCATCCCTCATTTGGCCTAGTGTGGGACTTGTTGTGGGTGTTTGGTAAATACCTGCTGATTGATTGAAAATTTGCTCAGCAAACGGGAGAAGCTATTTAGGCAAAAGTCCAAAGCAAAATGGCAGCAATGATGTATTTGTCATCCCAGCAGCTGAACAGAAGCATTTGTTTCCCCTTTGTTGTTCAGTAGTGGTTCTTTCTGTCACTATCCACAAGGTGGCCACAGTACCTCCTTCAACCTTTCAATAAATGCTCACTTGTCTTTATCCCCTTTCAATATGAAAGAAATCAAATCACAGCATCATTGAATAGCTATATTTGTAAAAACAATTTCATTGTTTTTTAGTGTATATTACATTTAACTAATATTTTAAAGTGACCAAACCATAGGAAGGAATTTTGAATATATATATGTGTGCATATATATGCATGCAGGTTATCTACCTTGATAAAACACAACATCTTTGATTGAGCATGGTCCCTAGGACATACCTGAGTATGACTCTTGTCCATTGTGACCCTTGGCAATTTACTTAGCCTGTCTGTTCCTCAGTTTTCCTCAATGGCAAAATTGGGATAATAATAGTGACAACCTCAGAGGGTTATTGTGAGGCTCAAATAAATTAGCATGTTGAAAGTGCTTTGCAAACTTTAAGTTGTCATATAAATGCTGTTATCAATAAGTATTTTTTGAGTGATTATTTTCCACTGGAAGATGCATACTGAAAAATAGCCTAGCAGATGTCTTGAAAGTGAGTAAACTTCTTCCTCTTACTCAATCTTGCACAATGAAAGTAATATTTGTTTTTTTTCTTTGAAAATAGGGAACAGATATCTTACACATCTTGCTGTGATATATCATTGTTCAATGCACATAGTGCAACAAGAGGGGCAGGACGGCAGCCTAATTTATGGACTGTGCTACAACTTCACAGACATTTTCTAATCATGACTGTTAATCTACTCAGTAAAAAAATCCCCATTGTCTATCAAGCTGTGTTTCAACATTTATTTTCAATTTGCTTTAGCAAGAAGTTCAGCATGATTTACTCTTTTAGGTTAGGTCATCCATTAAAGCCTTATGAAATGGTCCCTTTATAAATGGGCAACTTTGTATAGAAAAATTAAAACATCTATAGTGGCTTCTTAGATGTTGTATTTTTCTGTTTTGAAGGGTAATAAGCACCTATGTGATTAGAAAGGCTTGATCTTGGGTACTCTTCTACCTGAGTCTTAGTAGAATGTGAGGTGAGAGTCCACAAACAAGTAATATGGGAAAAACTGAAACATATGCTAGAGAAAAAACCAGTGAGAGATGGAGAGCTGCTGTGTTTTATTGATACCAGGAAGCAACAATTACAAGTTTTGGTGAAGAAAATACAAAAGGACTTGGAGAGATTTCTGTTGGCTATCTGCAAGAATTGTAATAGTAGCACCCAACCTGGGGACAGTGGAGAGCTCCTAAACATGAAGTCAGGAAAGAAGACCCAGGTTCCAATCTCTCCTCTGACACTCAACTCCTTCCTCCCTCATTTAACTTCATTGTACTTCAGGCAAATTCCTACAAATTGTTCACTAACACACAGATCCAGACTGAATAGGTGTCCATTGACAAAATCCTTTCTTTATAGAAGAATATTTTTCTCACTAGGGAAACAAAAATAATGAACCAACAATGGAGGTGTTCAAGATGGTATTTGTCTTGGATGGCTTACTTGTCTACTTTCTTGAAAGCAGTATCTAGAGTATTTAATTTCTCTATGCTAATTGACTTTTGGTCCTCCTTGAAGTCAAATACTTTATTATTCTATAATCATAAAGGAAACCACAGTTGATAATCTGTATAAGTAAAGCATAAATTCTCCTCTTTGTCAGCAGAGAGAGCATTTCCCCTCTCCCACCATAGACTACATAGATCCTGGGAAACTGTCCAGTTTTGGTTCCAGAATATGTGAGGACTTGTACACATGCTGTCTGTTTAAGTGTCCTTCCTCTGCCACTGCCTACCATCTTGCCCTTTTGTTATCCTTCATTGATGTAATCATAATTGATGTAAACATTTATGTGGCATTTGACATGCTTTGAGGGGGTACTTCCTCAATCCTCTTTTAGAAATCCTCGAGCTTTTCAGAATGTATGAGTTTGAATCACCATCGGTGGATATGGTTCTACTTGTCACCATCATTCATGGCAAAGGCACTGTAACCCGTTACTGGGTGTAAGTTGCTCTTCTTGGCTAAGTGAATAAACTCTCCCAAGGCACCATGCTACAATGTACTGTAGTTGGTGGCAGTAGGATTTTCCCTAAAGGAAATATGCTTGGATAGAATTTTTAGGAGGAGCAGGAGCTAAGGTGCATCTTTTTTGCATACTCCACACAGACTTTAGGATCTGTTCTTAAAAATATTTTAGTTTTTCCCAATTGCACATAAAAACAATTTCAATATTCTTTTTTCTCAAATTCTGAGTTCTAAATTCTCTTCTTTCTTCCCCCCATTATTGAGATCAGCAATTTGTCATAGGTTTTACATGTGTAGTCATGCAAAACACATTTCCATGTAAGTCACTCTATGAAAAAAAAAAACACAGACAAAAAATCCAAGAAAAATAAAGTAAAGATAAAGTATTTTTGATCTGCATTCAGGCTTTACCAGTTCTTTCTCTGGAGAGAGACAGCACCTTTCATCATAAATCCTACAGAATTGTCTTGGATTATTGTATTGCTGAGAACAACTAAGTTTTTCATAGTAGATCATCATACACTATTGCTGTTACTATGTACAATGTTCTCCTGGTTCTGTTCATTTCACTTGTCATCAGTTCATGTAAGTCTTTCCATGTTTTCCTGAAATCTGCCTACTCATAATATTTTAAAGCACAATACTATTCCACCACAACATATACAACAACTTGTTCAGCCATTCTCCAGCTGATGGACATCCCCTCAATTTACAATTCTTTGCCACCACTATAAGAGCTACTATAAATATTTTTATACATATAGGTTCTTTTACTTTTTGTTTTTTATGTCTTTGGGATATAGAGCTAGTAGTGATATTGCTTGGTCAAAGGGTATATATGTGGTTTTATAGTTCTTTGGGAATAGTTTAAAGTTGTTCTCCAGAATGGTTGAATCAACATACTTCACCAATAGTACATTAGCATTTGAATTTTCATACATTCCCTCCAACATCTGTCATATTAGCCAATCTGACAGGTGTGAGATAATAACTCAGAGTTGTTTTAATTTGCATTTCTCTCATCAATAATGATCTAGAACATTCTTCATATGGTTATAGACAGTTTTGTTTTCTTCTTCCAAAAGAAGCCTGTTCATATCCTTTAATTATCAATCAAGGAATAGGTCTTATTTCTATAAATTTGACTTAGTTCTCTACATGTTTGAGAAATGAAGTCTCTATCAGAAAAACTCACTGAAAAATTCTTTTCACAGTAATGATTATCAACTATGTATTTCCCTTCATCCTATTCCCTCCTCCATTTACCCTACTTTTTCTGTCTTTTTACCCTGTCCGTTCTCAAGAGTGTTTTGCTTCTGACTTTTACCTCTCCCAAATTGCCTTCCCTTCTATTAAATCCACCTCTTCTCTTATCTCCTGACCTTCCCATTTCCCTGCAAGGTAAGATAGATTTCCACATCCAACTGAGTGGGTATATTATTCATTATCTGAGTCAGTTCCAATGAGAGTAAAGTTTCTGTGCTCACCTCCTCACACTCCCCATTTTCTCCTCCACTGTAACATCTCTTTCAGGCCTCTTTTATGTTAGATAATTTATCCTATTCTACCTCTCCCTTTCCCTCTGTCCCAGAGGATTCTTCTTTCTCATTCTTTAATTTCATTTTTTAGATAATCATACCATCACATTCAACTCATACTTCTGCTTCTGTCTATGTATACTCCTTCTACCTGCACTAATAATGAGAAAGTGTTTAGGAGTTATAAATATCATTTTCCCATGTAGGAATATAGTTTAACTTTATTGGGTCCCTTATGATTTCTCTTTCCTGTTTACCTTTTTTATGCTTCTTTAGCACCTTGTATTTGAAAGTCAAATATTCTATTCAGCTCTGGTCTTTTCATCAGGAATGTTTGAAAGTCCTCTGTTTTATTGAATATCCATTTTCCCCCCAGAAGGGATTATACTTGGTTTTGTTGGGTAGTTGATTCTTGACTGTAATCCTAGCTCCTTTGTCCTCTGGAATATCATATTCCAAGCCCTCTGATCCTTTAATATAGAACTTGCTAAATTTTGTGTTATCTTGACTGTGGCTCCATGATATTTGAATCGATCCTTTTTTGGCTACTTGCAGTATTTTCTTCTTGACCTAGGAAATCTGAAATTTGACTATAATATTCCCAGGGATTTTCATTTTTGGATCTTTTTCAGGAAGTGGTCAGTGGATTCTTTTGGTTTTCATTTTACTCTCTGGTTCTAGAAGATCAGCACAGTTTTCCTTGATAATTTATTGAAAGCTGATGTCTAGGCTCTTTTTTTATCATGGTCCAATAATTTTTAAATGCTCTCTCCTGGATCTATTTTTCAGGCAGTTGTTTTTTCCAATGAGATATTTCACATTTTCTTCTAGTTTTTCATTCTTTTGATTTTGTTTGATTGTTTCTTGATGTCTCATAATGTCATTAGCATTTGCCCAATTAGAATTTTTAAAGTATTACTTTCTTCAGTGAGTTTTTAAAAATATGTAATTTTTTTCAGTTCTCAACATTCACTTTCACAAGAATTTGAATTCAAAATTTTCTCCCCATCTCCCCCCACCCCCCCAGAATAGCATGCACCCCATTCACTCCTTCCTCCAGTCTGTCCTCCCTTTTATTACCCATCCATCTTCCATCCCCCTTCCCCTCCTTTTTCCTGGGGAGCAAAAATAGGTTTCTGTACTCCATTGCTATATATCTTAATTTCCATTTGCATGCTAAAACAATTTTAAACATTCATTCTTAAAGCTTTGAGTACCATATTCTCTCCTTCCCCTCCCTGCCTCCCCCACACCCCCTGCATTGAGAAAACAAGCAATTCCATATCAATCATGCATATGTAACAATGCAAAGCACTTCCACAATAGTTATGCTGTAAAAGACTAAACACATTTCCTTCTGTCCTATCTTGCCCTCCATTTATTCCATTTTCTCCCCTGACCTGTCCTCCCACAATATTGTTTGCTTCTGATTATCCCTTTCTCCAATTTGTTGTCCCTTCTATTGTCTTCCCTCTCCTATCCCCTTCCCCTTACCTTCCTTCAGAGTGAAATAGATTTCCATATCCAATGGAGTGTGTGTTCTTCCCTCCTTAATCCAAATCCCATGAGAGTAAGGCTTAAATATCCCTGCCCTCTTTCCTTCCATTGTAAAAGCTCTTTCTTCCCTCTTTTATGTGAGATCATTTGCTACATTCTATCTCTCCCTTTCTCTTACATTCCATTCAACAGTAAATGTTATTTTTTTAGGTATTCTCCATTCATATTCAGCTCACCTTGTGCCCTCTGTCTATAAATATGTATATATATACACATATATACATACATATATATATATACATATATATGAACATACACACACATATAAATATGCATACCCATGAACATATACATACCTACATATATATAATATACACATACATGTATACCCATGCACACCTACACATATATATTCCCTTTAACTACCCTAATACTGAAAAAAGTCTCATGAGTTACAAATAACATTTTTCCATGTAGGAATGTAAACAGTTCAACTTTAATGAGTTCCTTAAGGCTTCTGTTTCCTGTTTACCTTTTCAAATTTCTCTTGATTCTTGTATTTGAAAGTCAAATTTTCTATTCAACTCTGGTCTTTTTTTTAAAAAAATTTTTATTTTATTTCATTTTTTTAATGTTCTACAATCACTTCCTTAAAATTAAGATTCCCCCCCACACACCTTCCCCCCACTACTCCCCTCCCTCCCCATGACAGCATACAATTCTGTATAGGTTCTACATATACTTTCCTATTGAGCACATTTTCACTATAGTCATGCTATGTAGTCACACGAAAATAAATGGAAGAAATCATATAACAAATCAAAATCATAATACACTAACCCCCCCCCCCCACAAACATGATCTGCTACATTCTGCGAATGACTTCCATATTTCTTTCTCTGAGTGTGGAAGGCATTTTGCCTTAGAAAACCAACATTAGGATTTTTTTTTTCTCAGAAAGTTCTTGTGTTATTACAAAGTTCCAAGTCTGCCAGAAAAAACTCTCACACACTGTGGTTGTTGCTGTGCACAAAGTTCTCCTGATTCTGCTCCTTTCACTCAGCATCAGATCATACAAGTCCTTCCAGGCCTCCCTGAAGTCTTCTTGTTCATCATTTCTTATGGCGCAATAGTACTCCATTACATTCATATACCATAATTTATTCAGCCATTCCCCAATTCATGGGCATTCCCTTGACTTCCAGTTCTTGGCTACCACAAAGAGTGCTGCTATAAATATTTTTGTACATGTGGGACCCTTTCCCATTTTTATAATCTCTTGGGGATACAGTCCTGGTAGCGATATTGCTGGGTCAAAGAGTATGCACATTTTTGTAGCCCTTTGGGCATAGTTTCAAACCGTTCTCCAGAAGGGTTGGATGATCTCACAGCTCCACCAACAATGAATTAGTGTTCCAACTCTCCCACATCCTCTCCAGCATTTATCATTTTCTTATTCTGTCATGTTTGCCAATCTTACAGGTGTGATGTGGTACCTCAGAGTTGTTTTGATTTGCATCTCTCTAACCAACAGTGATTTACAGCACTTTTTCATATGATTATAGATATCTTTAATTTCTTCCCCTGAAAATTGCCTGTTCATGTCCTCTGACCATTTATCAGTTGGGGAATGACTTGGATGGTTATATATTTGAGTCAGTTCTCTATATATCCTAGAAATGAGGCCTTTATCCCCGAGCTTAGCTGTAAAAATTTTTCCCCAATTTACTACATCCCTCCGAATTTTGGTTGCATTGGGTTTGGTTGTGCAAAAACTTTTCAGTTTAAAGTAATCAAAATTATCCATCTTGCATTTCATAATGCTTTCTATCGTTTCTTCAGGAAAAAATTCTTCCCCTCTCCATAAATCTGATAAATACACTATTCCTTGCTTTTCCAGTTTATTCATGGTATCAATCTTTATACCTAAATCATGTACCCATTTGGACTTTATTCTTGTGTACGGTGTCAGGCATGGGTCTATGCCTAATTTCCACCACACAGTTAACCAGTTTTCCCAGCAATTTTTGTTGAGCAATGAGTTCTTATCCCAGAAGCTGGGATCTTTGGGTTTATCAAACAGGAGGTTGCTATATTCCTTGCCTACTGTGTCTTGAGTGCCAAGCCTATTCCATTTGTCTACCCCTCTGTTTCTTAGCCAATACCAAGTGGTTTTGATAATTGCTGCTTTATAATACAATTTGAGGTCTGGTAGCGCTAGGCCACCTTCCCAAGCATTTCTTTTCATTAGTATCTTTGATATTCTGGACCTTTTGTTTTTCCAAATGAATTTTGATATTATTTTATCCAGCTCTAGAAAATAATTATCTGATAGTTTAATTGGTATGGCACTAAACAAGTAAATTAATTTAGGTAGAATTGTCATTTTTATTATATTAGCTCAGCCTACCCATGAACAACTGATATTTTTCCACTTACTTAAATCTGACTTTATTTGTGCAAAAAGTGTCTTGTAATTGTGTTCATATAATCCCTGGGTTTGTTTTGACAGGTAGATTCCTAGGTATTTTATAGTGTCTACTCGAGCTTTAAATGGGATTTCTCTTTCTATCTCTTGCTGTTGGACTTTGTTGCTAATATATAGGAATGTAGAAGATTTGTGTGGGTTTATTTTGTAACCTGCAACTTTGCCAAAGTTGTTTATTATTTCAAGTAGTTTTTTACTTGAGTCTCTGGGATTCTCTAAGTATATCATCATATCATCTGCAAAGAGTGATAACTTAGTTTCTTCTTTGGCTATTTTTATTCCTTTGATTTCTTTATCTTGTCTAATTGCTACTGCTAATATTTCTAGGACCATATTGAATAATAGTGGTGATAATGGGCATCCTTGTTTCACCCCTGACCTTATTGGAAATGCATCTAGCTTATCCCCATTGCATATAATGCTTGCTGAAGATTTTAGGTAGATACTGCTTATTATTTTATGGAAAGTTCCCTTTATTCCTATGTTCTCCAGTGTTTTTAATAGGAATGGGTGTTGTATTTTGTCGAAAGCTGTTTCTGCATCTCTTGAGATAATCATGTGGTTTTTGTTAGTTTTGTTGTTGATATGATCAATAATGCTAATAGTTTTCCTAATATTGAACCAGCCCTGCATTCCTGGTATGAAACCTACCTGATCATAATGTATTATTCTCTTGATAAGATGCTGTATTCGTTTTGCTAAAATCTTGTTGAAAATTTTTGCGTCTATATTCATTAGAGAAATTGGTCTATAATTTTCTTTCTCTGTTTTGTCTCTTCCTGGTTTGGGTATCAAAACCATATTTGTATCACAGAAAGAATTTGGGAGGACTCCTTCTTCTCCAATTTTCAAAAATAGTCTATATAGTATTGGAATTAACTGTTCTTTAAAGGTTTGATAGAATTCTCTTGTGAATCCATCTGATCCTGGAGATTTTTTCCTAGAGAGTTCATTGATGGCTTGTTCAATTTCTTTTTTTGAGATGGGGTTGTTTAAGTATTCAACTTCCTCTTCTGTTAATCTGGGCAATTTGTATTTTTTAAAATATTCATCCATCTCATTTAGATTATCGAATTTGTGGGCATAAAGTTGGGCAAAGTAATTTCTAATTATTGTTTTAATTTCCTCCTCATTGGAGGTGAGTTCACCCCTTTCATTTTAAATATTAGTAATATGATTTTCTTCTATCTTTTTTAATCAAATTGACCAAAGGTTTATCAATTTTATTAGTTTTTTCATAAAACCAACTATTGGTTTTATTTATTAATTCAATAGTTTTCTTAATTTCAATTTTATTAATCTCTCCTTTGGTTTTCAGTATTTATAATTTGGTATTTTCTCGGGGATTTTCAATTTGTTCTTTTTCTAGCTTTTTCAGCTGCATACCCAAGTCATTGATCTCCTCTTTCTCTATTTTATTTATATATGCATTTAAAGATATAAAACTTCCCCTAAGAACTGCTTTTGCAGTATCCCATAAGATTTGGTAGGTTGTCTCATTATTGTCATTCTCTTGAATGAAGTTGTTGATTGTTTCTATGATTTCTTCTTTAACCCATTCCTTCTTTAGGATTAGATTATTTAGTTTCCAATTGATTTTTGCCTTATCTTTCCATGGCCTTTTATTACATATAATTTTTATTGCATTATGATCTGAGAAGGATGCATTGATTATCTCTGCCTTTCTGCACTGGATTGTGAGATTTTTATGTCCTAGTACATGGTCAATTTTTGTAAATGTTCCATGTACTGCTGAGAAAAAGGCATATTCCTTTCTATTCCCATTCACTTTTCTCCAAAGAGCTATCATATCTACCTTATCTAGAGTTTTATTTACCTCCTTAACCTCATTCTTGTTTATTTTAAGGTTAGATTTATCAAGTTCAGAGAGGGGCAGGTTGAGGTCCCCCACTAGTATAGTTTTGCTGTCAATTTCTTCCTTCAACTCCCCCAACCTTTCCTCTAAGAATCTGGATGCTATACCACTTGGAGCATACATGTTTAGTAATGATATTGTTTCATTGTCTATGGTACCTTTTAGCAGGATATAGTTTCCATCCTTATCCCTTTTGATTAGATCTATTTCTGCTTTTGCTTTGTCTGAGATTAGGATTGCTACTCCTGCCTTTCTTACATCAGCTGAAGCACAATATATTCTGCTCCATCCTTTGAGCTTTATCCTATGTGTATCCCCCCATTTCAAATGTGTTTCTTGTAAACAGCATATTGTTGAATTATGGCTTTTAATCCATTCTGCTATCCGTGTCCATTTTATGGGAGAATTCATTCCATTCACATTCACAGTTATGATTACAACCTGTGTATTTCCCTCCATCTTCTTTCCCACCATTTGTGCTTTTAGCTCTCCTATCTCCCTTCCCCTCTTCAATAGTATTCACTTTTCACCACCTCCTCTTGCTGACTTCCCCTCCTTCTTTTAGCCCCCCTCCCTTTTACTCCCCTTTACTCTTATTGCTTCTTCCCTCCCTTTTAGCCTCCCTCCCTTTTCTTCCCCCTTCCCCTCCTACTGCCTATAGAGCTAGTTAGGATTATCTACTTAAGTGTATTGTTCCATCCTTTAAACAAATCCTATGAGAGTACCTCTCACACACTGCTCATCTCCCTCCCCTCTTTCCCTCTACTATGATTTTGTACTTCTTCTTGTGATGTAATTTGCCATTTTCTGCTTCCTCCTCTTCACACCTCCTATTACAATCCCTTCTAATACTTAAATCATATTTTTTATCATGATATCATTTACCTTATACCCATTCCCCCTATGTATATCCCTTTTATATTTCTTAATAGCCGCATAATTCTCAAGATTAACAGGTATCATCTTCCCTTATAGGGAGGTAAACAATTTGCCATAATTGAGTAACAAGTTTTCCCCCGCCCCCACTGCTTACCTTTTTATGATTCTCTTGAGACCTGCATTTGAAGGTCAAATTGTCCATTAAGTTCTGGAGTTTTGGTGAGGAAGCTCTGGAAATCCCTTACTTCATTGAATGACTTTCTCCTTGCCTGAAATGTTATGCTGCACTTTGCTGGGTAATTTATCCTTGGTTGTAGTCCCAACTCCTTTGCCTTATGGAATATTGGGTTCCAATTCTTTCGATCTTTTAATGTAGAAGCTGCAAGGTCCTGTGTAATCCTGACTGTATCTCCTTGATATTTAAGTTGTTTCTTTCTGACTGCTTATAATATTTTCTCCTTCATTTGATAGCTCTGGAATTTGGCAACTATATTTCTTGGGGTTTGGGGTTTGGGATCCCTTTCAGGAGGGGAACGGTGGATTCTTTCGATGACTATTTTGCCCTCTGAATCTAGTATTTCTGGGCAGTTTTCCTTGATGATTTCCTGGAAGATATTGTCCAGGCTCTTTTCTCCATCATGGGTTTCTGGCAGGCCAATCATTCTTAAGTTTTCTCTTCTGGATCTATTTTTCAGGTCAGTCATTTTTCCAATTAGATATTTTACATTTTCTTCTATCTTTTCATTCTTTAGATTTTGTTTGACTGATTCTTGCTGCCTCATTGAGTCGTTAGTTTCTACTTGCCCAATTCTAATCTTTATCAAATTGTTTTCTTCCATTAGGTTTTGCATCTCCTTTTCCATCTGCCGAATTTTTCCTTTTAAGAAGCTATTTTCTCCAGTTAATTTTTGTACTTCCTTTTCCATTTGCCCTTTTAGGAAGTTATTTTCTCCAGTTAATTTTTGAACTTCTTTTTCTATTTGTTCAATTTTCCTTTTCAAAGATATGTTCTCATCAGTGAATTCTTTCTTAATAATTTTAAGATCATTGGCCAGTTTATCTTCTATTCCTTCTTCAGTTGTTCCAGGAGAGCTGCTCGTGCTTGCGAGCAGTTCATAGTCCCTTCTGAAGTTTCAGATGGAAGTACAGTCTCAGCTCTGACCTCTTTGGTGTTTGTGTTTTGGTCCTTATCCCCATAGAAAGATTCTATGGTTCTTTTGCCCCTCTGCTTTTTCTTGTTCATGATGTTGATTGAGTGTTGTGGCTTCTGGTTCTTTCAGTCCAAAGCTAGAGAACTTTTTGCTGAGCTGATGTGTGAAAAAGCTAAAAGCAGGTTTTTGTTTGGTGTTTCCCCAGTCAGCCCTGGGTTTAGCTTGTTAAGTGTGGGAGAGGAGTGGTCTGGTCACAGGAGATCTCCTCCAGCTGAACTGAGGCAAAGGCAAGCTCAGGGGCTGGTAATCCCAGCTGCCCTATTGTCTTTCTGATTCCCTGGGCAGCTGAGGCACGCCTAGATGCTAATGCGTGTTCCCACCCCTCCTGGGGCTCCTCTCCTGGTGCTGAGGCTTGCCTGGGTCCTAGTGTGAGTTTTCTCTGCCCTGGGTCCTCTGTCCTCCCAGTTTGCATCTGCCACCGTAGTAGGAATCCCCCTTAGCTATTTTCCTCATCTCAGGTGTTATGAGACTATTGGACTCCTTCTGCTGATCTGGGATTTTTCTGGGTTAATAGTTTATGGTTCTTTCACGGTCATCAAGGGGGGAGGAGAGAGCATTTACTGATCACTCCGCCATCCTGGCTCCTGGAAGTTCAAGTAGGTGACTTACCGAAGTTTGATCTTCGGGCTGAAGGTCTCAGGAGCTGCTGCGCTGATATCTGGCACTAGGCAGCTCTCACTGACTTGGTTCGGCTTGTCTCTCACCCTCGGTGCCACTCCTCCGGTTCTGCCTGCCACTCAGGTTTCTCGGGTCTCTTCTGCTCCACTGCACTGGCCATGCTGTGCTGTGCACTGTGGGCTCACCCCCACGGAACAGATCCTTCCCGTGGACCTTCCTGTCCAACCTGAGCTCCGAATCTGTCACCGTCTGTCTCCCACTGGATTCCACACCTCCAAAATTTGGTCAGATTCTTCTTTCAGATGTACCTGAAGGAGTTTGTCTGAGAGCTTAGATGAGTCATTGCTCTCACTCCGCCATCTTGGCTCCGCCCCCCCTCAGCTCTGGTCTTTTCAACAAGAATGCTTGGAAGTCCTCTATTTCATTGAAACTCCATTTTTTTCCCCTGAAGTATTATACACAGTTCTGCTGGACAGGTGATTCTTGGTTTTAATCCTATCTCCTTTGACCTCTGGAATATCATATTTCAAGCCCTTTGATCACTTAGTGCAGAAGTTGTTAAATCCTGTGTTATCCTGATTGTATTCCCAGAACATCTGAATTGTTTCTTTCTGGCTGCTTGTAACATGTTCTCCTTAACCTGGGAACTGTGGAATTTGGCTACAATATTCCTAGAAGTTTTCCTTTTGGGATTCTTTCAGGGGGTTATGGGTGAATTCTTCCTATTTCTATTTTACCCTCTGGTTCTAGACTATCAGGGCAGTTTTCCTCAATAATTTCTTGGAAGATGATGGCTAGGCTCTTTTTTTGATAATGGTTTTCAGGTAGACCAATAATTTTTAAATTATCTTTCCTGGATCTATTTTCCAGGTCAGTTGTTTTTTCAATGAGACATTTCACATTGTCTTCTTTTTTCATTCTTTTGGTTTTGTTTTTTAATTTCTTGGTTTCTCATAAAGTCATTAGCTTCCATCTGCTTCATTCTAATTTTTAAAGAACTATTTTCTTCAGTGAGCTTTTGGACCTCCTTTTCCATTTGACCAATTCTGCTTTTTAAAGCATTCTTCTCCTCATTGGCTTTTTGGACCTCTTTTGCCATCTGGGTTAGTATATTTTTAAAGGTGTTATTTTCTTCAGCACTTTTTGGGTCTCTTAGCAAACTGTTGACTTGCTTTTCATGATTTTCTTGCATCATTCGCATTTCTCTTCCCAATTTTTCCTCCACTTCTCTTACTTGATTTTCAAAATCCTTTTTGAGCTCTTTCACAGTCTTAGACCATTGTCTATTTTTGGGGGAGGTTTGGATGTAGAAACCTTGGTTTTTAAGTCTTCCTCTGATGGTATGTTTTGTTCTTCCTTTTCTGAAGGGATGGAAGAAAATACTTTTTTTTTTTTTTTTTTACCAAGAAAGTACCCTTCTATAATCTTACTTTCTGCCCCCCCCCCACCTTTTTGGGGCATTTTCCCAGTCAGTTACTTGACTTTTGAGTCCTCTGTCAAGTGGAGGTTATACTCTAGGGACTTATAAGTTTTCAGTTTCTCTAAGGTGGCACAATCAAAGGAGAGGAGTTTACTCCTCTCTTGGCCTGTGCTGTGGTCTGTGAGCAACCACAACCCCTCTTTTCTGCCCTGGAACTGTAAGATTCCCTTTCCTTAGCCACCATTAGATTCAACATTCCAGTACTCCTCCTCACCCCAGCACTGACACTCCAAACTGAGACCCAGATCAGCCACTCGATTCCTCCAGGGTCTCTAGGCTGAGGGTTTCAAAAGTGTAAGTTGCTGCAGTAGTGGCTGCCACTCTGGGGCCAGGGCTGGCGCTAGACTGAGCTCTCCTCTCATACAGGTGAAAGAGCTTTCTTACTGACCTTTGAAACTGTCTTTGGTGTCTGTGGGTTGAGAAATCTGGAAACCTCAGCTGTTACCCACTATTCTGCATCCTGAAGCCAGTTTGGCTGTGCTCTGCTCCCAGTGTGATGTGATAGACCCTTCCTGTCAACCTTTCAGGCTTTCTTGTGCTGGAAATCTGTTTCACTCTGCCTTTTTGTGGCTTCTGCTACTCTAGAAGTTGTTTAGAATAATTTTTACAGGTATTTTATGGGCTATGGAGGAAAAATTAGAGTAGGTCCGTCCTTCTATTCCTTCATCTTGGCTCTGCTTGAGTGAGTTTTGGTACCTCCTTTTCTATTTGGTCAATCTTAATTTTTAAGGAGTTCATCTCTTCAGTGAATTCTAACATATAATTTTTCATTTGACCAATTCTTCTTTTCAAGGCATTCTTCTTTTGACTGGATTTTTGTGCCTTTTTTTTTTTTAGCTTTTAGTCTACTCTGTTTTTTAAGGAGTTATTTTCTTCAGTATTTTTTTTTTTTGTGTGCTTCCTTTATCACACTATTTATTGACCCTTATTTCATGATTTTCTTGGAACACTTTCATTTCTCTTCCAAATTTTTCCTCACCTCCCTTATTTCATTTTAAAAATATATTTTTTAATTCTTCTGTTGTCTGAGACCAATTTATATTTTTCGGTGAGGCTTTGGATGCAAGAATTTTTGCTTTTATGTCTTCTTGTGTGTGTTTTGTTCTTCCTTGTCACCATAGTAATTTTCTGTGGTCAGAATTTTTTTCTGTTGTTTACTCATTTTCCAGCCTATTTCTTGATATTTAACTGTATACCCAAGTGGGGTTCTGCTTCCCAAGTGGAGGGGAAAGTCTCTTGTGCACTTGCTTTCAGAGGTAATTCTGGGGACCTGTAAGTTCAAAGATGGTATGATCTAGGGAGAGATATGTTTACTACTTTCTTGTATGGTGCATAGGTTTTGAGTGACCACAAGCATTCTTTTCATCCCTGGAACTGTGACCAGGGTTCCAGTTCCCCTGCAGTTCCAAGCTTTGCAGTGCCACTGCTCTTCCTTGCACTAGGACTAATATTAAGGACTCCAACTCAGATTCAAATATAGGTAATGAAACAGAATTCTGCCCTTGGTGACAGCAGAGACCCTATAATTATCCTTCTGTTCTGTTTTATGATTCCCTTGCCATCTGTAGACTGAGAGGTCTGGAAATTGCTACTGCTGCCACTAATTCAGTTACCCCAAGGATTGCTACTCGTATGCTAGCACTAGGTCTGTGCTATGTAGGACTTCTCTCTCACTCTGGTACAACAGACCCTTCCTGCCTACCTTCTAAGTTGCGCTGGACTGGAAGATTGCCTCACTCTGTCTTTTTGTGGGTTCTGTCACTCTATAATTTCTGTAGAGTCATAATTTAAAGATATTTGGAGGGGTTTGGGGGAGAGCTTAGGCAAGTCCTTGCCTTTACGCCATTTTATGGTCTCTACTTAATCAATTTTAAGTTGTATTATTGTATTATTGCCCTGAAGGTTGTTATTTCATAATTTTTTTCAAACATTCACCACCCTGACAGATCCTGAACACCAGAAGTTTACAGCAAAGAAGAGGAATTATGAAGAGGGAAGTGCAGTCTTCAGAAAGCTGATCTGAGAGTAAGAAGAGACCTCAGATACAGAACATCCAGTCTAGCCTCTACTAGAACAAAAATTTCCTCTGTATTGCCAAAAATTAGTTATTCAACTTTTTCTTAAAAACTTTCCTTGTGAAGGTACTTCCTACCTCTCAAGGCTATTATACTTGGGAACAATTTTTACATATTAGGAAAATTTTCCTTAAATCTAGCTGAAATCTGCTTTTATTCAGTTGATATTTAATAAGTATTTGGACAATCAGAATAGATTTAGTAGTAGATGTGTTATTTGAATTGAGGTTTAATGATGTTCATGAATTAAAACAGATGGAGAAAGGAAGGGAGGGCATTTGGAGAATAGGAGAGAATACGAGTAAAGACATAATGGCAGCAAGACATGGCGCCTATTTGAGGAGATACAATAGTACAATTTGTCTGGAGCTTGGAACACCTGGAAAGTGGTAATATAATGCTGAGACTGTATATTGACACTCAGTTGTGGAAAGCTCAGCAAAGGATTTTAAACTTTATGTGTTCAGTGTGTAACTTTGAAATGGCAATAGGAAGCAACTAAAAAGCAGTTTCACAAGTAGTTCTATACATAAGGAAGATTATTCTCCCAATACATTGGAGGCTGCATTAGAATGAGAGAAGAGAGGTCAGGAGGTCTGTTAGCATAGTAAGGCATGTGGTAATTAGAGTCAATGCTGGGTTACTGGCCTTGGAAATAGAGAGGTGTTGTGAGAGATGGAAGCTTAATTTTATAAAATCTGTTTGCAGATGAGACATGACTGGTAAAAAAAGCAAAGTGTAGATTAGTAAAGTTATTTTGCATTTCACTGAATTAAAATCTATTTCCATATCCAATGCTGCCATACATGAGCTTTGACTGATGTCAAATGGTAAATAAATAAATTCTGAAGCAGTATAACTCATGGGGGCAGAAGAAGAGAATGTTAAGAAGAATGAATATGTGAGAGGAATTACTTCTGAGAACATGATCCACAAAAAGAAACGCTCTCTGTAAGCCAGGATATTAAGTCACTCAGACGTGCACTCAGATTTTATCAGTTCTCTCTCTGGAGGTAGATAGCATTTTTTCATCCTGGATCCTTTGGAACTGTCTTGGATTATTGTCTTGATAAGAGTAGCTAAGTCTTTCACAGTTGATCTTTGTTATAATACTGTTATAATGGTGTACATTGTTGTCCTAGCTATCACTTCACTTTGCATCAGTTCATATTTTTCAGGTTTTTTTCTAAAGCTATCTTGTTTATCATTTCTTATACCATAATACTATTCATCACAAGAATACACCACAATATGCTCAGTCATTCCCCAAATGATGTACATCCCCTCAATTTCCAATTATTTGCCACCACAAAAAAGAGCTGCCATAAATATTTTTCCTCTTTTCTTTGATCTCCCCAGGATAAAAATCCAGTAGTGAAATTACTGGGTTAAAGTATATACACAGTTTTATAGCTCTTTGGATATAGTTCCAAATTGTTCTCCATAATGGTTAGAGCACTTCACGAGTCCACCAAGAGAGCATTTGTATTTCAATTTTTCCGTATGCCCTCCAGCATTTGTCATTTTCCTTTTCTGTCATTTTAGCCAATCTTACAGGTGTGAGGTGGTATCTCAGAGTTGTTTTAATTTGCATTTCTCTAATCAATACTGATTCAGAGCACTTTTCCTATGACTATCGATAGCTTTGATTTCTTCTTCTGAAAACGGCTTGTTCATATCCTTTGACTATCAATCTTGGAAAGGCACATATTTTCTACAAATTTGGCTCAGTCCCTATAAAATTGAGAAATAAGACTTTTATCACAGAAATTGTTGTTCTTCAGTCACTTTTTAGTCATATCCAACTCTTTGTAACCCCATTTGGGGTTTTTCTTGCCAAAGACACTGGAGTGGTTTGCCATTTCCTTCTCCAGTTTATGAGAGGAATTTATTGTAAAATATTTCCCCCCCAGTTTCCCATTTTCCTTTTAACATTGGCTTTTTCAGCTATTTTTTTTGTGCAAAATCTTTTTAATTTCAGGTAATCAAAATCATTTTACTTCCTGTAATCCACTCTGTCCCTTTTTTTTGGTCATAAGCCCTTCCTTTAATCATAGATCTGACAGATAAATTTTCTATGCTTACCTAATTTACTGATATCAACCTTAATGTCTAAAGTATTTATCCATATTGACCCTATCTTGGTTTATTGTGTGAGATGTTGGTCTATGCCTAATTGTTTAGGCATCAAACTACTTTCCAGTTTTCCCAGAAATTTTTTGTCAAATGACAAACTCTTGCCCCCAAAGCTCCAATCTTTGTGTTTATCAAACACTAGATTTAGCACTGTATATTGTGCATCTAATCTATTTTAACTTACATTTTGTCCTCCTTTTCATCTTCTTATTTCTTTTGCAAATACATCCAAATACACCATTATTTCTTTTTAAAATAAGTTCTTACCAATATTTTCTGTTTCTTACATTATTATAGCATCCCAAGGTATCCCTCCCTCTGCCCCCAAAATCATTGCATGTAACAAACAGCATTTTTTGAGAAAAAAACCATTCATTAAAGTGACCAATACATTAAAAAAATCCGAAAATATACGCAGTGTGTAACACCTGTGGACTTCCTACCTCCATTACGTACCTTAGAAGTGTCTTCTCATATCTTCTTGTTCAAGTTCTCCTTCAGCTTTGTAAATTTGTATATTTATTTTTGATATTTTGGTGTGGAGTTGTCCTGTCCATTTATAGTGTTGTAGTTATTATGTATACTATTTTCTTGGCTTTGCTTACTTCATTTTTGCATTAGTGCATATGGCTCTTTCCATGTATCTTTGTATTCATCATACATATAATTTCTCACAATGCAGTAATATTCCATTATATTCATGTACCACAATTTGTTTAGTCATTCTCCTATTGATGGACATCTAGTTTGTTCTCAATTCTTAGTTATCATAAAAAGTGCAACTATAAATATTTTGGAGTATATGGGTCCTTTGTCTTATTGATGGCTTATATCTTGGGGCATAAGCTTAGTAATGGAGTCTCTGGTTAAAAGAATATGAACAAATTAGTTACTTTATTTGAATAATTCCAAATTACTTTCTAAAATGGTTGTACTATTTCACATCCTCAGCAATAATATATTATCATACTTATCTTTCCCTAACCATGCCAACATTGACCATGGCTGGTTTTTGTCAATTTTTGCTAATTTGCAAAGTGTGAAGTAAAATCTCAGGATTGTTTTGATCTGCATTTCTTCTATTTTCAGTCTGTAACATTTTTCATGTGGTTGTGAATACTTTGCAGCTCTTCTTTTGAGAGCTGCTTATTCATATCCTTTGACTTTTTATCTGTTGAGTAATGACTATTACCCATGTATATTTCTCAGTTATTTACATATCTTGGATGCTAAACTCTTATTAGAGACATTTGACACAAAGCTTCCCCTCTTCTTATCCTAAATGAATTAATATTGTTTACGCAGAAACTTTTCAATGTAATCAAAAGAATTTTCTCTTTTGTAATTGCTTACATTTTTATTTTATTAATAATTTATTTGTTACCTACAGCTATGAGAAATATGTGATGTTTCTGTTCCAAATTTTTAAGCAATAAGATCTTTTATATTGAGATCATGTTTCCACTTAGAATATATCATGGAGTGTGGTTTAAGATGCTGGTCTAAACAGAATCTCTGACAGACTTTTTTCTAGTTATCCTAGCAATTTTTAAAAATCAAATAAGGAGTTTTTGCCTAGGTAACTTAGGTTCTGTACTTTATCAAACACTGCATTATTGAATGCCATTGTTTCTAAATCTTCATTGTCTAGTCTGTTCCACTGATTTTTCTTTCTAGTCTTTATTCACTAACAGATTTTTTTTTTGTAACTACTGCTTTATAATATAGTTTGAAGTCTGGAAGTACTATTCCTTTTTTGTCCTTATTTTCATCATTTCTCTTTATGTTACAGATCTTAAGTTTTTATGAATGTTTTGTTGTTATTTTTTATTCTATAAAGTGAAAGTATATATTAATTTTGGTAGAATTGCTGTTTTTATTATATTAACATGACCTTCCTATGATACTGAATATTCCTCCAGCTGTATAGATTGTTCCTTATTTCTTTGAGTGCTTTGTCATTGAATCTACACAAGTATTTTGTGGCTTGTACTTTGTAGGGTTTTTAGCCCAAATAATGTTGTATTTTGTCAAAGTCTTTTCTGTGTTTGTCAAGATGATCATGTGTGTGGATGTTTTAGTTTTTAATATGATTGTCTATGTTGACTTCTCAGTATAAATCCAACTTGATTACAATGAATGATCTCCTGAATAAATCACTGTAGTCTCTTTAATAGGGCTTGGTTTAAATTTTTGAGTTGATGTTCACTATGGATATTGACCTGTAGTTTTCTTTTGATGTTTTGTCTTTCCCTGGTTTAGGTATTAGGGTTATATTTGTCTCATCAAAGGATTCTGGTAGGATTCCGTCACAATTTTTGAGAATGATTGTGAAGTATCGGTACTAAATGTTCTTTAAAAGTGTGATAGAATTGTCCTGTCAATTCTTTAGGACCAAGAGGTTTTTTTTTTTTTTTTTGGCAGTTCATTTAGCCATGTCTGTTTTTGAGATTTTATTATTTAAGATTTCTGGCTCGTCTTTTGACAGTTTAGATATTTTATGTTTTTGAAGGCATTCCTCTATTTCTTTTGTTTTCTCAGTTTTGTTAGTATATAAGTGTGCATGACATATTATGATTATCCTTTTTATTTCTTCTGATTTTACAATGATTTTACCTTGCTCATTTGCTATCTTATTGATTTGATTTACTGTCTTGTAGGGCTTACCTTACGGATTCTCCTTTTCCATTGTGCTTCACTCACAGAATAATGCCAATTATTGCAGATGTCAGAAAGAACACTTCCTTATGGTAAAGCCCCCGTCCCCACTCCCCCTGATCTATAGCCTCTTTGGTTGACCTTTTTTGGTGTCCTGTCCTGGTGTTTTGCTCCACTCCCTCTGTTCCTCATTTTTCTGTTTTAGGATTGGCAGTTCAAAAGCTATGTTTACAGCATCTGTAGTTAAGAGCTTAGTAGCACTGCTGCTTCCAGACTGTAGCCCCCAGCAGATTTTTACTTCTGAAGAGCTGTGGCCAAGCTGACTTTTGGGCAAGGAAAATTTCACAAGCTGGAGGTAGGGTCTGGAAAGACAGAAGGGCTATGGATGTAGCAGTGGATTTTGATCTAAACCTATGTCGTATCTTTGGGTCTGCTAGTGTAGCTTTGCTGCAGTATTGTGGGAGTTGGGGGAGGAGTGCTGAGCGAGCTCAAGGTAAGTGATCATCAGTTTCTGGGTTTTTAGGATTTTTTTTTACCTTATTTTGGATTCTGGGTGTCCTAGACCATGGAAACGGCTGAAGTTGCTTTATCCTTCACACACGCACACACACACACACACACACACACACACACACATTTTTGTGGAGAGGTTTGAGAGGGCATGGTAAGTGAAGAATGTGTCACAATCCTTCAAAAGCAAAAGCCTACAGGGGGCTACAGTTCAGTTCACTTTTGTGCTGCTCATGTGACTTGGAAGGACAAATTATTCTTAAAATTCATCCATTTGGGGAACCTCAGATAACACTCTCTTATGCTATTTCATATTTGCAATATGTATTTTGGTTTTGTATATTGAGTTCAGCACTGGAAGGTGAAAGTATTGTTTAGAATTACTTTCTGTTGGTGGTAATTTTCCCAGTCCTTTTAAGTACTCTGTCTTAAGGCTTTCATGTACAGGTCTCTATACATTATTTGTGTTCCAAGTGTACTAGATATGATGGCTCCAGATTTTAGATGTTATACTTTATTTCCCTGACTTTCATTATGAATCATCCAAATGATGATATGATGGTTTACTTAGAGAATTGTATAGATTCAAAACAATTAATAATTCAGTAATGTAGCAGTTTTTCAAAAAGCTCCACGAAGATCACTAGTTTGTTTGCATGCTATCAACAAAAGCAGAAAGGGATAGAAAAAGAAATTCCATTCAGAATAACTACAGAATATATAAAATATCTGGGCATATACCTACTAAGATATATACAGGAATTATATAAATTCATTTATGAAACATTCTTTACAAAAATAAAGACTTAATTGCTGTGATATTAATTTCTCATGGTTGGGCCTTGTCAATATCTTACAAATGATGATATTACATAAATTAATTTACAGAGTAAGTGCCATACCAAAAGAAAAAAGCTATGAAAAGGTGTAACTAGAATAGTATAGCAAAAATCATCAGAGGCAAGAAAAAGACAAGAATTTCAAGGGAGTTTTAAAAAAAAGTGGGAAGGAAAGTAGATTCCAGAATGAAAACTCCTTGAATATTATAGCCAAATTCTAGAGCTCTGAGATCAAAGAGAAAATACTTCAATCAGCCGGAAAGAAATAATTTAAATGCTGTGGAACCACAGTCAGGGTTACAGAAGATTTAGTAGCTACCATGGTAAAGGAGTAAGGGGCTTGGAATATGATATTCCATAAGGCAAAAGAACTGGTATTATAACCAAAAATAACCTACCCAGAAAGGCTGAGTATAATTTTTGAAGGGAAAAAAAATTGATATTTAAAAATGGATATTTAATAGAGGACTTTCAATCATTCCTGATGAAAAGACCAGAGATAATTAGAAAATTTGGCTTTCAAATACAAGACTCAAGACAAACTTAAAGAAGTAAACATGAAAGAGCGATCATAACAGACTCAATAAGGTCAAACGGTTTGACTATATGGGAAGGTGCTACATGTAACTTCTAAGAACTTAATCATTATTAGAGGAGTTAGAAGGATTTTACATAGAGGACATCAGAATTTGTTGACTGTTGGGATGATATAAAAAAGGATAGATGAGAAAGATGTATACTTGGGAAAAAAGAGGAAGGGAAAGAAAGAATGGGGGAAAATTACCTCCCATAAAAGAGGCAATTCAAGGAAGAGCTTTTACTGATTTGCTAAATCAGTTCAAAGAGGGAATATATACATGCATATATATGTGGGTATATGTGTATACATGCATGCATATGTATATGCGTATATATACATACACACACATACTTAGTTGGGAAGGCGATAAGAGAAAGGGTTCCTCATTCTGTTCACTTCATTTGGCATTAGCTTTTGTAAGATTTCCCAGATTTCTATAAATATAATAATATTCCATTGCATGTATATACCATAATTTTTCAACCTCTAATTGATGAATGCTTCTTTAGTTTCCAGTTCTTCACTACAGTAAAAAATGTTTTTATAAACAGCTTTGTGCATGTGAGTATTTTCCTTCTTTCCTTGCTCTCTTTGAGAGTATATGCCTAGAACTGATATCACTAGTGCAAAGGGAATGTACACTTAATGACCTTTGGAAGATACTTTCTAATTGCTTTCTGGATTTTTCTGCTTTTTGTTGTTGTTTCCTCAGAGAATTTTTATGATGGTCAAAGAGATTATATGTTTAAATTTTCGAACATTAAAGAGCTATATAGTGTTAACTCTTATTATTTTTTTTATAAGGTTACTTGGAAGATCATGGGTTTAGAGAAAGGTGGTGCCTGAGAGAACATCTAATTCAAACCTCATTTTACAGATAAGGACAGTAAAGTCCTTAAAGTCCAAAGTAAAGTCCAAAGAACAGAACCATGAAAAAAATAAAGTGAAAATAGTATACTTCAATCCACATTCAGACTCCATCAGTTCTTTCTCTGGATGTGGATAGCATTTTCCATCATGAGTCCTTTGGAATTGTCTTAGATCATTGTATTGCTGAGAAGAACTAAGTCATTCATAGTTCATCCTCACAAATGTTGCTGATACTGTGTATAATGTTTTCCTGCTTCTGTTCACATCACTTTGCATCAGTTCTTGAAAACCTGGAAAGGTTTTCCTGAAATCTGCCTACTTGTCATTTCTTACAGCATAATAGTATTCTATTACATTCATATACGACAACTTGTTCAGCCATACCCCAATTGATGGGCATCCCTTCAATTTCCAATTCATTGCCAACTCTAAAAGAACTATAAATATTTTTGTATAAAGATGTCCTTTCCTCTTTTTTTGTTATCATTTTAAGATTATTGAATGTAATTTTTATTGCATTATGATCCAAAAAGGATGCATTTGATATTTCTATCTTTCCCTCCACACTATTTTTCCTCCTGTTTACCTTTTACTCTCTCTCTCCTTTTACACCTTTCCCTCCTGACCCGTGTTCTTCTTCTAACCACCACCTCCCCCAAACTGTCCTCCCTTCTGTTAGACCTTCCCCTTTACTTAACCCCCTCCTCTCCTACTTCCTTGTAGGATAAGATAGATTTCTTTATCCAACTGATCATGTGTTATTTTCTCTTTGAGTCATTCTGATAAAAGTAATTAAAATGATGTCTGCCATCCACTGTTCCATTTTGCTTTTCATGATAATAGGTCTTTCTCAACTCTTTATGTGAGTTAATGTACCCCACCCTGCCTCTCCCTTCCGTTTTCTCCCTGTCTAATCCTCTTTCTTATCCCTGAATTTTCTTGAGTTGTCCCCTCAAGGTCACCTTATACCAACACCCTCTATCTATGTATATGCCTTCTAACTACAATAATAGTGATACAGTTCTTAAGAGTTACAAATATCATCTTCCCATGTAGGGATGTAAACAGTTTAGCCTTATTGAATCTCCTTTTTCTCTTTCCTTTTTGCCTTTTTATGATTCTTTGAGTCTTGTAATTGAAAATCAAATTTTTTGTTGAATTCTGGTTTTTTCATCAGGAAAGCTTGAAAGCCTTCTATTTTATTGACTGACCATTTTTCCCCCTGAAGGATTATTCTCATTTTCACCAGGTAGTTGATCCTTGGTTGTAGTCCTAGCTCCCTTGCTTTCCAAAATATTATATTCCATGTCCTCAGATCCTTTAGTGTTGAAGCTACTAAATCCTGGGTGACCCTGACTGCAGCTCCCTGATATTTGAATCATTTCTTTCTGGATGTTTGCAAAATTTTCTCCATGACCTGAGAATTCTGGAATTTGACCATAATGTTGCTGGGAGTTTTCATTTTTGGATCTTTTTCTGGAAAGAATCAAAGGATTTTTCCAATGTCTATGTTACCTTGTAGCAGATGTCAGAATAATTTTCTTTGATATTTTCTTGCAGTATGATGTTGAGGTTCTTTTTTCCATCATGGCTTTCAGATAATCCAATAATTCTTATTACCTTTTCTGGATTTATTTTCTAGGTTATTTTTCCAATGAAGGATTTTAAATTTTCTTCTATTTTTTCATTCTTTGGATTTTGTTTGGTTAATTCTTGGCGTTTCATGGAGCCATTAGCTCATGTTTGCCGAATTCTAACTTTTAAAGAGTTATTTTTCTTCAGTTAGCTTTTTTGCCATTGGGTCAATTCTACTTTTTAGAGTCTTGTTTTCTTCAGCAAATATTTGTACATCTTTTTACATTTCTTGTACTTTTTTAACCAATCTGTTGAGTTTTTTATTGTTCTCTTGCTGATCACTCATTTCTTTTCCCAGTTTTTCTTCTATCTCTCTTATTTGATTTTCATGGTCCTTTTGAGATCTTCTAGTATTTTTTTTTGTACTTTAGACTAAATCACATTTTTCTTTGAGGCATTAAACATAAGCATTTTTAACACTGTTGTCCTTTCCTAAGTTTGTGGCTCAAGTCTACCTGTTACTATAATAACTTTCTATGGTCAGGTTTGGTTTGATGTTGCTATTATTTTGCTCATATTTTCCAGCCTATTTCATTGCTTTTAAAGTTTATACCTGCTCCTGGGATGAAAGGAGAACTCTCTCAAGATTTTTGTGCCAGGGACTGTAGGCCCTGGCTATCTATTTGCCTGGTGCTGCCCTGAAGTCTGTGGGGGTCCCTCATGCTGCTCCAGGTTGCCGGGGTCTAGTAGGTCACCTGGTGCTGCACTGAAGCACATGATGGGGGTTGTTGCTGGCATCTGCCTGATCACCTTGTGCTACTGAGGGGCTCAGAGTGTCTCACTGGCTTGCTGGGATACTGCCTGCTCTAGACTGTGCTCCTCTTTTATCTGAGTGAGACAGATCTTTCCTGTTATCTTTAAAATTGCCTTGACCTAAAAAATTGTTTCACTCCATTTTTTGTGATTATGACATTCCTGAATTCATTGTTCAGAGATGAATACAAAAGAATTCAGGTGATTTCCTCCTTATTCCACCATCTTGGCACCTGGGAGTCCTGAAATAATGATTTCTAAATCACTGGAGATAATTGAGGATAGATAACCACTATAGTGGAATATGTGTTTCAAATAAATATTAGATTATATGGCTTCATACAGAACAACTCTAAAATTCTACTATTTTATCGTTAAGATTCCAAATGATGGGCAGAGCCAAGATGGCGGAGTAGAAGGCCGCACGTTTAGGAGCTCCAAAACCAAAGCCCATAGAATTAATGTAAAAAGGAGTCCCCCATAACTTCTGGGTCAATACAAGGTGTGTAGAAACAGAATGGAAGAGATTTCTGTTCCAGGGAGCCCTGGAGACCCGTCCCCAGGGTCCGTTGCACCCCGGAAAGTGGACCCCACCCCCAACGCTGCCCTGGCCGTGGCCCCAGAGAAGCTGATCTGAGTAGGCTTCAGAGATGGAAGCTCCGGCATCTGGGAAAGTCCCTCCACCCACAGAAGCTACAGGTCAGTGAGAGAGAAGGCCGGGCTGGAGGAGAGGGGAAGCAGGGCGTCTCCATGACTCGGGCCCCCTCAGGAGGAAGCAGTGGCGGCAGAGACGGGGGCAGGAAGCAGCAGAGGCAGAGGTGTGGGCCACGGCTGAGGCGGCAGTGGACCGGGACTCAGGAATCCCCCAGCAGC